>KV005678.1:88780-116353 GCA_001598015.1 Dorcoceras hygrometricum
ATTTGCCATATCTCATAGTCGTACCATGCGGCTATGACAAGTAGGATTCTAATTGACTTGAACATTGCGACTGGTGAAAAGGTTTCATCATATTCAACACCTTGCCTTTGAGTGTAACCTTTCACGACCAGTCGTGCCTTGTAGGTCAGTACCTTACAATCAGGCACAAGTTTTCTCTTGTATATCCATTTACACCCAATAGGAACTATTCCTTCGGGAGGATTGACAAGAGTCCAAACTTGGTTCGCATGCATTGAGTCAATCTCAGATTGCATCGCTTCAAGCCACAAATTAGAATCAGCATCGGAAATTGCCTCCTTGAAAGTTCTTGTATCACATCCAATAACTTGATCACTTTGATCATCTTCAAGGAGGAAACCATATCTATCAAGAACCCAAGGAACCCTTTCAGATCTCCTAGGTGCGACCATTTCTGGTACTGGCTCTTGAGGTGCGGCAGATTCACTTGGTACTTCAGATGGTTCTCGAACCTCTTCGAGTTCTACTATCTTGCCTTTTCTATCGAGTAGAAACTCCCTTTCCAGAAAGGTGGCATTTCTAGAAACAAACACTTTTGTTTCATTGGGATAGTAGAAGCAGTATCCAATGGAATTCTTTGGATACCCAATGAAGTAACATAAGATGGATCTATTATCCAGCTTATCTCCCACTGTCTGCTTCACGTAAGTAGGACATCCCCAAATCCTCAAGTATGAGTATTTGGGCGGCTTGCCCATCCATATCTCATATGGAGTTTTATTCACCGCCTTGGTGTGGACATTGTTCAACAACATCACCGTCGTTTCGAGTGCATAGCCCCAAAACGAGGTAGGAAGTTCAGTGAAGCTCATCATATATTGGACCATGTCCATCAAGGCTCGATTACGACGCTCCGCTACACCATTGAGTTGTGGTGTGGCCGGAGGGGTCCACTGTGAGAGAATCACATTCTCTTTAAGATAGTCTTGAAATTCAGCACTTAATAATTCTCCACCTCGATCGGATCGAAGTGCTTTAATACTTTTTCCTAACTGATTTTCTACTTCAGCCTTGAATTCTTTGAACCTTTCAAAGGATTCAGAATTGTGCTTCATTAAGTACAAGTACCCATACCTAGAGTGATCATCGGTAAAGGTGATGAAGTATGTGTGACCGCACTTAGTACCAATGCTAAGTGGGCCACATACATCAGTGTGGATCAAATCCAACAGGCCTTGAGCACGCTCAGGCTTGCCCGTGAAGGGTTGTTTAGTCATCTTTCCTTTGAGACAAGACTCACAAGTCGGTAGGGAGTTAATATATGACGTATCAAACATGTCACTCCTAACCAAATTGTTCATCCTACTTAAGGAAATATGACCTAGTCTAGCGTGCAAAAGTTGTGCCCGGTTTAAGCTATCGTTTTTCCTTTTAATAGTTGTTGTATGTGTTTCCACATCGCGAGTTGGAACTTCTTTTAATTTTAAGGTGTATAAATCGTTTTCGCGTTCCCCAATTCCAATTAAACATTCATTCTTGTATATATTGCAAATCGAATTAGAAAAATGATAAGATTATCCATCACTATCAAGCATAGAAACAGAAATAATGTTCTTTATTAACTCGGGAACAAACAAAACGTTTTTCAATAACAACTTAAAATTCGAAGACAGAAATAAGTAAACATCTCCTATAGCTACAGAAGCAACCCTTGCTCCGTTGCCGAGCCTCAAGTGGGTCTCACCCTCTCTAAGACGCCGGCTTCTTGTCATTACCTGCAAATCATTGCAGATATGAGATCCACATCCGGTATCAAGTACCCAAGAAGTCGAGTTAAGAGACATATTTATTTCAATGTAGAATATACATTTTGCAGTTTGCAACTGCTCGAGGTAATCCTTACAGTTCCTCCTCCAGTGTCCAGGCTTGTGACAGTGGTGGCAAATATCCTTAGATTTGTTCGGCTTCGGAGCCCTTGCCTTGGGCTTCTTGGCGGGCTTTTCCTCCTTCGTAGGGGCAGAACGCTTCTTACCCTTGCGTTTGGGCCCCTTCTTCGGCGAGGAAGAAGAGCCCATAAGGAGGACGGGCTTGTCCTTCTTTATGGTCCCCTCGAACACGACAAGCATGTTCACCACCTCTTCAAGGGTGGCTTCCAGCTTGTTCATGTTAAAGTTGACCACAAAGGGGTCGAATGCAGCAGGGAGGGAGAGGAGAAGCAAATCCACAGACAGCTCATGTGGAAGTACGATATCAAGGCCCGACAGCTTTTCAATGAGCCCAATCATACGAAACCCATGCTCGCGGACCGAAGTCCCATCGCGCATGCGGCTCGTCATAAGCTCCTTGACAGTAGGGGTCTTCTCTAGCGTGTAGAGAATTTTCTCCGAAGCCAAAACAATTTTGAGGTTTCGAAGCCAATCTTGGTAGTTCAAAGCAGTGAACTTGTTGCTATCCAGTATAGCAGCAAGTGGATTTTTGATTGAAAACATTGTAATAGCAGTTTATACTGAAAAGAAAGACAGACATGCATTACAGACTATTTATGAAAAATGCTAAGACATAAAACAAGGTCATTTAGTTTTATGAATTACCCTCCCACTATTTTAACGATTTCACCACCCTCTAGTGAAATCGAGAAAGAAAGTTTCCTTAGTGGGTACACATAGTCCAATCAAGAAATCATGGTCCCGAATAATATCAGCCAACCATGACCCTCAAAAGGTAGAGTCCAATTGCAACAGGTGCAACCTCAATGTATTTACCTCACATCCAGTAAGGGCCCAATAATATGACGCCGATTACTATCACGTGTCAAGATGACCCATCAATGTTGAGTCGTGATGGACGATCCCCTTAACGTCCCCAATAATATGAGCCAACGTTAAAGGGAGTTCCAACCGACTCCCAGCAAGTGTCAATGGCGTGTACAGCTTTCCGGCATACATAACCCTCTCAATAATATGAGTCGGGCCATGTATACGGGTAGCATCGACGTACACCCATTGTTGATGGAAGGTATGAAATTTTAAACAATATTTAAATTCCCTTAGTTTATCAAATAAACTTTTAATCTTGATATAAATTTTAAATCAAATTTAAAATGAGGGATTTTAATTTTGAAATTTGATCTCAATAATTTTAAATCAAATTTAAAAACGCGGATTCAACAGTTTTGTATATCGCATATACAATTGGGATGATCGATAAGCGAGAGCTATGCGATCCGTGGTTGCCAAGCACGGATCTAGGTCCAGTCCTAGGTGAAATGCAGTATGCAAATGTAATCCTATTACATTAGCTTCCAGTTTTACAAATCTTTGATCTTCAATATCTTTGATCATCATCTCCACCATCTTCAAAAACTCCTCCCACTAAGTCTAATATTTACATTTAAATAGCCATGACAAGTAGGGATACAATTTTAAAGGGTGGGAACGGGCCATAAACCAGGCCCACTTTGAAATTGATATCAACAATATTACAACCAAAATTTGTAAAACCTAGCATACATCTAACACATTGGGCACGGCTCTCGATCGTCCCAAACATACTCAATTCAAATAATTAACAGAAATAAAATAATCAAATCAAATTTGATATTTTCCAAGAAAATCATATTTTAAATATAAAATCATATTTTATAAATAAAATCATATTTTGTCATTTTTAATTGCATCAAATTGGGCTTAAAACAATTTTAGGTTCAAAATCTCAAAAACATCAAAAATTAATTTTGGTCCGACCAAAAGGGCCCAATATCAAATATTGGCCCGAAAACCCCCCGGGCCGTCCGGGACAGGCCCGAAACAACCCTAGAGATAAAAAAAACAGTCGTCAAAAATCCGCTCGAAAACGTGCACGGGTGCCGGCCCACGTGCGCAACGCCCGCCGGCCAGCGTGCGCAAGGGCGTGTGCGACAGGCGCGCATCTCCTGCCGCACGCTGCGCGCATGCAGGGTGCACGCTGGCGCACGGTGGTGCCGCACGCTGCGTGCACGGTGGCGCACGGTGGCGCTGCAAGCTGTGCGCCGCGGCGCCGGGCAGAAAAGTTTTTTTTTTTTGAAATTTGTAATTTGAGATCTGATGCAATACAGGTACAATTTTATGTATTGACGGATCAGAACCTGGCTCTGATACCACTGTTGACGCAGTGGCGGATCCGGATCCCGATCCCGGGGCGCAGCGGAAGTTTCAAAAATTTGCACCGGAAACGTTCAATACATAATAATCAAAGCATTAAAACATTCATAGGATGTTTTATAGAAGATACCTTGCTGGCGTCTAGGCGCCTGGCTCCGACCAGTTTCACAGGGAAACCGGCACTTCAAGATTGGCGGCGGTAGATCTCCTATTCCGGTCCACGACTGAAAACACGGCTCCTTCGTCAGTCTGCACTAGAAGAGCTGACGAATTTGTCACGAACGGAATCTCCTCGTCGACATGATCAGAACAAGTCCAATCACGTAAGCAACGGCGGCGGCGGCGCGTGTGGTGGTTGGCGGCCGAGAGGGTGAGGAGGAGAGGAGGGGCGGCTACTCTTGGTGTGTAGGGTTTGTGTGATGCAATTATCTTATACAACCCTAGGCTCAAGAATATGTAGACTTGTCATGGGCTTGGACCGGTCCAATGGGCCTGGGCCACGCCCAGGTCCATATGAACATTCAGTTCATTTCCATCACCGTGGCTTCATCACAATTCCGATCGCCGATCAGATCGGACCGATCTACACAGTTTCAAAAACTGAATATTATGATGTGAAAACAATTTTTCAGACCACCTAGTCCAAAATTGCAGTTTGGCCCTTCAAGTTTCAAGGGTAGTCAAACTAGCCCAAACTTTAGGGAAATTGCAATTTGACCCCTGTTGACTTTTCGGAAGTCGCACTCCCTAAATTCCTCCTCCTGTGCTCAACACATTGAGCTCAGTTTTCATGTGTAAATCGTGAAACCAGTACTTGTGTGACCCTCAATGGTTCAGGGATACAGCTAGCCGTGGGCTCACAACCATTGTGACTCCGAAATCATTATTTCGGACTTATCCCCAAACTTTACGGGAAATTGCAATTTGACCCCTGTTCGACTTTTCGGAAGTCGCACTCCCTAAATTCCTCCTCCTGTGCTCAACACATTGAGCTCAGTTTTCATGTGTAAATCGTGAAACCAGTACTTGTGTGACCCTCAATGGTTCAGGGATACAGCTAGCCGTGGGCTCACAACCATTGTGACTCCGAAATCATTATTTCGGACTTATCCATCGAATCATGGTAAAGCGCCTAGCAACATCGCCCCATGATCCCCTAGGTATCACTGATAGTGCCTGCAAGAACCAGTTGGTCATGGTTAGCGTACAGTACGATCCTTTCAACACATATATCCCGATCAGATCAACGACCATTGGTAAATAGAGAGTCGCTAGAGATCCGATAACTATGCATACATCTCGGAGATCAAATAGTGACATCGCGAGTGTTACTAGGTAAACCCATTTACCTAAAACACATCTAGTACTCTGGCCAGATATTTATCACACTATTACCTCCTCAGATAGCATTGGATATCCACGCATAAAAGCGAGCGGTGAATCCTCGACAACGAAGCATCGACTCCTACATGCATCGGGATCTCACCCAATCCCGCCACCTAATGACCCCAAATGAGTCGGTAAACGGGTCAAAGTGAGACACCTATCATGTAGAGTCTCAATGACGTTTCGAGTAGTGAGGACTAATCAGTACGACCAAGACCTCGGACTTATCCACTTGACAAATGGTAACCACTTGGAAAGTCCGAACGAGGGTAGTTCGATAGATCACCAGGTCACTATCCATCTGCATGCTCAGAACATCACAATGATCCTACCAATGAAACATGGTATTTTACATCGCAGATGCTAGTCTCAAGCTCGGGCGGCCTTATCCTCATTTTGACGGCCCAATCGACTAGGAACGTGTTTAGAATACACAGTGACTATTAGATGTGTTTCATGATAGCCATCATATCCACTATCACATCTAACATACACTATGGTGCATTCTAGGTCTTTATCCAACACAATTGTTAACATTATAACATAATGAAAATAAACGCCATTAAAGAAATGCGAATTTCATAAATAAAGATCGTTATACAAAGAGTCAATAAAACCCACACGCCACACGTTGGCTAGTTGGGCATCTACTCTAACAATTGAGCCTAATATTCGATTGATGACCCGAGTCTAGCTAGCATTGTGATCGGCCGGCTGAGTTGTCGCGCCTGAAAGGTCAAATGCTATAATCGGAGTGGTGGCCGGCTGAGTTGTCGCGCCTGAAGACCACCGAGCTGTGATGGTCGACGGACCCGAATATCACGGACCGATGATTTCCACCGGCTGATTGGTTTTCCGTGGTGTTTGAGGCTCAATTGAGATTTTCCAGCTGAGTTGTTGGCCTATATGACCGATTTTCCTTGGCAGCCTCATGCATATCATGATGTGAATATTGCATATTTTATGATTTGTTGTTTTATGTGTGCTCTTCCTACTGAGGTTTTGACCTCGTTTCTTTTCCCTGTTTTTCGGCTTCTTGGGTCTTGGTTGGCCTTTGTAGGTTCTTCAGGTAACCAGGCTGGACAGAGTGGAGCTTCAGCTGGTCGATACCCATTTTGATTTGAGTCCCAGTTATATGTATGATATATTGAGCCAGGGGATGTCCTGTGCCTTTATTTTATGTTTGGGGATATGTGGTTGATTACTACTGATTATTTACCTGTTGTGTTGTTGAATTTTGATTTAAAACTTCTTATTTTGATTATGAACTTATTTTTAATGATATTTTGGATCAGGCCCAAAATTCGAAAAGTTTTACCCCATATTTTGAATGATTCCGTATTATTTGTATTAAATGAGTATTTAATCTGTGATTAGCGCACTATGCCTGACAAAGGCACCCTACCGGATGGCACTTGCAGAACTCAAGGAGCTCAAGGATCAACTACAAGAACTGCTAGACAAAAAGCAGATCAAATCTAGTGTGTCACCTTGGGGAGCTCCAGTGTTATTCTTCAAGAAGAAGGATGGAACTATGAGATTGTGCATCGACTACAGAGAGTTGAACAAGATAACAATCAAGAATAAGTATCCTCTTCCAAGAATTGACGACCTCTTTGATCAACTCAATGGAGCTACAACCTTCTCCAAACTAGATTTGAGGTCGCATTACCATCAACTCAAGATCAAGGCTGAGGACATCCCTAAAACTGCATTTAGAACAAGATATGGCCATTACAAATTCACGGTGATGCCATTTGGTCTAAC
This sequence comes from Dorcoceras hygrometricum, assembly GCA_001598015.1. Taxonomy (NCBI): domain Eukaryota; kingdom Viridiplantae; phylum Streptophyta; class Magnoliopsida; order Lamiales; family Gesneriaceae; genus Dorcoceras; species Dorcoceras hygrometricum. Next base: position 96,052 of record KV005678.1, read on the forward strand.
CAATGCACCAGCGGCCTTCATGGACCTCATGAACCGTGTGTTCAAACCGTTCCTCGACAAATTTGTGGTGGTGCTCATAGACAACATACTCGCGTATTCACAAAGTGAAGAAGACCACAAGGAACATCTTCGAATTATCCTTCAAACCCTGAGGGAGAAACAACTATATGCCAAGTTCAAGAAGTGCGAATTATGGCTGAAAAGTGTGGCATTCTTAGGCCATATAATTTCCGAAGCAGGAGTATCGGTGGATCCAAAGAATGTAGAAGCTGTGAGGATTGAGAAATTCGAATTTAGAATTTTCGAATTTTCAGATTCAGAATTTTGGATTTTGGTGAAATCTGATTTGAGAATTTCAGATCTCTCGTGAGAGTTATTCAGATTTTAGTTCGGGGTTATCGGGTGAAATCTGTGCGATATTTGGGTTGATTTAGTGAACTTTAGATAGAAATCTGATTCCCTAGCGTTTAGAAGTGAAACGCTGCCGTTTGGGTGAGATTTGAATTCCCCGAGCATTTGTGTGAATTGCCACGAGAAGATGGTGAAACGTTGTCGTTTGGTGAAGTCTGATAGTTGAGTTTGGCGCTAGACACTATACGCCGTCGTTTCGCAATTTCAGATGTCTCACTTGAAGATGGGATCTAGTTGGCGGTGTAAGCAGACGTCAACGCGGGTCAACTCTAATGGAGAGTAGCGAGAGATCTGTTAGCGCTAGCGAGTGACGTGAGCAGATGTCATGTTGGTCAACTACGGAGTTGACTGCTGGTGCTTTGGCGTGTACAGATGAGAGATCTGTTTCAGTGGTGTTGAACGCGGGCGAATGTACGCGAGTAGAGATCTGATTTAGCGCGAGCGCTAGTTTTGTTTCAGGTGTCTCTGGTGCGACGTCGTTTCGTTAAGTTGGTGCGTCATCGTTTTTGCTAGAAGAGCTCTTCGCGTGATTTGAATTGTGCGAGCGTAGGGATCTGAGGTATGTTAACGTTGGAGCGTTCATATGTCATCTGTACGATGTCGTTTTGTTTAGCGCGGGTGTTAGCGTTAGCGCTGAGAAATCTGATGGGTTGAGCGCTGTTCGAGAGATTTGTTTGGCGCTAGGAAGAGATACAGGGATCTGTTTTTGTCGGTAATTGAATTGTTCAGTAGCTTTTGAGTTGAGGATTTAAAATGCAAGTTTTGAGTTAAACTTAGAATATTTTCAACCCGATATTTCTTATCCTCTTCTCTGTTGAAAACCTCGACCGACACTGTTCATTCGAACATTTCTCCCATCGATTACCGTCATTTCCAGCCTTTTTTTTTTACGAGTTAAGTGGCGCTGAACTCCCCTTGTTTAGCCCTTTCGATTGCTACCCATTTGAGGCTGTAGATCGACTTGAGGAAGAGAAGCGAAGTAGCTGTGTTGTTCAAACTTTTTCGTGGAATTAGCCCGATCAGATTTCAGCTTTTGGGTGAGCATTTCCTGCAGTTCTATGCTTAGAATTTGCTGTTAGAACTTTGTTAGGCCTGTAGAATATTTGAGTTTTGGCCGTAGGAAGTGTTGTATAGACGTGCAGATTTGTTCTAAGTAGCGTGATATCTTAACAGATTTGTGTTCCAGGAGCCTTCTGCCGTGGTTGAGGAAGCCGGGAGAAAGCTGATTTGCGCGGGTTGAGGATTGCCGTGTCTTTGGTAAAATATATTGAGGTAGATTTAGCAGCGAGGTACGAATTGGAGCAGCTCTAAACGGCTGTGAGCTTGAACATGACTATATTTCGAGTTGTGAAATCTGCTGAGAGGCTGTTATGTAAATTACGTGAAACTGAATTGATGAATTGATTGATTGTTTGTTCTGTTTTGCGTAGATTGTGCATGTAGAAATCAGATTTGAATTTCTTGTCATACATGCATACATATTGAGTCATTCGATCGATTGATGACATGATTGCAAGCCACGTTGTGACCGGCTGACTGAGTAGTCGTGCCCGAATGGTCCAACGCTATCATCGGAGTGGTGATCGACGGAGTTTTTGTATCGGAATACCACCGAGCTGTGATGGATCACGGGCCGGAATATCACGGACTGATGATTTCCACCGGCTGATTGGCTGTGCGTGGTATAGAGGCTGACTTGAGATGATTTATGCCAGATGATTAACTGGCCTTGATGACTGATTCCTTTGGCAGCCACATGCATTTCATGATTTGATTTATAGCATGTTGCTTGATGGCTATTTTAGATGGCTCTTCGTACTGAGGCTTGAACTCGTATTTCTTTCCTGCTTTTGTGTTGTTTGGGTCTGTGTTACCCATTTGCAGGATATTCAGGTAACCAAGCTGGACCGAGTGGAGTGCCAGCTGGTCGATCCCCGTTCACTTGAGTCCCAGTCTATTTTATTATGTATTGAACCGGGGGATGCCCCGTGTTTTTATGTATTGGGGATCTGTATTTGATTTGAGATTTGTTGTTACCTGCTTTATATGACTTTGAGTTAACTCGTATTTTGATTATGAATATTTTGAATGATGATTCTGAGTTCAGGCCCAAATGATTTCGAAAAAAATTTTAAGCCCGATTTTACGCTTCCGTGATTATGTGCTTAATTGTGCTATAATCTCTGTTTAGTAGCACGGGGCCTGACATTTTTGGTATCAGAGCTTAAACTGGGATAAGCTCGATTTTCTTTGATCACACTCGAGTCTAGGCACAGAGTTTTGATTTGATTTTGATTGACTCTGTGATTTATGTGATCTTTTATCTGTCTATGTGATATATCTGCTGTGAGATCTTACCTCTAGACTTGTTTAGATGCCACCGAGGAGAGGAAGAGGTAGGGAGACTAGACGTACCGAGGAGGAGTCTAGGGCAGGTAGCGATGATGATGTTCATCAGGTTGAGAACGTTACGAGACGGATAAGCAAGATGGAGTTGATTTTAGCTAGGTTTCAGCGGACGAACCCTCCGACGTTTTCTGCAGCTAAGGGTGGTGCGATGGCTGAGGCTTGGTTATTTTAGATGGAGGAGTTGTGTGAGACCTGGAATTATATGAGATTAATTGTTGGATTAATCGTGTTTAAGCAATTCTGGAAATCCCCGTAATTTTGGTGTTTGTGTTAGAAATCGGGTTTTGTGGTGAAAGCTGGTATCAGTTGTTGCAGGAGATCAAAACGCCGTCGTTTAGCGTTTTGGGAGATCTTCGATCAGTCGTTGTTGAATTCTGTTGGCAGCGATTGTTTTTGTATTGGATGTAAAACGTCATCGTTTAGATTAATTAGCACGACGCCGTTTCGATAGTGTCACGATGTTTCGATAGTTGTGGTTTTTGCCAGCAGACGTAAATGCGAGTCAAAGTTCCTATAGCGTGAGGCAGCGACGTCGTCGTTTAGGTGAAGTCTGTTAGAGCTTGTGTTATTTTAGACGCTGTCAGCAAGTTCCTGTAGCGGGTGCAAAACGCCGTCGTTTATATTAGTGGAAGAGACGCCGTATTGGTTTAGCGTTAGCGATTGCTGTTGCGGGCGTTGAGTTCATCAGATAGGATGACGTAGATTGCGCGACGTCGTTTTGGCTTTGTATGGATCTGTTGTAGCGTAGCGCTTTGATCAGATTTGCTGACGTGTGCGGAGCGACGTCGTTTTGGTTAGCGCTAAGGGATCCTGAAGCTACGACGTTTTGGTGAACAGGAACCAGCTGTTGGTTTTGTTAGAGTGTTGCTTTGTGGGGATCGATACGCCGTCGTTTTGTTAGCGTCAAGAGATTCAGCAGTCGCGTGCTTTTAGTTCATCAGATTTGCTGACGTGGTTGTGCGACGTCGTTTTATTTAGTTGAAACGCAGCGTTTTGGGTGTAATGTCTGGTGTCAGCTGTTGGTCGTGTTACGCATTTACTGTTGAAGAAACTGTTGCGTTGTTTTACCCAGTCGCTGGTTTGGTTGATCAGCTGTCGACAGAAAGGATGACGTGTCCTATGGGACGTCGTTTGGTTAAGTTGATGCAACGCCGTTTTGCTTAGCGTTGTTTGGGAGATGCAACTGCTGGTTGGTTTAACAGTGTTGTTGACTGATTTTGTCCGTGGACATTTCTTCATCAGCTGCGTACTGTTCACGTTGCTGTCAGCAGCTACGATTCTTATGTTAGTGTCGGTGGATTTTTAAACAGATTCTTCGCGTGTATATAAGCAGCAAGGATTGGTCTTTGTTCCATTTCAACATATTCCATACTTAGCGATATTTTCTCCCGATTGTTGTTCTTCACTTCAAACCCTCGTTTAGCTACTGTTCACCTAACTCTTTTCTGTCGATTTCCGCCGTTCTCCGCCATTGTTTTGAGCGAATTTTGGTGGCGCTGAACTCCCCTTGCTTAGCTCTTTCGATTGCTACCCATTTGAGGCCCTGAATCAACGTTTGAGGAGAAGTGCGAAGTTGCTGTGTCTTCGTGCCATGAAGTCCGTTGGTTCTTCTGTTGGTTTAAGTCTCTGGGTGAGCATTTCCTTCTATTATGAGCTCTGTTCTTGTAGTTAATCCCTGCGTAGATGTATAGAACTTGAGTAGAGTTCTGGCCGTAGGTGTTAGAGTGCACAGGTTCAGATGTGTGTTCTTGAGTTGAGCTGATTTTCGAAGCCTTGTAACAGATTTAAGCTTCTAGGAAGTCTCTGCCGTGTTTGTTGAGCTAGGAGAAACATCGTTCGAGCATGACCTGCTAGTATTGGAGTTATGAGTTTGGCTTCTGTGAAATCTGTGATTATGTGAACTGCCTGAATTATTGAGTTATATGTGATGTTTACGACTTTGTGCATGTAGAATTTTGATATGAATTTATTGGCATACATGCATACATATTGGGCCTTCTGATTGATTTATGACCTGATTGAGAGCCACGTTGTGACTAGGGCGACTGATGTGTGATGCCTGAAAAGTCCAACGCTATCATCGGAGTGGTGATCGACTGTGTTGTCGTATCGGAATACCACCGAGCTGTGATGGGCTGACGGGCCTGGAATATCACGGACCGATGATTTCCCCTCGGTTGATTTTTACTGTGTGGGTATAAAGGCTCGACCGATTTGATTGCCAGTTGATATGCTGGTCTTGATATCCGAATTCCTTGATAGCCTCATGCATCTCATGACTTTAGATACTGCATGTTTATGAGTCGCTGTTTATTTAGAGCTCTTCGTACTGAGGCTTGACCTCGTATTTGTTTTCCTGCCTTTGTGTTGTTTGGGTCTGTGTTACCCATTTGCAGGATCTTCAGGTAACCAGGCTGGACCGAGTGGAGCGCCAGCTAGTCGATCCCCTTTCCCTTGAGTGCCAGTTATATTATGATATGTATTGAGCCGGGGGATGCCCCTTGTTTCTTGTATTTGGGGGATCTATTTCTGATTTGAGATATTGTTGTTACCTGTACCGTATGAGTTTGAGTTAACTCGTATTTTGAGTATGATATTTTGAATGTATGTTTTGAGTTCAGGCCCAAACTATTTCAAAAAATTTTAAGCCTTGTTTTATGCTTTCGCGATTATGTGATTTATTGTGCTATTTTATTGAGAAATTAGCACGGGGCCTGACATTTTTGGTATCAAAGCTTAAACTGGGATAAGCTCGATTTCCTTTGATCACACTCGAGTCTAGGCACAGAGTTTTGATTTGATTTTTGATTGACTCTGTGGCTTACGTGATTATTATCTGCCTTTATGTTATATCTGTTGTGAGATATTACCCTGAGATTGTTTAGATTCCGCCGAGGAGAGGTAGAGGTAGAACTGCTAGACGTTCCGCTGAGGAGTCTAGGGCCTCGGTTAGTGATGAGGGTATTCAACAGAATGAACCTTTGCGTCGTCATGAGAGGCAGGCAGGGGTTGAGGATGTGTCGAGACAGATAGGCGAGATGGAGTTAGTTCTAGTGAGATTTCGGCCGACGACGGTATGCTTTTTTCAGCCTGTGCATGATGTGCCGCAACCGTTTCAGTCTCATCCAGGGTCGCATCCATCAAATCGTCCGAGGTTTAGGCCCCGAGGAAAATAGTTTAAGAAGCAATCTCATTTGAGTTCCTCTGGTTCTGTGAGTTCTGGTGGCAATAGTTCTGGCAGTGTGTTCTGTGGACAGTGCGGAGGGAAGCATGAGACTTCGCAGTGTCGTGGAGCTCGAGGTTCTTTCCATCGTTGTGGTCAACCGGGACATTTTGCTAGAGTGTGTCCTTTGTTAAGGGGACAGTCTTTGGTTCCTTCGCAGACGGCCCAGGTGGATACCTTGACGAGAGAGGAGGCTGAGGAGACACCTGGTATAGATATTGCAGGTACATGCTTTATATTTGGTTTTCCTGCACGATTATTGATTGACACTGGAGCATCACACTCCTTTATTCCTGAGCTGTTTGTGCATGAGCTTGGGTTGAGATTTTCCCCATTGTGTGATTAGGTCTGATGAGCATGTTTTAATGACCAATTTGATAGTTTTGGGAATTAGAGATTTTTTTGATTGCATCTTGGGAATGGATGTATTATCTAGCTATAAGGCTACGGTTGATTGCTTCCATGGTGTGGTGAGGTTTCGCCCTGATTCGGGTGAGAAATGGGATTTCTACGGTGCTGATTCGCGTTCGAAGATTCCACTTTTGTCTGCCATGGAGATGTTTTGCCTGCTATCGCTGGATAATGCTGGATTCATGGTTTACGCGCTTGACGTTTCCCAAGAGCCGCGTTTACAGTTAAGAGATGTCCCGATCGTCCGAGAGTTTCCCGACGTGTTTCCAGATGAGATTCCTGGATTCCCTCCGTGGCCTGAGATCGACTTCAGTATCGAGTTGGTGCCCGGTACCACCCCGATTTCTAAAGCTCCGTATCGGTTGGCGCCAGCAGAGTTGAAAGAACTCAAGGATAAATTGAGAGATCTCTTGGAGTAAGGTTTCATTAGACCTAGCATGTCGCCGTGGGGAGCGCCCATTTTGTTTGTGAAGAAGAATGATGGCTCTATGCGGATGTGCATTGATTTCCGCCAGTTGAATAAAGCCACAGTCAAGAACAAGTACCCATTACCGAGGATCGATGATCTGTTTGATCAGCTGCAAGGTTCTGTGGTGTATTCGAAGATTGATCTTCGTTCTAGGTACCATCAGGTGAGGGTAAGAGATCAAGATGTCGCAAAGACTGCTTTTCGTACAAGGTACGGACATTTTGAGTTTCTGGTGATGTCGTTTGGGCTGACCAACGCACCTGCAGTATTTATGGATCTGATGAACCGAGTCTTCCGAGAGTTCATTGATCAGTTCGTAATCGTGTTCATTGACGACATCTTGGTATATTCTAAGACTCATTTGGAGCATAAAGAGCACTTGAGGGTTGTCCTTCAGAGGTTGAGAGAACAGCAGTTGTATGCTAAATTCTCCAAGTGCGAGTTTTGGTTGGATCGCGTCGTTTTCTTGGGTCTGGCTGGCTATTATCGTCGTTTCATTGAGGGATTTTCTAGCATAGCAAAGCCAATGACTCAATTGACTCAGAAGGACAAGCGGTTTGTGTGGACTGAGCAATGCGAGAATGCATTTCAATTGCTCAAGGAGAAGCTGACTACTGCACCTGTGTTGGCTCTACCGTCCGGATCAGGTGGTTTTGTTGTTTGTTCTGACGCTTCGCTCAATGGGCTGGGTTGTGTTTTGATGCAGAATGGTCGAGTCATTGCGTATGCCTCGCGGAAATTGAAACCGCATGAGACTCGTTATCCAGTCCATGATTTGGAGCTATCAGCCGTGGTCTTTGCGTTGAAGATCTGGCGTCATTACCTGTACGGTGAACAATTTGTGGTGTACTCGGACCACAAGAGTTTGCAGTATCTATTTTCGCAACCTGACTTGAATATGAGAAATCATCGTGGGATGGAGCTGCTAAAGGACTTTGATTGCAAGATCAAGTATCAGCCTGGGAAAACGAATGTAGTGGCCGATGCTTTGAGCAGGAAGGCTAGTAAGATGCTTGCTTCGTTGTATATTTCTAAGGATCAGGAGCATCTTAACACTACTGGTTGGAGATTCTACCTGGCTGAGGATTGTGTTGTGGTTTCTTCCTTCCAAGTGGAGCCACAGATTGTTTCGACTATTCGAGCAGCTCAAAGGACTGATCCTTCCATCCACGAGTTAAAGTTGAAGGTCAGGGCTGGAGAACTTGAGGACTATTCTGCTTCTTCTGATGGTTGCTTGAGGTTTCGTGGCAGGTTGGTTGTGCCTAACCTCATTGATTTGAAGGAGGAGATCCTTCGGGAAGCGCACTGCAGTAGACACATTGTTCATCCTAGTGCACGAAAAATGTACCATGCTTTGAAGCCGCACTTTTGGTGGGCTGGCCTGAAGAGCGACGTTGCTTGTTTTGTCGCTCGTTACTTGAACTGTCATATGGTTAAGGCCGAGAGGATGAGACCTGGTGGTCTGTTGCAGAGTTTGGAAGTGCTCCAATGGAATTGGGAGCACATAGCGATGGATTTTGTGACGCATCTACCTCATACCAGTAGAGGATGCGATGCTATTTGGGTGGTTATAGACCGACTGTCGAAGTCTGCACATTTTATTCCCTATGGTATGACCTTTTCTCTGAAGAAAATGGCGAAACTGTACGTGGACTTTGTGGTTAGATTGCACGGTGTTCCTGTTTCGATCGTTTCCCACCGAGATCCAAGGTTTACTTCCAGGTTTTGGAAGAGTTTGCAAACAGCTTTGGGTACCAGATTTGCTATGAGCATAGCATATCATCCCAAACAGATGGCCAATCTGAGAGAACTATCCAGAAGTTGGAGGATATGTTACGAGCTGTGGTGATGGATTTCGGAGGTAGCTGGCAAGACGCGTTGTCTTTGGTGGAATTTTCCTACAATAACAGCTATCAAGTGACGATTGGCATGGCACCGTTTGAGGCTTTGTACGGCAGGAAGTGCAGATCGCCATTATGTTGGGAAGAAGTGGGGGAGAAGCAGCTATCTGCCCCAGACTTTGTGCAGCAAATGAAGGATCATGTGGGTCTAATTCTACAACGGATGAAATCTACCCAGGATCGCCAAGACAGTTATGCGAATAAGAGGTGTCGACCTCTGGAGTTTCAGGTTGGTGATCAGGTATTCCTTAAAGTTTCTCCGTTTCGCAGTGTTATGCGCTTTAGACACAAGGGAAAGTTAGCCCCTCGTTACGTCGGACCGTATGAAATTGTTGAGAGGATTGGCCCTTTGGCGTATCGGCTATTGTTGCCACCGGAATTAGCTTCTCTACATGATGTCTTCCATGTTTCCATGTTGAGGAAGTACGAGCCAGATCCGTCTCATGTGCTGAGAACTGACGAGGTTGTGCTAGATCAGACGTTGAGCTATCTAGAGTATCCCTTGCAGATCCTTGATAGAAAAGAGAAACAATTGAGGAACAAAACCATTCCGTTGGTGATGGTGCAATGGAGCAAGCATGGCAAGGAAGAAGTTACTTGGGAGCTGGAGGAAAATATGCAGCGCGAGTGGCCGCATCTGTTTGAATAGCTGTTGTGCTAGATTCCCAACAGTTGTAGCTTTGGTTGTAAATCTTTCCTAGTGTTGTTATTCGCTTGCTCAGTTATCTTGAACTCTTGGCCATGTGTTAGGTGAATTGCTGTATTGGCTTTCTGTTGCTGTGTTGTGTTTCCAAGATTGTTGTTTGATTTCGAGGACGAAATCCTTTTTAGTGGGGGAGAAATGTGAGACCTGGAATTATATGAGATTAATTGTTGGATTAATCGTGTTTAAGAAATTCTGGAAATCCCCGTAATTTTGGTGTTTGTGTTAGAAATCGGGTTTTGTAGTGAAAGCTAGTATCAGTTGTTGCAGGAGATCAAAACGCCGTCGTTTAGCGTTTTGGGAGAGCTTCGATCAGTCGTTGGTGAATTCTGTTAGCAGCGATTGTTTTTGTATTGGATGTTAAACGTCGTCGTTTAGATTAATTAGCACGACGCCGTTTCGATAGTGTCCCGATGTTTCGGTAGTTGGTGGTTTCTGCCAGCAGACGTCAACGCGAGTCAAAGTTCCTGTAGCGTGAGGCAGCGACATCGTCGTTTAGGTGAAGTCTGTTAGCGCTTGTGTTATTTTAGATGTTGTCAGCAAGTTCCTGTAGCGGGTGCAAAACGCCATCGTTTATATTAGTGGAAGCGACGTCGTATTGTTTTAGCGTTAGCGATTGCTGTTGCGGGCGTTGAGTTCATCAGATAGGATGACGTAGATTGCGCGACGTCGTTTTGGCTTTGTATGGATCTGTTGTAGCGTAGCGCTTTGATCAGAGTTTCTGACGTGTGCGGAGCGACGTCGTTTTGGTTAGCGCTAAGGGATCCTGAAGCGACGACGTTTTGGTGAACAGGAACCAGCTGTTGGTTTTGTTAGCATGTTGCTTTGTGAGGATTGATACGCCGTTGTTTTGTTAGCGTCAAGAGATTCAGGAGTCGCGTGCGTTTAGTTCATCAGATTTGTTGACGTGGTTGTGCGACGTCATTTTATTTAGTTGAAACACGGCGTTTTGGGTGTAATATCTGGTGTCAGCTGTTGGTTTAGGCATTTACTGTTGAAGAATCTGTTGCGTTGTTTTACCAAGTCGCTGGTTTGGTTGATCAGCTGTCGACAGAAAGGATGATGTGTCCTATGCGACGTCGTTTGGTTAAGTTGATGCGATGCCGTTTTGCTTAGCGTTGTTTGGGAGATGCAACTGCTGGTTGGTTTAACAGCGTTGTCGACTGATTTTGTCGGTGGACATTTCTTCATCAGCTACGCACTGTTCACGTTGCTGTCAGCAGCTACGATTCTTATGTTAGTGTCGGTGGATTTTTAAACAGATTCTTCGCGTGTATATAAGCAGCAAGGATTGGTCTTTGTTCCATTTCAACATATTCCATACTTAGCGATATTTTCTCCCGATTGTTGTTCTTCACTTCAAACCCTCGTTTAGCTACTGTTCACCGTAACTCTTTTCCTGTTGATTGCCGCCGTTCTCCGCCGTTGTTTTGAGCGAATTTTGGTGGAGCTGAACTCCCCTTGCTTAGCTCTGTCGATTGCTACCCATTTGAGGCCCTGAATCAACGTTGGAGGAGAAGTGGGAAGTTGCTGTGTCTTCGTGCCGTGAATTCCGTTGGTTCTTCTGTTGCTTTAAGTCTCTGGGTGAGCATTTCCTTCTATTATGAGCTCTGTTCTTGTAGTTAATACCTGCGTAGGTGTATAGAACTTGAGTAGAGTTCTGGCCGTAGGTGTTAGAGTGCACAGGTTCAGATTTGTGTGCTTGATTTGAGCTGATTTTTGAAGCCTTGTAACAGATTTCAGCTTCTAGGAAGTCTCTGCCGTGTTTGTTGAGCTAGGAGAAATCTGGTTGCTTTGGCCGTGTGATTGTCGTGCCTTGGGAGAAATCTGTGAGGTAGATTTGAGCTGTGAAGGTATGATTTGAGCGTGAATTAACAGCTTCGAGCATGACCTGCTAGTATTGGAGTTATGAGTTTGGCTTCTGTGAAATCTGTGATTATGTGAACTGCCTAAATTATTGAGTTATATGTGTTGTTTACGTACTTTGTGCATGTAAAATTCTGATATGAATTTATTGGCATACATGCATACATATTGGGCCTTCTGATTGATTGATGACCTGATTGAGAGCCACGTTGTGACTAGGGCGACTGATGTGTGGTGCCTGAAAAGTCCAACGCTATCATCGGAGTGGTGATCGACTGTGTTGTCGTATCGGAATACCACAGAACTGTGATGGGCTGACGGGCCTGGAATATCACGGACCGATGATTTCCCCTCGGTTGATTTTTACTGTGTGGGTATAGAGGCTCGACCGATTTGATTGCCAGTTGATATGCTGGTCTCGAATAGCCTCATGCATCTCATGACTTTAGATACTGCATGTTTATGAGTCGCTGTTTATTTAGAGCTCTTCGTACTGAGGCTTGACCTCGTATTTTTTTTCCTGCCTTTGTGTTGGTTGGGTCTGTGTTACCCATTTGCAGGATCTTCAGGTAACCAGGATGGACCGAGTGGAGCGCCAGCTGGTCGATCCCCTTTCCCTTGAGTCCCAGTTATATTATGATATGTATTGAACCGGGGGATGCCCCGTATTTCTTGTATTTGGGGGATCTATTTCTGATTTGAGATATTGTTGTTACCTGTATTGTATGAGTTTGAGTTAACTCGTATTTTGAATATGATATTTTGAATGTATGTTTTGAGTTCAGGCCCAAACTATTTCGAAAAATTTTTAAGCCCTGTTTTATGCTTTCACGATTATGTGATTTATTGTGCTATTTTATTGAGAAATTAGCACGAGGCCTGACAAGTTGTTCGATACTCTGGAATACGCTCTCGAGAAGAGACTGAAGCTGGCGGTGTTGCAGCTGAGAGACAACGCACAGTGCTGGTGGAGAGATACTTCTCGTATCCTTCGTGATAGTGGGGCTGTAATCACTTGGGAGAGCTTCTATAAGGCGTTTCGACAGGAGTATACCCTGGAGTCCTTCTATAATAGTCGCGAGCGAGAGTTCGACAACCTGAAGCAGGGTAACATGCGAGTGGCTGAGTATGCCCGACAATTTTCTGCTCTTTTGATCTATGCCACACGTAGCCAACCTGGAGAGGACGAAGAGGAACAAATTTATGAAGGGCTTGAGGCCTGATCTGTACCGGATGGTTTTGTCTGGTTCACTTGTGACCTATATTGATGCAGTGAACCGAGCAGTGGATATTGAGGAGAGTTTGTTGGAGGTAGAGGCTCCGATTCAGCCGACGACTGGACGCACCTATCAGCCTGTGCAGGATGCGTCGCAATCTTTTTATTCTCCTCAAGGGTTGCAGCAGCAGACGAATAGCCAAAGGTTTTGACCTCGAGGGAAACAGTTTAAGAAGAAGGTGAATTCGGGTTCCTATGGTTCTGCGAGTTCTGGTTCTAGAAGTGGTTCTGGAAGTGGTTCGGTAGCATGTCTTGTGGACAGTGCGGAGGAAGGCATCAGACTTCGCAGTGTCGTGGAGTTCAGGGGTTTTGCCATAACTGTGGACAGCCCGGACATTTTCAGAGAGTATGTCCTTTGTTGAGGGGTCAATCTTCAGTTCCTTCGCAGCAGGGCTCAGCTGGTGGTTCTTCTCAGAGACCTCAGTTTCCTGCCCCTACCCAACGATTTGGATTCCAACCCCGTGAGCCTTCTAGGTTTGGAGCACCTTCGAGACCTCAGTTCCAGATTCCACAACAGGCTCAGGCGAACGCTTTGATGAGAGAGCAGGCTGAGGAGACGCCTGCCATAGTGATCGCAGGTACATGCTCTATTTTCGATTATCCTGTGAGAGTTCTATTTGACACTGGTGCATCACACTCTTTCATTTCTGAGTTGTTTGTTTGTGAGCATGGGTTGAGTTCTTTCCCATTGTGTGATGTTGTTTCCGTGTCTATCCTGTTGGTGTGAGTCTGTGGTCCCGTGAAGTGGTGTTGGATTGTGAGCTTCGATTTGATGAGCATGTTTATGTGTCCAATTTGATTGTTTTGGGAATCAGAGATTTTGATTGCATCTTGGGAATGGATGTATTGTCTAGCTATAAGGCTAATGTTGACTGTTTTCATGGTGTGGTGAGATTTCGCCCTGACTCGGGTGAGAAATGGGAGTTCTACGGTGCTGATTCGAGCTCGAAGATTCCACTGGTGTCCGCCATGGAGATGTTTAGCCTGCTATCGCTGGATAATGCTGGATTTATGATCTATGCGATTGATGTTTCCCAAGAGCCACGATTGGAGTTGAGCGACATTCCAATCGTTCGAGAGTTTCCCGACGTGTTTCCGGATGAGATTCCTGGATTCCCTCCTAAGCGTGAAATCGAATTCAGTATTGAATTGGTGCCCGGTACCGCCCCGATTTCTAGAGCTCCGTATCGGTTGGTGCCAGCAGAGTTGAAAGAGCTGAAGGATCAGTTGAGAGATCTCTTGTAGAAAGGCTTCATCAGACCGAGTATGTCGCCTTGGGGAGCTCCGATGATTTTTGTGAAGAATAAGGATGGGTCTATGAGGATGTGCGCGGATTTTTCCGACAGTTGAATAAGACGACGGTGAAGAACAAGTATCCTTTGTCGAGGATTGATGACTTGTTCGATCAGTTGCAAGGATCAGTGGTGTAATCGAAGATTGATTTGCGCTCTGGTTATCACCAGTTGCGGATTAGAGACGCTGATGTGGCGAAGACAGATTTTCGGACTCGATATGGGCATTATGAGTTTCTTCTCATGCCGTTTGAGTTGACGAATGCCCTAGCTGTTTTCATGGATTTGATGAAACGCGTATTTAGCGAGTACATCGATCGGTTCGTGATCGTCTTCATAGATGACATCTGTCAGGCCTCGTGCTCTCAACAGAGTAAAATCATACAAACACACGCGGAAGCTATCAAAAAGAGGGTAAAATTTTCGCTTTGGCCTGACGGTTTAAAGCCATATAATTTAAAATAGTGCGATACTCAAAATAGATATCCCAGTTCACGACCGACCAAACAACAAATGGTTACAAGCCATAACAATACAGTATAGCATTCAAACACAAGTATCAGACTCCAACCACTGGATACAACAACTAAGCACAGGTCATCCCCTGGCTAACTATACTGATACATATAAATATGCTATACGCAACTGGGATACTCTAACCACCTCCTGGGGCACCTCCAGCTGGGTTAAAGCCACGACCAGATGTAAAACCTGGGTTCCCTGAAAAACAACACAACAAGGAAAACAACCAAGCCCCAGAGGGACATGGGGTCAAACCCCAGTACGGAGAGCAACTGAAATAGCTAAAAGAAATGCATAAGATAAAATGCAGATGCTATGCATGAGACACCGGATAACAGCTGAAGGTTACAACCAACAAGGGAGCCAAGGAACTCAAACATAGCTCCAAAAGATCTGCAACGAATCAGTGGCCACGGGGTGTGTTCAAAATGTGGTAATGAGCCACTCGCCTTGACACAACACCCAAATACCAATCAAACAACTCAACCTGCCGTTGCCTCGCCCCCCAGCAGGGAGATGAGAGTGCGGTATTGCCGCTCGCCCTCGCATCTTGTTAAGAAACAACAAATACAACATAATACCAAGTAATGGCAGCAACAGAAATCTGAATGCAATATGGTAAATGCGTGTATGCATAAACACAGCAGCTAAAAATCAACAGCAATCACATATGCACACAGCAACATCCACGGCAATGAACAAACAGCCATCCAACATTAAATCTCACGCCAATTCCCAGCTACCTCAAGCTCAGATCCGTACCTCAATACTGCGAAACAATTACAACAAAGGATCCCGAGAAATCTGGTTAAAAACCTGCTAAACAACGAAGCATAATTCTCAGGGATGCTAACAGAAGCTCACAGCTGGGAGCTACGCTCAACCAACGCAAATACTACCAAAACAACTTACTGGAAGCTTAAACCAAGGCTAGGAACAAGATCTCATCACAAGGGAACGAAGTTCTACCTGAACTACGAAATGCACGAACTAAACAGCAACTTTGTGCTTTTGCTCCAGCCAACAACAGCCTCCAAAAGTGGTATGGAATGGAATAGCTTCTCGAGAGGAGTCCAACGCTACCTTGAACGTACCAAAAGGTGGCCGAAAACTACGGGAATTCGCTGGAGAAACTCACGGTGAACAGTAACCTAGGGTTCGAAGCGAAGAGCAACAATCGGGAGAATATTTCTCTAAGTATGGGAATCTAATAAACCAATCGAAGACCAAGTCTTCCAATATATATACACTTCTCAACTGCTGATAACAGATCCCACCGACAAACCAGTCGACACTCGCTGAAAATACAACCAGCAGATGCAAAACAAACCAGCTGCTGAATCTCTCCAACAACGCTAGCAAAACGGCGTCGTGGCAACTTAACTAAACGACGTCGCACAGCTTACGTCATCCTATCTGTCAACAGCTGGTCGCCCAAAACCAGCGACTGGATTTCTCTCACAACGCAACATATCCTTGCAGCTGGTACCAGACGCGACATCAAAACGCAGCGTTTCAACTAAGTAAAATGACGTAGCTTTGCACACGTCAGCAAATCTGCTGAAAAATACACAAATGCAAAGACTGGTCCCCTAGCACTAACCAAAACGACGTCACCTTCACTAATCCAAACGACAGCGTTCTTGCTACAGGAGCTTGCTGCTAACAGATAACACCCAGCAGATACCTCACAAAACGTCGCCGTTTTGAAATTCCTTAGCGCTCTCTGCTGAAATCCACGTAAGCGTTGCTGCTGGCAGATCCTAACCAACGCACGCCTAAGATACTATCTGCTGGCAGACTTTGCCAACGACTGATTACTCAACACAAAACGACGACGTTTCGATCTCCCGTGATACAATTACACTCTGCGACTGGTTTTCACTACCAACCAGCTGCTAACTCACAAATACCAAAATTACGAAAACTTCCAAAATTCTTAAAACCGATTAATCTAACATTAATCTTCCATTAAATCCAGGTCTCACAACATCCTAGTGTATTCTAGGAGCATGAGAGAGCATAAGGAGCATCTCATATTGGTGTTGCAGAGATTGAGAGACTCGCAGTTGTACGCCAAGTTCAACAAGTGTGAATTTTGGCTTGATCGAATTGTCTTTTTGGGTCATGTGATTTCCGCGCAAGGGATTTCGGTGGATCCGAGTAAGGTCGAAGTAATTCTTAACTGGGAGAGACCTAGAAACGTTTCCGAGATCCGCAGCTTCTTGGGATTGGCTGGCTATTACAGGCATTTTATCGAGAAGTTCTCTTCGATAGCCAGGCCTCTGACTCAGTTGACTCAGAAGGATAAGAAGTTTGTTTGGACTGAGGAGTGCGAGTACAGTTTTCAGACGTTGAAGGAGAAGTTAACTACTGCTCCTATTTTGGCTCTACCGTCTGGATCCGGAGGATTCGTTGTGTGCTCTGATGCTTCTCTCAATGGCTTGGGATGTGTTCTGATGCAGAACAGGTACGTGATTGCTTATGCGTCTCGACAGTTGAAGCCTCACGAGATGAGGTACCCTGTTCATGATTTGGATTTGGCTGCGATAGTGTTTGTCGTGAAGATTTGGCGACATTATCTGTATGGTGAAGAATTTGTGATGTACACCGACCACAAGAGCCTGAAATATATCTTCACACAGTCAGACTTGAATATGAGGCAACGACGATGGATGGAATTGCTCAAGGACTTTAACTGTGAGATTCAGTATCAGCCTGGGCGGATGAACTCAGTAGCAGATGCTTTGAGTAGGAATACCCAGCCTGCGATGCTTTCGTTTTTGAGTGTCTCAAAATTCTATGAGCAGTTTGAGTACTTCTGGTTGGCGATTCCAGCCGGGTGATCAGTACTTCATGCTTCTTCGATACAGGTAGAACCGCAGATTGTGAATAACATCAGAGAGGCGCAGAGTACTGATCCATATGTCCATGAGTTGAAGATTAAAGCCCTAAGTGGTAAGTCTGATGATTTCTCTGTTACTTCTGATGGATGTCTGAGATTTCGAGGAAGATTGGTGGTTCCGAACTTGATCGATTTGAAAGAGACCATTCTGACTGAAGTGCATTGTATTCGATACAGTGTGCATCCAGGCAAGAGAAAGATGTGCCATGCATTGAAGTCTCACTACTGGCGGGAAGTCATGAAGAGCGACATCTCTGGTTTTGTTGCTAGGTTTTTGAATTGCCAACAGGTCAAGGCTGAGAGGATGAGACCTGGTGGATTGCTACAAAGTTTGGAGGTGCCCCAATGGAATTGGGAGCACATAGATGAATTTCGTGACTCATCTACCTCAATCGAGTAGGCGATGTGATGCGATTTGGGTGGTGATTGATAGACTTTCAAAGTCAGCCCATTTTATTCCCTATGATGTGAGGTGTTCGATGAAGAAAATGGCGAAACTGTACATCGACCATGTGGTTAGATTGCATGGAGTTCCTGTTTCGATAGTGTCTGACAGAGAGATCCAAGGTTCACTTCTCGTTTTTGGAAGAGTCTGCAAGCAACGATGGGTTCGAGATTGGCTATGAGTACAGCCTATCACCCACAGACAGATGGTCAGTCTGAGCGGACCATTCAGACATTAGAGGATATGCTGTGTGCAGTTGTGATGGATTTCAGTGGTGGCTGGCAGGATTCTTTGTCCTTGGTTGAATTTTCGTATAACAACAGCTACCAGGTGACTATCCTGATGGCTCCATTTGAGGCGTTGTACGGTCGAAAGTGCAGATCTCCGATTTGTTGGGAAGAAGTTGGTGAGAAACAGCTTTCTACCCCTGAATTTGTGCCGCATATGAAAGATCAGATTGATTTGATTCAAAGTAGAATGAAGGCTGCACAAGATATATTTACCAGCTATGCTAACCGAAGACGTCGACCGTTAGAGTTTGAGGTTGGAGATCGAGTATTTCTCAAAGTTTCTCCTTTCAAGAGCGTTATGCGATTCAGATTTAAAGGCAAATTAGCTCCTAGATTCGTTGGTCCCTTCGAGATTGTTTGTCAGGCCTCGTTCTCTCAAAAAGAGTAAAATCGTACAAACACACGCGGAAGCTATCAAAAAGCGGGTAAAATTTTTGCTTTTGGCCTGACGGTTTAAAACAATATAATTTAAAATAGTGCGATACTCAAAATAGATATCCCAGTTCACGAAACCGACCAAACAACAAATGGCTACAAGCCATAACAATACAGTATAGCATACAAACACAAGTATCAGACTCCAACCACTGGATACAACAACGAAGCACAGGGCATCCCCTGGCTAACTGTACTGATACATATAAATATGCTATACGCAACTGGGATACTCTAACCACCTCCTGGGGCATCTCCAGCTGGGTTAAAGCCACGACCAGCTGTAAAACCTAGGTTCCCTGAAAACAACACAAACAAGGAAACAACCACAACCACTGGATACAACAACGAAGCACAGGGCATCCCCTGGCTAACTGTACTGATACATATAAATATGCTATACGCAACTGGGATACTCTAACCACCTCCTGGGGCATCTCCAGCTGGGTTAAAGCCACGACCAGCTGTAAAACCTAGGTTCCCTGAAAACAACACAAACAAGGAAACAACCAAGCCCCAGAGGGACATGGGGTCAAACCCCAGTACGGAGAGCAACTGAAATAGCTAAAAGAAATGCATAAGATAAAATGCAGATGCTATGCATGAGACACCGGATAACAGCTGAAGGTTACAACCGAACAAGGAGCCAAGGAACTCAAAGATAGCTCCACAAGATCAGCAACGAATCAGTGGCCACGGGGTGTGTTCAAAGTGTGGTAATGAGCCACTCGCCTTGACACTACACCCGAATATCAGATGCATCAAATAACTCAACCTGTCGTTGCCTCGCCCATGAACTGTGGTAGTTAACCACTCGGCGCATGGTGGCTAACAATCCCAGTAGGGAGATGAGAGTGCGGTATTGCCGCTTGCCCTCGCATCCTGGTAAGAAACAATAGCAATATACAAGATATGAAGCTGAAAAATAAAATACATGAGGGATCTGAAACAATGCGTGAACAATGCGTGTATGCACATCAATAAAACAGCTAGCATAAACACAAATACTCAGCAAGCAATACACAGCCATGTTCACCGAAACATCCCAGCAGCTTCACATAATATCTCACGCAACTTCCCAGCTATCACAAGCTCAAGATCTGTACCTTAATACTGCGCAACAATTACCACAAAGGAATCTCGAGATATCAGGTTAAAAACCTGCTAAACAACGAAGCATAATTCTCATGGATGCTAACAGAAGCTCACGGCTGGGAGCCACGCTCAACCAAAGCAATTACTACCAAAACAACTTACTGGAAGCTTAAACCAAGGCTAGGAACAAGATCTCATCACAAAGGAACGAAGTTCTACCTGCACTACAAAACGCACGATCGGGCAGCAACTTCGCGTTCCTCAACTAGCCAACCACAGCCTCCAAAAGTGGTATAAAATGGAAGAGCTTCTCGAGAGAAGTCCAACGCTACCTCAAACGTATCAAACAATGGCTGGAAATGATGGAAAATCGCCGGAGAAACTCACGATGAACAGTACTAGGGTTCGAAGAACAGAGGTCGACAATCGAGAGAATTTTACTAAGTATGGGATCTGGTGAAGTAATAGAAGGCCACGCTTCTAACATATATACCCGCTAGAAATATTGTTAAATCATGCATCGACAAAAACAGATCCCTCTACAAGATAACGCATGCGCTAACAAAACGGCGTCGCTCAGGACACGTCTTCAAATCTGGTTGAAGCACTACGCTACAACAGATTCCATGCCACGTCAGCAAATCTGGTC
>KV005678.1:146439-181941 GCA_001598015.1 Dorcoceras hygrometricum
AATCTCGGGACATCCCCCGGATCAATACATAATACAATAAACTGGGACTCAAGGAAACGGGGATCGACCAGCTGAACCTCCACTCTGTCCAGCTTGGTTACCTGATGGTCCTGCAAATGGGTAACACAGACCCAAACAACAAAAGCAGGAAAACAAATACGAGGTCAAGCCTCAGTACGAAGAGCCATCAAACGGCAAAACATGCAACATGCCATAAATCAATGCTATGAATGCATGAGGGCTATCAAAGAATCGGATAGCTAGACCAGTAAGTCAACTGGCATGTCAATCAGTCGAGTCTCTATACCACACAGCAAGTCCGCTAGTGGTAATCATCAATCTGTGATATTCCGGCCGTCAGCCCATCACAGCTTAGTGGTATTCCGATACGACAACTCCGTCGATCCACCACTCTGATGATAGCATTGGACCATTCCGCACAACTCAACAGTTTGCCGGTCACAACGCTGCTCTCAATCAGGTCAATCAACCAAATCTGTCAGGCTCAATATGTATGCATGTATGACAATCACATAACAATGCTCAATGCATACTATCATTCAAAAATACGTAAAACCAGACATATAACAATCAATACATCCATTCAGTTTCACGTAATATCACAGAAACATACGAATAAGTTTCACAGCAAGATATACGGCCATGTTCACGCTTCAAGCCATAAAGAGCTGCTCAATTCGTACCTCAACTGCTTCAATATACCTTAACCGGTTTCACAAGCCATGGCCAGCAACTAACTCAAGTTCACGGCCTTTGAAACTTCACGGCAAAGCTCAACCAAAAATCTTGGGAACTGAATCCAAAAGCTCATGCTAGGAGGACAACACACGGCGCAGCTTTCTTCTCCAAAAGCTTCGAACGCTAGCAACTTCACGCCTCTAATCCAGCGTTAATTCAAATTCTAAAATGGGTAGCCAACGAAAGAGCTAAGCTAGGGGAGTTCAACGCTACCAAGATCTTCGAAAATGAATGCTGGAATCGACGGGAAAATCGGTGGTAACAAGTGACGGCAGACAGTAGCAAGTTTAGGGTTTCCAAGGAGGAAGAGAATAAGAATATCGGGTGCCAAATATTCTAAGTGTAACTCAACACTTATGTTAATATATCTCAATTCTCTCGTCTGCTGATCACTAATCCAGTCGACGTGAACAGTAGAAATCTTACGACTGGCACTCGTGCTTCCTTCAACAAACCAGTCGCAACAACCAGACGCAACAACCAGACGCAACAATCCAGTCGCAACTATCCAGTCGCAACTATTCAGTCGCAACAATCCAAAACGCGGCGTTTAACTAACTCAAACGACGCCGTAGCGATACACCAGCAAACAACATGTTTCGCATGAAATGAGACCAAGAGCTGGTATAAATCTCTTCAAACAAACACCAGTCGACTGGTTACGCAAAGTACCACAAAACGACGACGTATCAACTAATCTAAACGACGACGTTACACACGCGAGTATCGCTACCAGCAGCTGGTCACCCAGTCGCAACACAATTCCTCCCGCGACTGGTTCCAGACACAATACTCAAAACGCATCGATTCACTAAATCAAACGACGCCGCTGCGCCTACTACATCAAATCCAGTCGATGCTACACACACCAGCAGATCTCATTGTGTCACGCTTACGTCATCTCTGCTGATTCAAAATCCACCAGCAGCGAGCTACAGTAGCGTGCTGTTAACAGCTTTGCACCAAAATTCGCTACGATTGAATCCAAAACTTAGAGAAATTCAACAACTCAACCCGTAACTAATCCTACCAAAATCCGATTAATTACTAATTGAATTTCTCAATCCTCACAGTTTCCTTCGCGCTACAAGAACTTTCTGTCAACATCCAGAATAACACAAGCGCTAACAGATAACCTTACGTCATCACATCGGATTGCTAACTCAACCGATACTTCAACAGCAACGCTTACGTCAGAAATTGCTACACCAACGTGCAATAGAAAACATGACGTCAGCAAATCTGCCAACAGATTCAAACTCGAAAAAAATTCAACTCAACCCGTACTAATCCTACCAAAATCCGATTAATTACTAATTGAATTTCTCAATCCTCACAGTTTCCTTCGCGCTACAAGAACTTTCTGTCAACATCCAGAATAACACAAGCGCTAACAGATAACCTTACGTCATCACATCGGATTGCTAACTCAACCGATACTTCAACAGCAACGCTTATGTCAGAAATTGCTACACCAACGCGCAATAGAAAACATGACGTCAGCAAATCTGCCAACAGATTCAAACTCGAAAAAAATTCCAAAATTTCCAGAATTGCTCTAAGTGTGAAATCTGACTCGAAAATGCAACCCAACCTCACAAACAGAAATCTGAACCACCAGAAATCTCTAAAAACCGATTAATTCCAACCAAATTAATCTTAATACAATTCCAGGTCTCACATTGTTGAGCGGATTGGGCAGTTGACTTATCGACTGAGGCTGCCTGATGAGTTAGCAGCGATACATGACGTTTTTCATGTGTCAATGTTGAGGAAATATGAGCCAGATCCGTCCCATGGAACAAGATAATTCCGTTGGTGATGGTCCAATGGAGCAAGAATGGCCGAGAAGAAGCTACCTGGGAGGTTGAGGAGAAGATGAGACAAGTCTGGCCTCATCTGTTTGAGCATTGATAGTATAAATTCCTGGTAATTTCTAAGCTTTGATTTGAGCTTGTTTAGTTGTTTGAGATTGAATTGAATGTTTGTTTGATTCTTCCCAGTGTTTGCCATTGATTTCGAGGACGAAATCTCTTAAGGTGGGGAGAATGTGGGATTGAAAAATTCGAATTTTGGTGAAATCTGATTTGAGAATTTCAGATATCTCGTGAGAGTTGTTCAGATTTTAGTACGGGGTTATCGGGTGAAAGTTGTGCGAGATTTGGGTTGATTTAGTGAACTTTAGATAGAAATCTGATTCCCTAGCGTTTAGAAGTGAAACGCTGCCGTTTGGGTGAGATCTGAATTCCCCGAGCATTTGTGTGAATTGCCACGAGAAGATGGTGAAATGTTGTCGTTTGGTGAAGTCTGATAGTTGAGTTTGGCGCTAGAAGCTATACGCCGTCGTTTTGTGATTTCAGATGTCTCGCTTGAAGATGGGATCTGGTTGGCGGTGTAAGCAGACGTCAACGCGGGTCAATGCTATTGGAGAGTAGCGAGAGATCTGTTAGCGCTAGCGAGTGACGTGAGCAGATGTCATGTTGGTCAACTACGGAGTTGACTGCTGGTGCTTTGGCGTGTACAGATGAGAGATCTGTTTCAGTGTTGTTGAATGCGGGCGAATGTACGCGAGTAGAGATCTGATTTAGCGCGAGCGCTAGTTTTGTTTCAGGTGTCTCTGGTGCGACGTCGTTTCATTAAGTTGGTGTGTCGTCGTTTTGGCTAGAAGAGCGCTTAGCGTGATTTGAATTGTGCGAGAGTAGGGATATGAGGTATGTTAACGTTGGAGCATTCAGATGTCACCTGTACGATGTCGTTTTGTTTAGCGCGCGGGTGTTAGCGTTAGCGCTGAGAAATCTGATGGGTTGAGCACTGTTCGAGAGATCTGTTTGGCGCTAGGAAGAGATGCAGGGATCTGTTTTTGTCGGTAATTGAATTGTTCAGTAGCTTTTGAGTTGAGGATTTAAAATGCAAGTGTTGAGTTACACTTAGAATATTTTCAACCCGATATTCTTATCTTCTTCTCTGTTGAAACCCTCGATCGACACTGTTCATTCGAACATTTCTCCCGTCTATTACCGTCGTTTCCAGCCTTTGTTTTTGACGAGTTAAGTGGCACTGAAATCCCCTTGTTTAGCCCTTTCGAATGCTACCCATTTGAGGCTGTAGATCGACTTGAGGAAGAGAGGCGAAGTAGCTGTGTTGTTCGAACTTTTTCGTGGAATTAGCCCGATCAGATTTCAGCTTTTGTGTGAGCATTTCCTACAGTTCTATGCTTAGAATTTGCTGTTTGAACTTTGTTAGGCCTGTAGAACCAGATTTGAGTTTTGGCCGTAGGAAGTGTTGTATAGACGTACAGATTTGTGCTAAGTAGCGTGATATCTTAACAGATTTGTGTTCTAGGAGCCTTCTGCCGTGGTTGAGGAAGCTGGGAGAAAGCTGATTTGCGCGGGTTGAGGATTTCCGTGTCTTTGGTAAAATCTGTTGAGGTAGGTTTAGCAGCGAGGTACGAATTGGAGCAGCTCTAAACGGCTGTGAGCTTGAACATGACTATATTTTGAGTTGTGAAATCTGTTGAGAGGCTGTTATGTGAATTACGTGAAACTGAATTGATGAATTGATTGATTGTTTGTTCTGTTTTGCGTAGATTGTGCATGTAGAAATCAGATTTGAATTTCTTGTCATACATGAATACATATTGAGCCATTCGATCGATTGATGACCTGATTGCAAGCCACGTTGTGACCGGCTGACTGAGTAGTCGTGCCCGAATGGTCCAAAGCTATCATCGGAGTGGTGATCGACGAAGTTGTCGTATCGGAATACCACCGAGCTGTGATGGCTGACGGGCCGGAATATCACGGACCGATGATTTCCACCGGCTGATTGGCTGTGCGTGGTATAGAGGCTGACTTGAGATGATTTTTTCCAGATGATTAACTGGCCTTGATGACTGATTCCTTTGGCAGCCACATGCATTTAATGATTTGATTTATAGCATGTTGCTTGATTGCTGTTTTAGATGGCTCTTCGTACTGAGGCTTGACCTCGTATTTCTTTCCTGCTTTTGTGTTGTTTGGGTCTGTGTTACCCATTTGCAGGATCTTCAGGTAACCAAGCTGGACCGAGTAGAGTGCCAGCTGGTCGATCCTCGTTCACTTGAGTCCCAGTCTATTTTATTATGTATTGAACCGGGGGATGCCCCGTGTTTTTATGTATTGGGGATCTGTATTTGATTTGAGATTTGTTGTTACCTGCTTTGTATGAGTTTGATTTAACTCGTACTTTGATTATGAATATTTTGAATGATGATTCTGAGTTCAGGCCCAAATGATTTCGAAAAATTTTTAAGCCTGATTTTACGCTTCCGTGATTATGTGCTTAATTGTGCTATAATCTCTGTTTAGTAGCACGGGGCCTGACAGAAGCCATCATGGACTGGTCTATACCTAAGACAATAACAGAAGTTAGAAGCTTCTTGGGATTGGCTGGCAATTATCGTAAGTTCGTAGAAGGTTTCTCTTCAATAGTCATACCACTCACTAGACTCACCCAGAAGAACTCCAAGTTCAACTGGAACAAAGAATGTGAAGCAAGTTTCGAAACTCTAAAGACAAAGCTAGCATCTGCCCCTGTTCTAACGCTACCCGTAGGGGACAAAAGCTTTACTGTCTACAGTGATGCATCTAAAGGAGGACTAGGATGTGTACTCATGCAAGATGGCAGGATGATAGCTTACGCTTCAAGACAACTAAAGACGCATGAACACAACGACCCAACCCATGATCTGGAGCTAGCGGCGGTAGTTTTGCTCTAAAGATTTGGCGACATTACCTTTTACGGGGAAAAATGTGAAGTATTCACCGACCATCAGAGCCTCAAGTATATATTCACTCAGAAAGAATTGAACCTGAGACAGAGACAATATCTCGAGCTTTTAAAAGACTACGACTTGACAATAAACTATCACCCAGGAAAGGAAAATAAGGTAGCCGATGCGTTAAGTCGGAAGAACATGAACAAGGTGATACTATCCTCACTCTCAGTTCAACCATGCCTCAAAGAATTGGTCAAAATCAATCAGGATCTAGACCCTTCTCTGACCAAACTTAAGGAACAGATCAAGCAAGGGAAGGTGTCGGAATTTCAAGTAGACCAAAAGGGAATCATTTGGATGAACGGTAGATTATGTGTACCCGACATCGATAACCTCCATCAGGAATTGATGTCTGATGCACATAAATCCAAGTTCTCAAACCACCCAGGAAGTACAAAGATGTATAGAGATTTGAAAGAACACTTCTGGTGGAATGGGATAAAAAGAGATGTAGCTGATTTTGTTGCTAGGTGCCATGTATGTCAACAAGTCAAGGAGAACATCAAAGACCTGGAGGATTATTGCAACCACTGGAAATTCCAGAGTGGAAGTGGGAAAACATATCCATGGGCTTTGTAGTAGGTCTGCAGAAAACGAGATTAGGCTATGATGGACTATGGGTAATCGTGGATAGGTTAACGAAGTTCGTGCACTTTCTTCCTGTCCATATGAACTACGACTTGGATAAGCTCGTCGCCTTGTACATGGACAATATTGTCAGATTACATGGAGTTCCAACCAGCATTCTGTCAGATAGGGACCCAAGGTTCGTATCTCGTTTCTGAAAGAGCTTCCAAGAAGCCATGGGAAGCAAGGTTACCCTCAGTACGGCTTACCATCCACAGAAAACTGAGAGAACCATCCAAACTCTAGAAGACATGCTAGGGACTTGCACCTTGGATTTCGGTAGTAACTGGAGCGAACATCTACCTCTAATATAGTTCGCATACAACAATAGCTACCACAACAGCATAGGAATGACACCATATGAGGCCCTCTATGGACGGAAATGTCGATCGCCTCTATATTTGGATGAGGTAGGAGAAAGGCCATCACAGGACCTGAACTCGTCCAGGAGACAGTGAAAAAGATAGCCATCATCAAGGAGAGACTGAAGGCGGCCCAGGATCGACAGAAAAACTGGGCAAAGGTAAAGAGAAGACCCTTGTCCTTCGAGGTAGGCGAAAAAGTGGTAAGAGAAGACCCTTTGTCCTTCGAGGTAGGCGAAAAAGTGTATCTCAAGGTTTCTCCAATGAAAGGGGTAGTCCGATTTGATAAGGCCGGAAAGCTGAATCTCAAATATGTCGGATCATTTGAAATCTTGGAAAGAGTAGGAATACTTGCCTACAGACTGACCTTACCACCTAATATGTCAAGAATCCACAAGGTCTTCCATGTCTCACAACTCAGGAGATATATCGTGGATTCTAGTCACGTTATTGATGAAGGGCCACTCCTGATGGAAATGAATTTGACCCAAAGACTGACTATGAAGAAATCCCTATTCGAATCGTGGACACAAAGGACTAGGTGCTTAGACTAAGAACAATCCCATACGTCAAAGTTCAATAGTCCAACCACACCGAGAGAGAAGCCACGTGGGAAATGGAGGAGAAGATGCGCAGACAATACCCCTACCTCTTCGAAAATTATGAACCCAGTTTCGAGGACGAAACTTCTTTTAAGGAGGGAGGGATGTGAAAACCAAGAAATTGAGATCTCGGAAATACAGTCGAAAAAAAACTCAGCTTTGACACGGTCAACTCAGATCTGGGACAGTCAACGGTCAACTCAGATCTAGGACAATCAACGGTCAACTCAGATCTAGGACAATCAACGGTCAACTCAGATCTGGGACAGTCAATGGTCAACTCAGAACTGGAACAGTCAACTCAGCTGGTCAACAGTCAACTCAGCTTTGGAAAAGTCAACTCAGCTCTCAGCATACCCAGACAGATAACGCGCACAGATCACACATACGGATCAGCTCACGAACTTCAGCAAGCTGTTTTACACGTACAGATCAGATTACGTTTGGAAAGCCAATAATCATAACTGCCGATTTAGGGAGATTAATGGCCAATTAAACCATCCAATTTAATGCCTAAACCGTTACTCTTGTAACAGCCAAATTTATGATCATCAGATCAGGAATTTAAGGCTTTAAAGGCTGACCTTTTGACTCCATCTTTCTGCACCTATAAATACCCTACTGGTGCAACAGATGACCCACATTCCACCTGCAAATTTCTCAATAATATACCAGATTTCGTCTGAGCTGTCTGAGCTGAATACCGTTTCTGCTGCACTGAACCACACAAACTTCAGGAGACAGTAAGTGGGCTTTTGTTACATATATTCGTTTCAAATATTATTCATGCTACGCTCTGTTTTGAATTATCGTTCGAGCATTCGTTTCCTGTCGAGTTCATGCTATGATCTAAGCTCTGTTTTAGCACTGATGTTTCTGTCGTAATATGGGTCTACGGAATATTCCGCACTCTGAGTTACAAGGTGTAACTATGGCCTCGATCCCTTAGAGGAGTATAAATTAGGGACTGATCAGTAAACCATAGAAACGAAGTAATTATCAATGCTACCTGTTATGCCATGCTCTGTTCTGTTACATGCTTTGTTATGAATCTGTATATGTATATTTGTTATGCTCGAATGGTCTCCCCCACTTGCTGAGTGTTTCCCAAAACACTCACCCCTACTTCTCCCACCCAGATAAAGCTGAAGAACAGATTGAAGAAGAAGAACAAGAGATGTTTTAGGGCTGGTGAAGACTTAGTATTATTTAATGTAATTTTTGCTTCCACAACTTAGATTTCTTTTGCAGTTGTAAAAATGATTATTTTGATTATGCAAAAGACTGGTTTGAGTTATACTATGAGGCTTAATGTTTTACAATTTTATGATTGTTTAATATTGTCGATGTCATGAGTCTCGATCTCGGGGCATGACAGTAAGAATTATTTATATCTATCTTTGAACCAATTATACCTTCTGAGTTCAATATTCAAATTTTTTTGTGGGATTTGTTCCTCCACAATATCAATTTTTTAAAAGAAATTTTTAAGATGGGTTATATTGAAATTTAAATGGGAGAATGTAATTATGCTTCTCCATTATTTGTTCCGTTC
The DNA here is from genome assembly GCA_001598015.1 of Dorcoceras hygrometricum. Lineage (NCBI taxonomy): Eukaryota > Viridiplantae > Streptophyta > Magnoliopsida > Lamiales > Gesneriaceae > Dorcoceras > Dorcoceras hygrometricum. The sequence continues at coordinate 155,161 of KV005678.1, forward strand.
AATTCGCAAAATTTCAAGAAATACCGAAATAGTCGTGCAAGAAGTATCTAGTTCCTCTTTATCCACTTCTTCCCCTTTATAAATCGCTCCGTCCGATTCTCACTTTGAATTCTCACGCCTGTCATTTCTATGTCCACAAATTCTTGTCGATACCCATTTTTGCTGCATCAGCCCTTGTTCAAGCCTCCAAAGCTCTATCCGCACACCATGGCCGCTTGTGTGCGCTCTTCCAGAACAGAAACACCCCAGTCTAATTCAAAGATTGATGACCATGAGTTCAGTAATTATGTAAAATACTGCAGACCCAATTTCAATGATCTTGTTTCTTGCGTCCCCATTCCGGGAAAAACGTCAAATATCTTGCGTACGAATACGCACACTGTTGTGGAAGAGAATAACGTCGACCCTGTTGGAAAGATTGGTGATTTATGGCTCCGGATGAAGGACGAGGCAAGGTCAGATTGTGAGCAGGAGCCTATTCTGTCAAATTGGTATTTCTGTTCGATTTTGTCCCATGAATCCATGGAGAGTGCATTAGCGAATCATCTTTCCATGAAATTGAGCGATTCTAGTTTGCCTAGCGGTACTCTTTACGATCTTTTCCTGGGGGTTCTCTTGGGGGATCAAGAAATTGTGAGAGCAGCTCATGATGATTTGAAGGCAGTTAAGCAAAGGGACCCAGCTTGTATTAGCTACGTTCATTGCTTCTTGAATTTCAAGGGATTCTTGGCATGCCAGGCTCATAGAATAGCGCATAACTTATGGTCTAATGGGAGGAAAATCTTGGCCCTGTTGATACAAAATAGAGTGTCCGAAGTTTTTGCCGTGGATATTCATCCAGGAGCCAAGATTGGTAGAGGTATTTTGCTAGATCATGCGACAGGAGTTGTGATTGGGGAAACCGCAGTGATTGGGAATAATGTATCGATCTTGCATAATGTGACATTGGGTGGCACTGGGAAGGTCTCTGGTGATCGGCACCCGAAGATCGGTGACGGTGTATTAATTGGTGCAGGAACTTGTGTTTTGGGAAATGTTAGAATTGAAGACGGGGCTAAGATTGGTGCAGGATCTGTGGTGTTAAAGCAAGTTCCTGCTAGAACTACGGCTGTAGGAAACCCTGCTAGATTGATTGGAGGGAAGGAGAATCCCATTAAACTAGATAAAATGCCTAGCTTGACAATGGACCACACGTCACATATATCTGAGTGGTCTGATTATGTTATATAGATTGACTAAATTTCTATCTGCTTATATAGACTGTAGAACCGTGAGGTGTTTTCTTTATGCTGTTAAGAGAAAACTCGAGTTCTCCTATTAACAAAGATTTATCCTAGCATCGAAGCTGTAAACTGCTCGATAATGAGCCTTATATGGGCTTGTTAGTTATGTATTGTGGTAATGGGAGGAATGTGTAATCATGCTATTAAGAAATAGAAACTCTGGTTATTTACAGATTATATGCACTTTTCTTGTCTTATCATACTATGGTTTGCTGTGGTGCAAATGTTAAGACACAACTTAAATTTATGCCTCGAGTATCTTCTAAGCTTGTTCCGTAGATGGACATGTTTCGGAGAATACTAAACAAATACATGACTGCATTTGTGCAAATCCTCTCAGAGCTAATGCAAACTAGGTTTCAGGTAATACATGAATCCATCTTTCTATAATTGACGAGATGGAGAACCGAATTGATGACTTGGGGCTGAACATTAACGATCTTAGAACCGAGGTGTGGCTTATGCTTGCTTATGACTTAACCATAGGAACTGTAGAATTCCTATTCTTGTAATCAGTATTCAAATATTATAGAGATATATGCTATGGATGGCCTTGAGCCACTCTATGAGCACAGATTTATGAAGGATGGTAACATTTTCTGTTAGATGTCTATCCTGGGAGACTAACATTGCTGAATGATATTATTTTCTCATTCATGTTAGAGCCCAAAAAGAGCTGTTTCTTGATTCTTTTCGTATTTGGTTGATAGTTTTTCTCACGACTTTAAAACGCGTCACAATTGGCCAAATTGAACGATATCAAAAGTGAGCTGTGCCATAACATTTGGTACCAGAGAGACTCTGGCTGGGCTTGGGATGATGAGCGGGTATCTCATATAGCTGAGGTAAGTTAGCGGAGAGATGTTGGGCATTTACGAAGGCATCCGTATCAACCCATTGTTACACGTTTTAAAGTTGTGCGGTCATGGGTTGATACACATTTTAAAGCTGTGAGGTCACGATGAGAAAAAGCGGATAATAACATGTGGGCTCAGTCGTCACATTTGTTCATAGCTTGCCAAGTCGTTTCTTGACGAGTTCAGTCGAGGTTCATTGTTCCTGCTTGAATTCCGGTGGAGTTTCTCCGAGAAGAGCCGCTAGCTACCTGGAATTGAATTTATGCTGAAATTTAGCTTCAAATTTGAGCAAGTCCTCCGAGCTTCCAGCTTTATGTTTGATTCAGAGGCTGTCTGGAACAATGATCATCATTGCAAAGGATAGTGAGACCAGAATTTTACAATGAAACGGCAAAGTAAATGTTATGCTCGATCATAAAGAGCACGTTTGAGTTTCATGCGATTTGAGCTCGAATATTGCACTAATATTACCTAATTATTGGGGTAATATTTTAAGTACCGGAAGTTTACAGGCGTGAATAGAACTACTGATGCAATTATTTGAATTCAAGGATATATGATAATTCTTTGAAGTGCATTGGATTTATTTAAACTATGGATGTTAGATTCTAGACATTTTAATATATTATATTTAAGAAAGTGAAAGTTACTACTAAATAGTTAAAAGTTCAAAGTTTACTAAATTTAAATTAAATGATTATAAGATTGTTGTATAAGAATAGTACACTTAATTTCATATTTAGGTGATCTGTCCAAGTTCTTTATTTTCTTGAGGATAAAAATGATTGGTAATTAATTGGTTGAGGTATGTAGAGATGATTATTTTCATGAAGTCGATAGAGGTATGTGATGATATTATGTCTTATTTATGTGCTCTTTGTTAATTTATATGAGATTATCCTGAGTTGCATGTGGTAAATGACGTCAAAATAAATTAACATTTCTATTATCCCACATATTTTTACTTAGCTACCTAAATACCATTGAACACATCAATTGAATTTATCTGTTATTATTAATTGCTTATATTTTGGTTTAATACTAGCTTAGAGTGTAACCCCCAAATATCCGAATTACGTGGAAATGAATGCATTACTAGGGGAAAATTGTTTTTCGAAAATTATGTGTCATTTTATGTAATTAAGTGATGATTTATGTTTTATAATGTTCATGACACGGTTTTAGTCTGTTTGAGTTCCGGACGCGTGGTTGAGATTGGGGACGACCGAGATGAAAGCTTATTTGAAATTTTTAAGCCATCATATTTTTAAGAGCTAAAATTTATATTTTTAAGTAGTATTTACGAAAAATGAGATTTTTATGTATATTAGTCGAGGGGAATCCGTTTTTCGTCTACATGGTCTATTTTAATGAACTTTTACTACAATTTTAAAATTGAACGATTTTATATTACGAGGATTGGTGAGTTTTAATCAATATTTTAAATAGTGGGGGGTAATTAAGGGAAAATCTTTTAACTTCCTAATTAAATCCTTGAGATGGGTCTTTTGGGATATCTTTCATTCCCTCAATTCTAGTATTTTCTAAACCTAGCCTCCTCCTCCTCCCTCCAAGCCGCCCCTCCCCTTGGCTGACTCCTTTGGCCGATTTCCATTGATTTTTCGTTGTGGTTTTCAAAGCTTGATCGTCCTACCTCGAGTTCGTCGTCCCCGTAGTGCATAGTCTGCACAGTTATTCAAAAAGGCATGCTTAATTCTCCAATTTTCTCACCATTTAAATCATAATATACTGTTTTTTAAATTATGTTGCATGATTTGTATGTAAATTTTTTTGATCTAAGTTTTATATTTGAGATCCATACATGTATCATGATTTTCAATTCATATTTGACTTATTCCTTGTGAAGCTTCGGTCATGGGCGGTTAATGGGGCTAGAGTTTGGTCCAAGGGTGGTCCGGTAGTTAGTCCATCAAGTTAGGAGCACGTGGGTCCAAACAGGGAGTGATTTGGTCAATGAATGAATTAGTTATGAATTTTACGATCAGCACGTGTCCTGGCTTGTCGTCTGTGCGCGACAGTAGAGTTGTTGGGGTTGAATAAATCGCTCTATGCAGTCTGTGTGGTCAAGGTTGATTGCATGAGATAGCTCATTGAGTTAGGGTCACGTTGGTCCAAACGGGGAGCGATTTGGTCGAGGAACAAATTAGTTATGAGTTTTATGGCTAGCACGTGCCCTGGTTGCAGTCTGCGCGCGGGCAGTGGGTTTGCAGACATCAGGTTGATCGTGTCGGGTATCCTGGTCAGTTATGGTTAGTTCCAGGAGCTAGCCCATCGAGGAAGGGTCACGTGGGTCCAGACGGAGAGCGATTTGGTTAGGTCTAAATTTTTAATGAATTTTACGGTTTAGCCGCTCAAACTGCATCTCGTCGGGGTAGAAAATTGTAAAGTCCGATTCTAAACGTAAATAGTCAAATCCTTTTAAGTCCAACTTTTAAGTCAAAATTTTAATGCCTAAATCTCTTTATTATGGGCTTAATATTTTTATCAAATTTTAAAGTCTAATTTTTGGTCAATGGGACTTTTATTTTGCCAAAATTCAATGTTTGATTTTTAATATGAAGGACCGAATATGTTATCAATTTTAAAGTTTAATTTTAGTTTAATGGGTCAAGTCAAGTTTAGGGTTAAGTTCCATTTTAAGGTTAAGTCCGGCTTTTGGGGCTTAAAATTAGTGGGCCAGGTACTTGAACAAGTCCTTGACCGGGAGGAGAAAATGTAGAAGCCCATAAATATATATTTAATTATATATATAGTATTTTACGTATACGATTATGATTTTTTTGAAAGAAATTAAATATATATTGTTGGGCTAAGTCTTTTACTTTTGTATGTTTTACGAAGTACACGCATCATGAAAATTTATGAAATGTTAAAGCCATGTATGAAAAGAAAAATATTTTGAGGGATTGAAGTGATTTGTGGCAAAGTAGACGATGAGCGAATCCGGGATATCGGGCCTGGTGAACCTCTGTTAATGTTATAATAGCTTATGGATCCATGTGTTCACGGCATGGTGAAGTGGCAGCATAGAGGTGTGAGGGATCCCGAGGTAAGATCGGGTCAATCGCATCGTCACGTACGTTGGCTTCTTATGATTGATCAATTGTAATGTAACGACCCACACATCATGGATACGACTCACACGTATTTTATGTTATGCTATGTCATGCCTTATTATGTTATGATATACGATTATGTAATGTTATGGTTGATTTATGAGCCATGTTTTATGATCATCCATGCATGTCTTAAAGCTATTTTTACGATACATATGTGCTTGCATGTGATTTTATTATACGTACTTTGTTATTATCAGATAGAGCATGCTGGGCCTTTTTAGGCTCACTGGTTTATAGGTGAGTCTGCAGATGATTTTATCCCGATCGGTGGTGTGAACCTCTGAGCGTTCGTTGCAGCTTCTATCTCGTGACCACTTCTTATGTTTTGTTTGATGAGACATGTTCAGATTTCGCATTTTATTTACTCTGGTTTTAAGACAAAATGAATGATTTAATGTTTTTGAGATATTTATTTATTCATGTCTTAAAGTGATGTTGAGGAAATTTTTCGGTAGATGAACTATGTTTTCCTTTAAGATGTTTATTCCGCACTTTCTTTAAAAAAAAAATTCTAGAGTACGGTTCTTTCATCGAGAGTTGAGACATATTCTTTGGCACGGTTCACTGAGGCATGAACCAAGTTGAGAATATGAATTTATTGTTGATATCGACCATATGATTCTTGATATTCTTATATCTTATACCTCCACATGCATTTGTATTAATGCGTGATATCACTATATTTTATGTCTTTTTTAATTTTTTGATGTCTCTTATTGGGTTCTTAATCTCGAGAGAGCTTTCGTGTCATTTTGTATGTACATACTAGAGAATGGGCCCAATTGTTTATGTTGACGCAGCGACGGATCCGGGTTACGTCCTCGACAGGTAGCGGAATTCTGTCGCGAAACGATAGCAGCGGTTGGGGATGCTCATACGTTGAAACGAACCAGACTCTAGAATTTTTTTTAAAATATGTGCGGAAGCATAAACTTAAAGTATGACTCGTTCCCTTCTAAAACATTTCTAAATCATTTTCTCAAAACACTTTAATCATAAATAAAGGAATAATTAAAAAAGTTTAAAACATCCAATATCATAAAATCATCGAGTAAAAGAATATTGAAAACCAACATGTTTAAAAACCAATATCTAAACTGCAACATGGCAAAACTGAATCGTAAAGGCGGTCACGGGGGTACTGCTGCAATCGGCGCTCAAAGGTCATCACCGTCAGTCGGAACATACTCATCGGCAGGATCATCACATGCACCATTTAAACCTAATGAGCCTAGAGGCTCAGCATGCTCTATCGTGATGCATAACAAAGTATATACTAATAAAAGGGCATGCAAGCATATACTGTAATTAAAATAACGTTAAAGATATGGATGCGTGCATGATCTTAAAACATTTCATCATGTAATCATATCATATATCATATAAGGCATGGCATAACGTAATCTGAAAGAAAGCGTAAGAGTCATATCAGTGGATGTGAGCAAAGTGTGACTGATCAGTCGTAATAACTAACATACGTGGCGGTGTGGTTCACCCGACCTTACCTCGTGATCCCTATATGTCACACCTCTTGAAAACTGCCACTTCACCCGACATTACCTCGGGATCCATAGGCCCTGAAATCCTGAAATCATTCCTAAAAATAGGGGATCCTCGGGCCCGGCTATCCGGTTAACTCCCATCGTAGACATGCCACATCACTTCCATTCCTCGGATTTTTAACTTAAAAAGGACATGCTTGATCGTTTCATAAAGTCTCATGATGCGTGAATTTTCTTAAAATCATGCAATTTAAAAGTTTAGCCCGTTAATGGATAATAAATTCTTTTCTTTAAAACGTTTACGTACATAACATACTACATATATGATTAATTATGTATTTACGGGCTTCTATATTTTTCTACTTCGGTCAAGGGTTGATTCCGGGGTCTGGCTCGCTACTTCTAGACCAAACGTCGCTCTAAAAATGGCCGATGAAATGAATGTTCACTGCTTTTTTCCATTTTCGCCTATTTCTTTAAATTTTGATTTCTTAAAAATCAAAACAAAAGGAACTAATAAAAATCAATTTTGACTTCTAAAAATCATTTTGGGACTTATAAAAATCGATTTTGACTTTTAAAAGAAATTTAAATCAATTTTGACATCGAAAGCCGATTTTGACCAAAAGACTGATTTTGACCAAATCAAATCCCGAAATCGATTTTAACCTAATTAAAATCCCTAAAGCCTTGACTAAAAAATTAAAATTAAACATAACTTAAATTATTTAAAAAGGTTTGACTCAATTTGGACCTTCTGGCTATTTTCTTTCAAATTGGACCTTCAACATATTAATAAAAATAACAGGTCCATAAATAAAATAACTTGACCCCATTTTAAAATATTTGACTCGAGACTCGAAGAACCGATCCGGTCCAATCGAACCAACCGGTTCAACTGAACCGAACCCATTCAAAACTAACCCTAAACCGGACACACACACGCACACGCCAGCGGCGCACGCGAGCAGCGTCCAGTCTTCACGTTTGTCCTCCATGCTCCGGCCACCATGGTCGAAGCCCTTCCGACTGAACCACCTCCAAGTCCAGACGGTCCTAACCAGACTGACCTTGGCTCAAACCGTTGGCTAACCAGGGAGAACTGGTCGCTGCAAGTGGACGCTCCAGCCATGTTGCGCCGTCGCGACTACCTGATGGTCTTGGCGTTTGTTCTCCCTGCTCCGGCCACCACTGTCGGAGCCCTTCCGGCTGGATCACCCCCAGATCCAGACGGTTCTAACGTGACCGACCTTACCTCAAGCCGTGGACCGACCAGGGAGAACGAACCTCTGCAATTGGAAGCACCATCTCTACGGCGCGATGCGCCACTCACGACTTCTTCTACATGATCTGCTTCGCCCGAACCCTTAGCCACTATCCTCCCTTGATCTAGACCACCATGAGTCCCCTAGGAACCCCTAGGACCGAGCCATCACCCCTGGAACTTACCATGACCGAAGCTATAAGAGGAGAAAGCGTGACATGCCAAAACCGTGAATCCCATGCATGACATATGAACATAGATGAAAAATTTCGAGGCATACACACATAATTCATGCATAATTTTCATATAACAGGTTATTATGATTTAAATGGTGAGCAAGGGAACTGTTATCACATGCCTGGGTTGGAGGAAACGCGGATCTGCGAGGTACGGACGTCGTAGGTGCGAGATCGGGGCGCCGCCGGAATTTGATCACCAAGCTCCTTCAATGGCTGTAAAATTTCAAAGCTTTGTGTGTTCTAAGAGTGGAGGGGATGGCTGGTGCAAGTGTTGGAGGCTAGGTTGTGTGCAAGATGTGTTAAAGAATTAATTAAGATGCCTAAAATGACCCCTATGGCTTTAATAAAAAATTTCCAAGCTTGCCCCTCTAATTATATAAAAAAAAGTGTTTAAAACTCATGCTTGGGCTTTAATAATCATAAAGTTTTGAAATCTAGGCCTCCTAAAATTATAAATTGCTTTAAAACTCAAATACCAGCCCGTATAGGCGAAAAATGGGTTTGTTAGAGTAGATGCCCAACTAGCCAACTTGTGGCGTGTGGGTTTATAGACTCTTGTATTTGACAGTCTTTATATATGATATTCGCATTTGTTTACGGCATTCTTTACTTTCATTGTGTTGTATAATGATTAACAATTGCGTTGAGTAAAGACCTAGAATGCACTGTAGTGTATATTAGATGTGATAGTGGGTATGACGGCTATCATGAAACACATCTAATAGTCACTGTGTATTCTGAATTAGTTCCTAGTCGATTGAGCCGTCAAAATGAGGATAAGGCCGCCCGAGCTCGAGACTAGTATCTGCGATGCGAAGTACCATGTTTCATTGGTAGGGAACATTGTGATGTTCTGAGCATGCAGATAGATAGTGACCTGGTGATCTATCGAACTACCCTCGTTCGGACTTTCCAAGTGGTTATCATTTGTCGAGTGGATAAGTCCGAGGTCTTGGTTGTACTGATTAGTCCTCACGACTCGAAACGTCACTGAGACTCTACATGATAGACGTCTCACTTTGACCTGTTTGCCGACTCACTTGGGGTCATTAGGCGGCGGGATTGGGTGAGACCCAGATGCATGTAGGAGTCGATGCATCGTTGTCGAGGATTCACCGCTCGCAGACATGCGTGGATATCCTATGCTATCTGAGGGGATAATAGTGTATAAATCTCTGGCCAGAGTACTAGAAGTGTTTTAGGTAAATGGGTTTACCTAGTTACACTCGCGATGTCACTATTCGATCTTCAAGATGTACGCATAGCTATCGGATCTATAGCGACTCTTGATTTACCAATGTTCGTTGATCAGATCGGGATATATGGATTGAAAGGACCGTACTGTACGTTAACCACGACCAACTGGTTCTTGCAGGCACTATCAGTGATACCTAGAGGATCATGGGGCGATGTTGCTAGACGCTCTTCCCATGATCCGATGGGCAAGTCCGGAATTGTAATTCCGGAGCCGCAATGGTTGTGGGCCCACGGCTAGCTGTATCCCTGAATCATTGAGGGTCACACAAGTACTGGATTCGAGATTCCCGCAAGGAAACCGAGCTCAATGTGTTGAGCATAGGAAGAGGATTTTAGGGAGTGCGACTTCCCAAAAGTCAACAGGGGTCAAATCGTGATTTCCCGCTGTTGAGGGGCAAAACGGTCATTTTGCACTGGGGTTCTGAAAAATGGTTTTTCAGATCATAGTATTCAGTTTTGGAAACTGAGTCGATCGGTTCGATCTGATCGGCGATCGGAGTTATGATGAAGTCACGGTGATAGGGATGAACCGAATGTTCATACGTTGGACCCGGGTCCGTTGGACCCGGGCCCGTTGGGCCGGTCCAAGTCCATCACTAATCTACTTAAGGTAGACTAGGGCTTCATAACTCATAACATTGTAACTAACACATAAACCCTAGTCTAAAAGCTCTTGGCCGCCGCCCCCTCTCCCTCTCCTCACGCACGGCCGCCGCTTGTCGCCGCCGCCGCCGCCTCCCTCGTCGGAATTTGTTCCGGCCAACCTTTCGAGGAGAATCCATCCGCGCTGATATCGTCAGGCCTTCTAGTGCAGGCTGACGAAGGAGTCTCCCTTCCGGTCGTGGACCTGATTGACGTAATCTACCACCGCCTACCGTGAAGTGCCGGTTTCCTCGTGAAACTGGTCGAAGCCAGGCGCCTAGACACCAGCAAGGTAACTGACTAAACACCCTATGAATGGTTCATAGTTTGAATTGTTTTGAATTGTATTGAACGTTTCTCGGCCTAATTTTGTTCTTCCGCTGCCTCGCCGGGAGACGGGATCCGGATCCGCCACGGTTCCCAACAGGGTTCTCCTCCAAAATAATTATAAAAATCTAAATTTCCAAAAATATTTGCTTAAAATAAAATGAATTCATTCTTAAAATCTCATAACTTAAAAAAATCTCAATTATCTTCTTTTCGGTCGACCCTAATCTCGTCCACGCGTCCGTAGCTCAAGTAGACTGAAAAATGACACATGCATAACATGCAGCATAAAATCATAAATAAATCATATAGTAAGGCATGTAATCATCTAAAATATTTTTCCCCTAGTCATGCACTCATTTTCACGTAATCTGGATTTCGGGATGTTACAATCTCCCCCCTTATAGAAATTTCGTCCCCGAAATTAAGTTACGTACCGATAGCACGTCTAGGAGGCATACATGTACACCAAAACCTTATCACGTAAATCTAAGTACATGACTAAGCGTCTATTTTTAAAACTCTAAGACCAAAACTCATGCAAGGCTAAAATATGCAGCATATAAACATAAACATAAATAATAAAATAATAAAACTCACAGACTGGTAGTGCGACTTCTGAGCTCCACGCAGCAGGCAAGTACCCCACCAGAACCACCGGTCTGATACCAACTGAAACGAACCAGACTCTAGAATGTTTTTTTTAAAAACATGTGCGGAAGCATAAACTTAAAGTATGACTCGTTACCTTCTAAAATATTTCTAAATCATTTTCTCAAAACACTTTAAGAATAAATAAAGGAATAATTAAAAACATCCAATATCATAAAATCATCGAGTAAAAGAATATTGAAAACCAACATGTTTAAAAACCAGTATCTAAACTGCAACATGACAAAACTGAATCGTAAAGGCGGTCACGGGGTACTGCTGCAACCGGCGCTTAGAGGTCATCATCGCCAGTCGTAACATACTCATCGACAGGATCGTCATCTGCACCATTTAAACCTAGTGAGCCTAGAGGCTCAGCATGCTCTATCGTGATGCATAACAAAGTATATACTAATAAAAGTGCATGTAAGCACATACTGTAATTAAAATAACATTAAAGACATGGATGCGTGCATGATCTTAAAACATTTCATCATGTAATCATATCATATATCATATAAGACATGGCATAACATAATCTGAAAGAAAGCGTAAGAGTCATATCAGTGGATGTGAGCAAAGTGTGACTGATCAGTCGTAATAACCAACGTACGTGGCGGTGTGATTCACCCGACCTTACCTCGGGATCCCTATATGTCACACCTCTTGAAAACTGCCACTTCACCCGACCTTATCTCGGGACCATAGGCCCTGAAATCCTGAAATCATTCCTAAAAACAGGGGATCCCCGGGCCCGGCTACCCGGTTAACTCCCATCGTAGACTTGCCACATGTAGCGCCCCAAAATCCATAGGACCACAAATTTTCATCTTTATAATTTGAGGATTCACTTTTAATTTCAGATTTCAGCCTCTTTGTGTGATTGAAAAGCTGATTTCTTAATTTCCAGATGCGAGACATGGTGCAGGGTCTGATCAGCTGTTACTCCAAGCATCAGCTGGGTAATTTTGGAGGTTGAAAGTAAAATGAATTTCGAATGGGAGGATGGCTTTTATTAAAATGAGAGTATCTTTTTAAACAAATTAAAATAGTAACAGGGGATTTTTAATAAATTCTGGAGAAGTAGGTGTGGAACACCATGCCTACTCAAGTGTTTTTCCCCTGTTACAAGTCAGACTCCCATGCCTATGGTACATTGGACTATAAGTCCAATATTTGCAAGAAAAATCTTCATTTTTCATCAAAGAAACCATAGGAAACTCTCTGCGGTGCTTGGAGAGACTTGCTGCTAGACCTGCTGTGTTTTTGTGTTTCTCCTGTATTGAGGCAAGTAAATCTGATTCTTGCTACACCATGAAAGCATATGTATTGTTTTTACTTCGTTTCGAAATTCCTTGCTAAGTTATGTTTAATATCAGCCTTTGCTCATATTTTGCTGATAATGAATTGTATGTTTAATGATTGGGTTCGCAGTGAATGTATGTTTGGATCTAAAACGGTATCTTACGGAGTTGATGATGTTGATTTTGAAACACTGAGCATTTCAGATTCCAACTCATGTAAATTGTAATGTTCTTCTTTTCTCTGGTGAATGACAGCGTCCGAATTTGACTCCACGAAGTTGGAAATGCTAGTCGAACCATAACTAAGTCTGGTTTGATAGGTGAATTCTAATATTGTGGATGTTGTTCGTGACGTTATCGCATTTCATAACCATCAGCTGGTTTACTGTTCGTATTGCATTTCATAACCATCAGCTTGTTTACTGTTCACATCGACTGGTTACTATGTTGCGTCTGGTTACTATGTTGCGACTGGTTACTATGTTGCGACTGGTTTCTCTTGCGACTGATTCCTTCCCCTAAGTACCTCACTGCTGATTCACATCCAACGTCTGGTTTTCTTTCAACTGCTGATTGTCCCTATCCAACGACTGGTTGTTCTTGAACCAACGACTGGTTGTTCTACTGTTACTCCGTTGACCCGATAAATCGTGTTGACCACCGATATGTACTCATCGACGATCAACTGTTCACATCGACTGGTTTTCTGGCCAACAATTGAATTTATCCCAACAACTGATTACCTATGTCTCAGCTGGATGCTCAGTGAAAATGATTTATGAAGGAAGTATGAGTTTTAAAATGAAACTAACCCCGATGTTAAGATTCGAATTTATCTCAGAAGTTGTTTAAAGGAAGAAACGTTCAGACATTAGGATTTATGGCAAAGATAACAGACGGTCTGTATGGGAAGGGTGAGCAGCAGACGAGAGGGTCGGTTGCCCCTTCATATTGGGTGAGATTTCATCAAATTGTAACTGATATCAGTAGTCATTCGATCGAGTGAAATGAGACCTAAGTAGAGCTTCTGAGCCATAAGTCTAACGAAAATGATAACGCTGAGATTTAAATTTATTTCCAGAACAAAAGTTATGATGAATGATGTTCTATGACTTCTTTTAAAACTGTGATGTCTTATGTTTTACTCCTGCATATTATGCTTTGGTACTCTCAGTTCTGCTTGCTGAGCCCCTAGGCTCACTAGCTTTCTTGGTGCAGGTGAGTCGGCGCCGGAGCAGATGGGAGGTGGAGTTTGAACCAGTAGCGACGTGTTAGTGTTTATCGAAGGCCTACGTTTCCGCGATGTTCATTTTGTATTTTGCTGTTTTTGTTGTCTTTGATCTTAGTCAAATCTGTATTGAGATCCGTTACAACAAAGATGAATTCAAATAGAGTTCAGTAGTTGTAATATCGCGACTTCGCATTTCGTACTTCGAAATTGTAATGAAATCTGATTTTAATTTCTTGGCGCCAACGGCTGTACTTTGATTTTATTTTGAGCAAGGCAATACGGCTTGTTCTATTTATTATTCAGCCCTTCTATTGTCATTTTATTTCCTTTTCTTTGATCCCGTGACTCCCATGGGGATTGGGCGTCACACCACATCACTTCCATTCCTCGGATTTTTAACTTAAAAAGGACATGCCTGATCGTTTCATAAAATCTCATGATGAGTGAATTTTCTTAAAATCATGCAATTTAAAAGCTTAGGCCGTTAATGGATAATTAATTATTTTTTTAAAAACCTTTACGTACATAACATACTACATATATGATTAATTATGTATTTACGGGCTTCTATATTTTTCAACTTCGGTCAAGGGTTGATTCCGGGGCCTGGCTTGCTACTTCTAGACCAAACTTCACTCTAAAAACGGCCGATGAAACGAATGTTCACCGCTTTTTCCCATTTTTGCCTATTTTCTTTAAATTTGATTTCTTAAAAATCAAAACAAAAGGAACTAATAAAAATCAATTTTGACTTCTAAAAATCATTCTGGGACTTATAAAAATCGATTTTGACTTTTAAAAGCAATTTAAATCAATTTTGACATCGAAAGCCGATTTTACCAAAAGGCTGATTTTGACCAAATTAAATCCCGAAAATATATTTTGACCTAGTTAAATCCCTAAAGCCCTAATTTCGAATAAAAATTAAAATTAAAATTAAACATAACTTAATTTATTTAAAAAGGTTTGACTCAATTTGGACCTTCTGGCTATTTTTTTTAAAATTGGACCTTCAACATATTAATAAAAAGAACAGGTCCCTAAATATTTGGACCTTCTGGCTATTTTTTTAAAATTGGACCTTCAACATATTAATAAAAAGAACAGGTCCCTAAATAAAATAACTTGACCCCATTTTAAAATATTTGACTCGAGACTCGAAGAACCGATCCGGTCCAATTAACCAGCCTGTTCAATGGAACAGAACCCATTCAAAACTAATCCTACCGGACACACACACGCACACGCCAGCGGCACACGCGAGCAGCGTACAGTCTTCACGTTCGTCCTCCCTGATCCGGCCACCATGGCCGGAGCCCTTCCGGTTGGACCACCCCCAGGTCCAGACGGTCCTAACCTGACTGACCTTGGCTCAAACCGTTGGCTAACAAGGGATAACTGGTCGCTGCAAGTGGACGCTCCAGCCATGCTGTGCCCTCGCAACCACCTGCTGGTCTTGGCATTCGTTCTCCCTGCTCCAACCATCACTGTCGGAGCCCTTCCGGCTGGACCACCCCCAGGTCCAGAAGGTTCTAACGTGACCGACCTTACCTCAAACCGTGGACCGACCAGGTAGAACAAACCTCTGCAAGTGGACGCACCAGCCCTGCGGCGCGATGCGCCACTCACGACTTCTACTACATGATCTGGTTCGCCCGAACCCTTAGCCACTATCCTCCCTTGATCTAGACCACCATGAGTCCCCTAGGAACCCCTAGGACTTAGCCATCACCCCTGGAACTTACCATGACCGAAGCTATAAGAGGAGAAAGCGTGACATGCCAAAAACCGTGAATCCCATGCATGACATATGAACATAGATGAAATATTTCGAGGCATACACACATAATTCATGCATAATTTTCATAAAACAGGTTATTATGATATAAATGGTGAGAAAAGGAATTGATATCACATACCTAGGTTGGAGGAAACGCGGATATGCGAGGTACGGACGTCGTAGGTGCGAGATCGGGGCGCCGCGGGAATTTGATCACCAAACTCCTTCAATGGCTGTAAAATTTCAAAGCTTTGTGTGTTCTAAGAGTGGAGGGGATGGCTGGTGTCAGGCCTCATGCTCACAATAGAGTAAAACCACAAAACACAAGTGGAAGCTACTAAAAAGCGGGTAAAATTTTTGCTTTTGGCTTGACGGTTTAAAACAATATAATTAAAAATACGACAATACTCAAAATAGATATCCCAGTTTAACAAAACCATCACAACAAACGGTACAACATAAACATGTATCAAATACCTGGTAACAACCACAACTGAGTATCACAAGATACAACAAAAGCACAGGGCATCCCCTGGCTAACAATACTTGTTAGGACCGATTTAAAGAGATAGAAAGCGCTATTGTCAAACATTAAAAATTTTGCGCTGTCATTTAAAGGAGGTGCAATACCTAGGGTTCCTGACATTAAAAACAGAGCACCGGAGACAGATCTGGTATGAAATAAAATAATGCGGAAGACACCAGAACTGAATCCTAAATTTTAAAACAACTTTGCGCAAACAGATTTCTGTAAAACCAGAATGTGAAATCTGTTTGCTATGTGCAAGTGTGATTTCTGTTATGCGTGCTAAATTAAATGCAAGTGCTGAATGAATAACAGATACAATACACAGCTTATTTGTTTATGGAAGTTCGGACTTCAATGTCCTACATCTCCCCTTCTTCCTCCTCGGAAGGTTCCACTAGAAGGATTTGATCTATACATCGTGTACAGACCCGATCCCGCAACCAGCAGCTGCGCGAAATCCTAGACTCTACCAGCCCCCGGCTGTTCACTCAATCACTTGTTTAACGCCCATGTGAGAAAAGCTACAAACACAGAGTTTAACGTCGTCGTGCTTGGACGGGATCTGATTTGTATTGGGTTTGGATTCATTCACTATACAATGAATGTGAATGAATCTCTGTGTGCGTGAGATTTACAGTGTAAGCACAACTCTCGAATGAATGAATCTCACACACTAGGGAAATTCTCTACAAAAGCTAATTAGAACTCAACAGTCGACGCTCGTAGTAAGCTCCTCTCTAATGGTGGTCGATGTTAGAGTAGATGCCCAACTTGTTGGGGATCCGGATCCGCCCCCCGGCCAGGCAGCGGAAGAACGATAAACAGAGAACCGGGAGGCGATCAATACGAAAAACAGATTAACATTCTATGACATTCATAGGATGTTTAGCATGTTACCTCGCTGGCACTTGTGCCTGGCTCCAACCGTGATTACAATAATCCGGCTCTTCTCGGTAGATTCCGGTAGATTATCGCCAATCCGGTCCACGACCAGATCCGAGACTCCTTCGTCAGGCTGCACTAGAAGCCCTGACGAGATCAGCACGAACGGATTCTCCACGTCGAGTTGGCCGGATGAAAAATTGTTTTTCATATCATAACATTCAGTTTTGGAAACTGAGTCGATCGGTCCGATCTGATCGGCGATCGGAGTTACGATGAAGTCGCAGCGATAGATATCGTCATTTGGACCCGGGCCCGTTGGACCGGCCCAAGTCCATCTTTAAGTCTATTTATTTAGACTTAATGACTTCATTACACATACAAGCTCCCATAACCTAACCCTAATCTCACTTGGCCGCCGCCCCTCTCTTCCTCAAGCCTCACGCCGCGCCGCCGCCGCCGCCACTTCGCCGGAAATTGTTCCGGCCTAGTTTTTCGAGGAGTATTCGTTCGTGCTGATCTCGTCAGGGCTTCTAGTGCAGCCTGACGAAGGAGTCTCGGATCTGGTCGTGGACCGGATTGGCGTAAACTACCGCAATCTACCGAGAAGAGCCGGATTCTTGTAATACCGGTTGGAGCCAGGCACAAGTGCCAGCAAGGTATTCAATTTTGAACACCCTATGTATGACGATTATTGAATTGTCTGATTTTTCGTCTCCCGGTATTTCTCTGTTCTTCCGCTGCCTCGTCGGGGGGCGGATCCGGATCCCCAACAGTCGACTGCTTCATTCTTCTATGTTCTTCCCTCTGTTTTTGCACTGTGCTTTGTTCCTTATGGATTGATCACGTGCCTTCTTCAAAATCTTTGTATATAAATCTTTTCTCCAAATATGTCCGTTAGACAATAAATTCAAATCTCTTCTGCGCTTGTCAAGGCCAATTTGTCTTCTTTCCAAATGTGTGCAATGCTCCTCTGTATATTGTACTATTTCCCGGAATAGTACAAATCTTGTCCCCTTGAATTAAGGCATTAGCACGACTCAATATTAGCCATTGTTCTTTCCATCTTGAGCATTGATTGCATCCCAACAGCTGAATGTACTCCAACAAATTGTTCAACAGCTGTTCGCTCAGTTGTTGTCTTTTCTTCGTCACAACACTTCGCGCAACATCTGTTTCATTTCTGCGTCTGGTTATTAACTTTATCTTCTTTGCGTCTGGATTCTTTGCGTCTGGTTGTAACTATCAGCATCTGGTTTTCCTGCGTCTGGATTTCCTATCGATTGGATATGCAAAACACTGTAGCCTGCGACTGGATACATTGTAGCTTGCGACTGTATACACTGTAGCTTGCGACTGGGTTACCCAACGACTGGTTGTACTGTAGCTCTCGCCTGGATGTACAAACTACTGTAGCTACCTGCTGGTTATCATCATCGCAAAAACCATCTGCTGAATCTTAGCGTGAAGGCAAAATGCTGTCATATCCATTTATCCAAACGACATCGTTTTGCTATCTCTAGCTTCAAGTACCATCGACTGGTTGTACTGTAGCTCACTGCTGATTGTGATGACATCACTGCTGACGTCATCATCGCTGATCCAGCTCTTGCGCTTCTTGTCAACTGATGAATGCTTGCAACAGCTGGTTGCATCTTCTGTTTAGCGCTACGTCTTGATCCAACTGCTGATATTGCTGACGTCATTATTGCTGATACCAGCTCTTCTTAACAATAGAAATGCTGACGTCATGGTTGCTGATTCTTGATTTCTTCCAATCAGCAATGCTGACGTCATCTTTTCTGATCACAGCTTTCTCTAATAGAAATGCTGACGTCATCTTTGCTGAAACCAGATCTTCTTTACTTCTTAACAACCTCGTCAACAGTGACTCTTCGCACGGTATCTGTTGACAGCAACTTCAACAGTAACCTGCTCTTTCAACAATTCAGCAACTGATTGAACTCCACGTAAGCGAAGCTGTCCATGCAGGATGCCACGTAAGGATTGCTGTCCACGTAAGCAAAGCTGATAAACTTCTTTTCTTCATCAGCAGCCTCAACTACTTTGTAGCGTTCCAACTGTTATCAGATTTCTCCTCTTATCATCTGCACACTACGTAGAAACGTTAGAACCACAGTAACGGGTTTTGTGTAATTCAAAACTTAATCAGGATCTGTTTACACAGATCCATGTTAGGACCGATTTAAAGAGATAGCAAGCGCTACTGTCAAACATTAAAAATTTTGCGCTGTTATTTAAAGGAGGTGCAATACCTCGGGTTCTTGAACATTAAAAACAGAGCACCGGATACAGATCTGGTATGAAATAAAATCATGCGGAAGACACCAGAACTGAATCCTAAAATTTAAAACAACTTTGCGCAAACAGATTTCTCTAAAACCAGCATGTGAAATCTGTTTGCTATGTGCAAGTGTGATTTCTGCTGTGCGTGCTAAATTAAATGCAAGTGCTGAATGAATAACAAAATACAATACACAGCTTATTTGTTTATGGAAGTTCGGACTTCAATGTCCTACATCTCCCCTTCTTCCTCATCGGAAGGTTCCACTAGAAGATTTGATCTATACATCGTGTACAGATCCGATCCCGCAACCAGCAGTTGCGAGAAATCCTAGACTCTACCAGCCCTCGGCTGTTCACTCAATCACTTGTTTAACGCCTATGTGAGAAAGGCTACAAACACAGAGTTTAACATCGTCGTGCTTGGACGGGATCTGATTTGTATTGGGTTTGAGATTCATTCACTATACAATGAATGTGAATGAATCTCTGTGTGTGAGATTTACAGTGTAAGCACAACTATGGAATGAATGAATCTCACACACTAGGGAAATGCTCTACAAAAGCTAATTAGAACTCAGCAGTCGACGCTCGTAGTAATCTCCTCTCTAATGGTGGTCGACTGCTTCAATTTACAGTGTAAGCACAACTATGGAATGAATGAATCTCACACACTAGGGAAATGCTCTACAAAAGCTAATTAGAACTCAGCAGTCGACGCTCGTAGTAATCTCCTCTCTAATGGTGGTCGACTGCTTCATTCTTCTATGTTCTTCCCTCTGTTTTTGCACTGTGCTTTGTTCCTTAAGGATTGATCACGTGTCTTCTTCAAAATCTTTGTATATAAAGCTTTTCTCAAAATATGGCCGTTAGACAGTAAATTAAAATCTCTTCTGCGCTTGTCAAGGCCAATTTGTCTTCTTTCCAAATGTGTGCAATGCTCCTCTGTATATTGTACTATTTCTCGGAATAGTACAAATCTTGTCCCCTTGAATTAAGGCATTAGCACGACTCAAACTTAGCCATTGATTCTTTCCATCTTGGGCATTGATTGCATCCCAACAGCTGAATGTGCTCCAACAAATTGTTCAACAGCTGTTCGCTCAGTTGTTGTCTTTTATTCGTCACAACACTTCGTGCAACATCTGTTTCATTTCTGCGTCTTGTTATTTCCTTTAGCTTCTTTGCGTCTGGATTCTTTGCGTCTGGTTGTAACTATCAGCGTCTGGTTTTCCTGCGTCTGGATTTCCTGTCGACTGGATATGCAAAACACTGTAGCCTGCGACTGGATACATTGCAGCTTGCTATTGTATACACTGTAGCTTGCGACTGGATTACCCAACGACTGGTTGTACTGTAGCTCTCGTCTAGATGTACAAACTACTGTAGCTACCTGCTGGTTATCATCATCGCAAAAACCATCTGCTGAATCTTAACGTGAAGGCAAAACGCTGTCGTATCCATTTATCCAAAAGACATCGTTTTGCTATCGCTAGCTTCAAGTACCATCGACTGGTTGTACTGTAGCTCACTGCTGATTGTGCTGACATCACTGCTGACGTCATCATCGCTGATCCATCTCTTGCGCTTCTTGTCAATTGATGAATGCTTGCAACAGCTGGTTGCATCTTATGTTTAGCGCTACGTCTTGATCCAACTGCTGATATTGCCGACGTCATTATTGCTGATACCAGCTCTTCTTAACAATAGAAATGCTGACGTCATGGTTGCTGATTCTTGATTTCATCCAATCAGCAATGCTGACATCATCTTTACTGATCACAGCTTTCTCCAATAGAAATGCTGACGTCATCTTTGCTGAAACCAGATCTTCTTTACTTCTTAACAACCTCGTCAACAGTGACTCTTCGCACGGTATCTGTTGACAGCAACTTCAACAGTAACCTGCTCTTTCAACAATTCAGTAACTGATTGAACTCCACGTAAGCGAAGCTGTCCATGCAGGATGCCACGTAAGGATTGCTGTCCACGTAAGCAAAGCTGATAAACTTCTTTTCTTCATCAGCAGCCTCAACTACTTTGTAGCGTTCCAACTGTTATCAGATTTCTCCTCTTATCATCTGCACACTACGTAGAAACGTTAGAATCACAGTAACAGGTTTTGTGTAATTCAAAACTTAATCAGGATCTGTTTACACAGATCCATGTTAGGACCGATTTAAAGAGATAGCAAGCGCTACTGTCAAACATTAAAAATTTTGCGCTGCTATTTAAAGGAGGTGCAATACCTCGGGTTCTTGAACATTAAAAACAGAACACCGGATACAGATCTGGTATGAAATAAAATCATGCGCAAGACACCAGAACTGAATCCTAAATTTTAAAACAACATTGCGCAAACAGATTTCTGTAAAACCAGCATGTGAAAACTGTTTGCTATGTGCAAGTGTGATTTCTGTTATGCGTGCTAAATTAAATGCAAGTGCTGAATGAATAACAGAATACAATACACAGCTTATTTGTTTATGGAAGTTCGGACTTCAATGTCCTACATCTCCACTTCTTCCTCCTCGGAAGGTTCCACTAGAAGATTTGATCTATACATCGTGTACAGACCCGATCCCGCAACCAGCAGCTGCGAGAAATCCTAGACTCTACCAGCCCTCGGCTGTTCACTCAATCACTTATTTAACGCCTATGTGAGAAAGGCTACAAACACAGAGTTTAACGTCATCGTTCTTGGACGGGATCTGATTTGTATTGGGTTTGAGATTCATTCACTATACAATGAATGTGAATGAATCCCTGTGTGTGTGAGATTTACAGTGTAAGCACAACTCTCGAATGAAAGAATCTCACAATAGGGAAATGCTCTACAAAATCTAATTAGAACTCAGCAGTCGACGCTCGTAGTAAGCTCCTCTCTAATGGTGGTCGACTGCTTCATTCTTTTATGTTCTTCCCTCTGTTTTTGCACTATGCTTTGTTCCTTATGTATTGATCACGTGTCTTCTTCAAAATCTTTGTATATAAAGCTTTTCTCCAAATATGGCCGTTAGACAGTAAATTCAAATCTCTTCTGCGCTTGTCAAGGCCAATTTGTCTTCTTTCCAAATGTATGCAATCACAGATCCATGTTAGGACCGATTTAAAGAGATAGCAAGCGCTACTGTCAAACATTAAAAATTTTGCGCTGCTATTTAAAGGAGGTGCAATACCTCGGGTTCTTGAACATTAAAAATAGAGCACCGGATACAGATCTGGTATGAAATAAAATCATGCGCAAGACACCAGAACTGAATCCTAAATTTTAAAACAACTTTACGCAAACAGATTTCTGTAAAACCAGCATGTGAAATCGGTTTGCTATGTGCAAGTGTGATTTCTGTTATGCGTGCTAAATTAAATGCAAGTGCTGAATGAATAACAGAATAAAATACACAGCTTGTTTATGGAAGTTCGGACTTCAATGTCCTACATATCCCCTTCTTCCTCCTCCGAAGTTTCCACTAGAAGATTTGATCTATACATCGTGTACAGACCCGATCCCACAACCAGTAGCTGCGAGAAATCCTAGACTCTACCAGCCCTCGGCTGTTTACTCAATAACTTGTTTAACTCCTATGTGAGAAAGGCTACAAACACAGAGTTTAACGTCGTCGTGCTTGGACGGGATCTGATTTGTATTGGGTTTGAGATTCATTCACTATACAATGAATGTGAATGAATCTGTGTGTGTGTGAGATTTACAGTGTAAGCAGAACTCTCGAATGAATGAATCTCATACACTAGGGAAATGCTCTACAAAAGCTAATTAGAACTCAGCAGTCGACGCTCGTAGTAAGCTCCTCTCTAATGGTGGTCGACTGCTTCATTCTTCTATGTTCTTCCCTCTGTTTTTGCACTGTGCTTTGTTCCTTATGGATTGATCACGTGTCTTCTTCAAAATCTTCGTGTGTAAAGCTTTTCTCCAAATATGGCCGTTAGAAAGTAAATTCAAATCTCTTCTGCGCTTGTCAAGGCCAATTTGTCTTCTTTCAAAACCTCTGTATATTGTACTATTTCTCGGAATAGTACAAATCTTGTACCCTTGAATTAAGGCATTAGCACGACTCGATCTTAGCCATTGATTCTTTCCATCTTGAGCATTGATTGCATTCCAACAGCTGAATGTGCTCCAACAAATTGTTCAACAGTTGTTGGCTCAGTTTTTGTCTTTTCTTCGTCACAACACTTCCCGCAACATCTGTTTAATTTCTGCGTCTGGTTATTTCCTTTAGCTTCTTTGCGTCTGGATTCTTTGCGTCTGGTTGTAACTATCAGCGTCTGGTTTTCCTGCGTCTGGATTTCCTGTCGACTGGATATGCAAAACACTGTAGCCTGCGACTGGATACATTGTAGCTTGCGACTGTATACACTGTAGCTTGCGACTGGATTACCCAACGTTTGGTTGTACTGTAGCTCTCGTCTGGATGTACAAACTACTGTAGCTACCTGCTGGTTATCATCATCGCAAAAACCATCTACTGAATCTTAGCGTGAAGGAAAAACGCTGTCGTATCCATTTATCCAAACGACATCGTTTTGCTATCGCTAGCTTCAAGTACCATCGACTGGTTGTACTGTAGCTCACTGCTGAATGTGATGACATCACTGCTGACGTCATCATCGCTGATCCAGCTCTTGCGCTTCTTGTCAACTGATGAATTCTTGCAACAGCTGGTTGCATCTTCTGTTTAGCGCTACGTCTTGATCCAACTGCTGATATTGCTGACGTCATTATTGCTGATACCAGCTCTTCTTAACAATAGAAATGCTGACGTCATGGTTGCTGATTCTTGATTTCTTCCAATCAGCAATGCTGACATAATCTTTACTGATCACAGCTTTCTCCAATAGAAATGCTGACGTCATCTTTGCTGAAACCAGATCTTCTTTACTTCTTAACAACCTCGTCAACAGTGAATCTTCGCACGGTATCTGTTGACAGCAACTTCAACAGTAACCTGCTCTTTCAACAATTCAGCAACTGATTGAACTCCACGTAAGCGAAGCTATGCTTTGTTCCTTATGTATTGATCACGTGTCTTCTTCAAAATCTTTGTATATAAAGCTTTTCTCCAAATATGGCCGTTAGACAGTAAAATAGAATCCTGCTCTTTCAACAATTCAGCAATTGATTGAACTCCAAGTAAGCGAAGCTGTCCATGCAGGATGCCATGTAAGGATTGCTGTCCACGTAAGCAAAGCTGATAAACTTCTTTTCTTCATCAGCAGCCTCAACTACTTTGTAGCGTTCCAACTATTATCAGATTTCTCCTCTTATCATCTGCACACTACGTAGAAACGTTAGAACCACAGTAACAGGTTTTGTGTAATTCAAAACTTAATCAGGATCTGTTTTCACAGATCCATCAATACTGATACATAAATATATGCTATATGCTACGGGAACACTCTAACCACCGCCTGGGGCACCTTCAGCCGGGTTAGCTCCACGACCAGCTGGATAACCTGGAAACCTGAACAACAACAGGCAAACAAACAAACCAAGCCCAGAGGGACATGGGGTCAAACCCCAGTACGGAGAGCAACTGAAACAGCTAAAGAAAAGCATAAGATAAAATGCAGATGCTATGCATGAGACACAGAACAACCGCTGAAGGCTACAACCGAAGAGGGAGCGAAGGAACTCAAACATATCTCCATAGAATCTGCAACAAACGGTGGCCACAGGGTGTGTTCAAAGTGTGGTAATGATCCACTCGCCTTGACACCACACCCGAATACCAGATGCATCATACAGCTCAACCTGCCGTTGCACAACTCATGAATTGTGGTAGTTAACCGCTCTGCGCATGAGGGCTAACAATCCCAGCAGGGAGATGAGAGTGCGGTATCGCCGCTCGCCCTCGCATCCTGGTAAGAAACAACAACGCAATACAACAAGATACGAGACAACAACACAATGCACAATACGACTGAGATCTGAAATGCAAGTGATATAATGCATGTATGCACATAACAGCAAACAGTAAACACTGGCAGCAATACACGAAACAAAAATCAGCCATCACTGCATTTATCCATGCCAAACCTCACGCTGTAACAAGCTCAACCCGTACCTTAATTCTGTGCAATGATTACCACAACAAGAGTCCCGAGAATTCTGGTTTAGACCTGCTAAACACACAACGCACAAAACATAAATCCCACGGGACACGGCACAGAACTCACGGCTGGGAGTTATACACTCAAACCAGCTATCATCCTACTCACAACTCAACAGGAAGCTCTGTTAGGACAGAAGGATCAGATCTCACCCGAGAATTAAACTAATCAACGAAAAACCGAGAGATCTGATCCTTAAGTATAAAGAAGATAGCGAGCGGTGATACTTGTTAAATATTTTTTTACGCTGCTATTGTGAGGTGAAATACCTAGGGTTCTTGAACATTAAACAGAGCGCCGGAGATAGATATGTTATGTAATAAAAACATGCGGAAAACACCAGAAATGACTCCTAATATTTTAAAACGATGCATACCGATTTCTGTTAGAAATCTGTTTAATTGTGCGTGTGTGATAACTGTGTATGCGTGCGTGCTAATGTAAATGCTAACACGTAATACTGTAATAAAAGAATACAATACAATGATATTTGTTTCTGGAAGTTCGGAGCTCAATCTCCTACATCTCCCCTTCTTCCTCCTCGGAAGGTTCCATTAGAAGACTGCCCCACGCTACAGGAACTTTGACCCGCGTTGACATCTGCTGAACAACAAAACGCGCTAACTAACCAACATCTGAAATCCACGTAAGCGCTACTGCTGATTCTTAACCAAACACAAAGTCTGATATAATATACGCGTTCAACAGATCTGTACTGTTCACTAGGTCAAAGCGACGACGTTTGCACCCTATACAAAACCAACAGCTGGTCTCTAACGCGAATTTACCAAACTGTCCAGAATTATTTCAAATGTGAAATCCAACCCAAAATTATATACAAACCTTCCAAATGAAATATGAACATCCAGAAATCTTTAAAACCCGATTAATCCAACAATTAATCTCTTATTAAATTTCAGATCTCACATTTCTCACCCACTAAAAAGGATTTCGTCCTCAAAATCAAACAACAGTTCTGGAATTACAACACAACAACAGAAAACCAAAACAGAAATCCGCCCAACACAAGACCAAGAGTTCAAGATAACTGAGCAAGCAAATAACAACAACTAGGAAAGAAATACAACGAAAGCTACAACTACTGGGAATTTAGCACAACAGCTACTCAAATAGATGCGGCCACTCGCGCTGCATCTTTTCTTCCAACTCCCAAGTAGCTTCTTCCCTACCATGTTTTCTCCATTGCACCATCACCAACGGAATGGTTTTGTTCCTCAATTGTTTCTCTTTTATACCACGGATCTGCAAGGGATATTCCTGATAACTCAACGTCTGATCTAGCTCAACCTCGTCAGTTCTAAGCACATGAGACGGATCTGGCTCGTACTTCCTCAACATGGAAACATGAAAGACGTCATGTAGAGAAGATAATTCCGGAGGCAACAACAACCGATACGCTAACGGGCCAATCCTCTCAACGATCTCATAAGGTCCGA
>KV005679.1:0-35851 GCA_001598015.1 Dorcoceras hygrometricum
ACCATAGCTGCTTGCAAGCTCTTCCAAAATCGAGATGTGAATCTTGGATCTCTATCGGACACTATCGACACAGGAACTCCATGCAGTCTAACCACATGGTGATGTACAATCTCGCCATTTTATTCATCGAACACCTCACATCATAGGGAACGAAATGGGCTGACT
The DNA here is from genome assembly GCA_001598015.1 of Dorcoceras hygrometricum. Taxonomy (NCBI): domain Eukaryota; kingdom Viridiplantae; phylum Streptophyta; class Magnoliopsida; order Lamiales; family Gesneriaceae; genus Dorcoceras; species Dorcoceras hygrometricum. The sequence continues at coordinate 166 of KV005679.1, forward strand.
TCGAGAGTCTATCAATCACCACCCAAATCGCATCGCATCCCCTACTCGATCGAGGTAATGAGTCGCAAAGTCCATGGCGATGTGCTCCCAATTCCACTGAGGCACTTCTAAACTTTGCAACAATCCACCAGGTCTCCTTCTCTCAGCCTTGACCTGTTGACAGTTCAAGCATCGAGCAACAAAACCAGAAATGTCGCTCTTCATGCCTTTCCACCAGTAGTGAGGCTTCAAAGCATGGTACATCTTTCTCTCACCCGGATGCACATTATATCGGCTGCAATGGGCTTCATTCAAAATAGTCTCTTTCAAATCAATCAAGTTCGGAACCACAAATCTTCCTCGAAATCTCAAACACCCATCAGAAGCAACAGTAAAATCATCAGACTGATCATTCTGAACCTTAATCTTCAACTCATGGACATAAAGATCAGTCCTCTGTGCCTCTCTTATATTCATGACAATATGTGGTTCAACATGAATAGAAGAAACTATGAAATACTGATCACTCGGTTGAAACCGCCAACCAGAAGTACCCAACTGCTCGTGGACTCTCGAGATACTCAAAGATGTTAGCATCGCAGGCTGGGCTTTCCTACTCAAAGCATCGGCTACTAAGTTCATTCGCCCAGGCTGATATGAATCTCACAATCAAAATCCTTGAGCAACTCCATCCAACGTCGTGTCTCATATTCAGATCTGACTGAGTGAAAATATACTTCAAACTCTTGTGGTCGGTGTACACCACAAATTCCTCACCATACAGGTAGTGACGCCAGATCTTCAAGGAAAAGACAATTGCTGCCAATTCTAAATCATGAACGGGATATCTCGTCTCATGGGTTTCAACTGTCGAGACGCATACGCAATCACATACCCGTTCTACATTAACACATATCCCAACCCACTCAGAGAAGCATCGGAGCAAAAAACGAAACCTCCAGATCCGGATGGTAGAGCCAACACAGGAGCAGTGGTCAACTTCTCCTTAAGTGTCTGAAAACTCGACTCGCACTAGTCAGTCCAAACAAACTTCCTATCTTTTTGAGTCAACTGCGTTATCGGCCTGGCTATCGAAGAGAACTTCTCGATAAAATGCCTAAATAGCCAGCCAGTCCTAGGAAACTACGAATCTCAGATACATTCCTAGGTCGCTCCCAGTTAAGAACTGCTTCGACCTTACTAGGATCCACATAAATACCTTGCGCAGAAATCACATGACCCAAAAAGATTACTCTATCCAGCCAAAATTCGCACTTGCTGAACTTGGCATACAATTGCGAGTCTCTCAATCTCCGCAATACCAATCTCAGGTGCTCCTCATGTTCTCTGAAACTTCTCGAATACACCAAGATGTCATCTATGAAGACAATCACGAATCGATCAATATACTCGCTGAAGACGCGATTCATCAAATCCATGAAAACAGCTGGGGCATTCGTCAACCCAAACGGCATCACAAGAAACTCATAATGCCCATATCTCGTTCGGAAAGCTGTCTTCTCTATATCAGCGTCTCTGATTCACAACTGGTGATAACCAGAGCGCAAGTCAATCTTTGAGTATACAGCCGATCCTTGAAACTGATCAAACAATTCATCAATCCTCGGTAACGGATACTTATTCTTGATCGTTGCTTTATTCAACTGTCGAAAATCTACACACATCCTCATAGATCCATCTTTCTTCTTTACAAACAAAATCGTAGCTCCCCAAGGCGACATACTCGGTCTAATGAAGCCTTTCTCCAAAAGATCTCTCAACTGATCCTTGAGTTCTTTCAACTCAGATGGCGCCAATCGATACGAAGCTCTAGAAATTGGGGCTGTATGGCACCAAATCTACACTGAAATCAATCTCTCTTATCAGAGGGAATCCAGGAATCTCATCTGGAAACACGTCTGGAAACTCTCGGACAATCGGGATGTCATTCAACTCCAATCGCGACTCTTGGGAAACATCGAGCGCATAGATCATGAATCCAGCGTTACCTAGCGACAACTGACTAAACATCTCCATGGCGGACACCAGTGGAATCTTTGAGCGTGAATCAGCACCGTAGAAATCCCACTTCTCTCCCGACTCGGGGCGAAATCTCACCACACCATGGAAACAGTCAACAGTCGCCCTATACTCAGACAGCACATCCATTCATAAGATACAATCAAAATTCCTCATCTCCAAAGAGATCTGATAGGATCAATATGGCTCAAAAAACAGGCCTAGGAGTTCAGAAGGGGGGGGTTGAATGAACTCCTTGGTATTTTAAATATTTTCGAAACCTTTAAAACGATTTTGACAAGCACCTGCTTAACTTAAATCCGAGTTACCAGATTTAAGGTATCTCAGTCTTAAATCAGATTTCTCAACTAACAAATATTGTGCGGAAATAAGTTGATTAATATGTGAACAGTGAAAGCTTAAATAAATGCGATAAGTAAAAGCTCAGGGTCAAGAGTTTGTTTATGGAAGTTCGGATATCAATATCCTACGTATCTCCTTCTTCCTTTTCAGGAAGGTTCCACTAGAAGATTTGATGTTTACAGCCTCTGTAACCACCCAGTCACCGAGCCTTGCTCCAGTCCAATCAACAAGCAGTCGCAGCTGCTGAATACAACACTTAGAATTTCTATCAAACGACTTTGTGTAGCGCGTTTGTTACAGACTCAACAATGAATATAACAACGGAATACAAATCTATTGAGTGCTGTAAATCTCAAAGATAATATCTATGAAGATCAAAGATGGTGTTTTTCTAGATCGGTTACTGGACTTTGAATAATTTCTGCAATATGGGCTTTCCAGTAACTGTGTGACCTTTTGTGAATGACAGCGTAGAAGCAATAAGCTCGAGAACAATGAAGACTTAGAATGGCAGAGCATCGGAGAGAACGATTAAGCGAGCGATTCTTCAATACAGCTATTTATACCCTTTGCTCTCAACGGTCATTAGAATCTTGCCAATGAAACAAAATCCCTTTGAATATCTGTCCATTGCATATCCTGCTCCACTCGAGGTAAATTGCTCTTCGTCAGAGCCAAATTGTCGTTTTTACCATATTTGTGCAAACACCGTATAACGTCCTTTGTATACTGTGTACTATTTACCCAAAATAGTACTGACAGTGTCTCCTTAATTCCAGGCAATTGTACGATTCAATCTTCACCATTGATTCTTTTCAATTTGAATATATGATAGCTTTTGAATCTATGTGTTGATTGCGCCTGAAATCTCTTTTCGTTAATACAGTTCTTTCTTTCCTAAAGAAGACGACTATTTCATTGCTGAGTAGCTGTCACTGCTGAATATGCCAACATCTGAACGTTGTAACAGCTGAAATACTTCAACAACTGAAATACTAGCTCCTACTGAAAAATATACTGTTCCAAGTCTGAACACTACTGATAATCTCAAGTCTGATTGACACTGATAGCACTGTAACCATTTCTGAAAATACTAACTTCTGAAGTAGATACCCAACTGCTGAATACACTCGCTTCTGAAGTACTAAGATCTGAGATAACTGAATAGGCACTGTTTACTACTGAAATGCTCGAAACTGAAACAATAGATCCCAAACTGTTAATCAAATCTGAAAGTCCTATGCTTTAATCAATAGATCTTCCACTGTAGCTCACTTCTGAATACACTGTTCCCGAAATTTAGATTGATCCAAAAGGCCAAAGCTGTTCCAAAACATCGACTTGATAACAAGGAATGACGTCACGACTTCTGAACTTCAATACACTGAAATGACGTCACTACTTCTGAAAATCAATTCGCTATAATATAGTCGACCACCAACATCTGAATCAAGCGTAACTATAAATGACTACAACTTACTGACTGTCCAGATGTTACTTAGAATTCAGTACTTGTCTTATTTTTGTTATCACCAAAACTAATAAATTTTACCTTAACAATTTCCCCATTTTTGGTGATGACAAAACTTAGCAGCCCTATGACTTATATAGATAGGCAAAAATAAATTGCTTAAAGTCTGCTGAAATATTTATATATCTCATAACTGAACGATGTACAAAATATTTGTACAGGAACTGAAAGAAAGAAAATCTAAAACTGACTCTTCCCACATAACCACCATTCAGCGTTCTTTTTATACGGTCCACCAGCACCACTGCTACCAGATCCCTTTTTTGTTGGAGAGCCCTTTCTATCATCTCTTCGGCCACTTTCACCAGAACCACCTCCACCACCTCCTCTGTTTGCATAACCCCCACTGGGTCTATTTAGATCATCAGGAGGCGGTTGAGGTCGGCGGCTGCTACTCTCTTCCCTCTTTTTGTCATTACCACGATTAATGTAGGCAACAATTTCACCCAATTGAGAGGAAAGGTTGTTATAATTTTCCTGTGCCTGTGCACGGAAATCCAGCTGTTCTCTTCGAAGAGTAGCAAGCCTCTCATCCATGTCTTCTATGATAGCCTTTTGCTCTTTCGCCTCTTTGTGAGCATCCGCTTGGTCTGTCGATAAAATGGCAGTTTGAGTACGGACAGCTTTTAGGCCAAGGGATAGGGCATTTGTGTCATTATGAGCTTCCTGACGTATGCATGTGATCAAACGGTGAAAGGCTTGATTCTGTTGATAAAAAGCGTCAAGAATGGTTATGAGAATCATCCAATCTCCTAGATTCCTTCGATTGAATCGAGATAATGCGAGACATAGAAGCCCGTAGATCATTAAAAGAATGTCTTCTATGATAGCCTTTTGCTCTTTCGCCTCTTTGTGAGCATCCGCTTGGTCTGTCGATAAAATGGCAGTTTGAGTACGGACAGCTTTTAGGCCAAGGGATAGGGCATTTGTGTCATTATGAGCTTCCTGACGTATGCATGTGATCAAACGGTGAAAGGCTTGATTCTGTTGATAAAAAGCGTCAAGAATGGTTATGAGAATCATCCAATCTCCTAGATTCCTTCGATTGAATCGAGATAATGCGAGACATAGAAGCCCGTAGATCATTAAAAGAATCTGAAACAACAGGTGGTAGAGAAAACTGAGCAACATTAGGGGTAGATCCAACAGCAGTTGTAGTGCCCTGAAGAATTTCATCTGTGAAATGCATAGAGGAAGTAGAAGTTGAACTCTGATGTGGAGAGTGAGGAACAAAATCTGTAGGAGCTGAATCTAAGATCCGTATACGGTAAGAAACATTATCAACAACTCTTCTCGGAATGCTGAAAACTCCCAAAACTGTTCCTACTGGGACGATATCTGTACAAACATTAAAACTGCCAACTGGTTTCAAACACCCAAACATAGAATACCGCAAAATTTCTGTACATACCCTGGACCAACCCAAGGTGTTAACAAGAAGTGTAGAAGCACTCAAACACTGAACTGGCGGAAAGAAGAGGCAACTCGGTGCTAGAGATTCTAAAGAAAACCGCTGGGACAACTGTACCAAAGGTTGAGAAACAGGGGTCTCATCTTCGTGTACCCATCGGTCATAACTATCTTCCACCATCCAAACATCTCCAATACGTCTCAAAAGACGAATCCAGCTGTTCGAAGAAAAAATTTTGTGATTTTTGGGAATGTAAAAACCACGATCAAAAGTACCTTCAAATAACATTGAACAGCATGGCCTTGTCCATTGTAGCTCGAGTGCCTGTTTCTGCATCAGCAAATGTTTGACAGCAGTGCTATGAGCTACTGATAGTAGATCTATAATCTGAAGCGCCATAACTGACCAAGGTTGTCCTGGACTAAAATTTGCTCTATGGGACTCCAAACACTTTCGAAGCAACATTTTCCTATACTTTGCGAGTATATACATTTTTTTCTGGAGAGCAACTTGCACAAAGTCTGTCTCTGCCCAAGTTAAAACATTTTCTTCTTTGGCAGCAATGTCTTTGTTAAGAGATTGCAAAACTGCTAACCGTCGAAGACTAAAAGAATGATAGAATGCAGAAACTTCATCGATCACGTTTTCCCTTAACTGAATAAGAAACTCAATATCCCCAAAAATTAAATCAACCATCTCACGGGCCGGGTGCCCTTTGACTACGCTAGCCTTGACAAGGGGCGCCTTCCCCTTATCGGTGAGAGCAATCTTAGGGAGACTTGCCTTGTATAAGTCTCCATTTGCAAAATTAAATCAACCATCTCACGGGCCCGGGTGCCCTTTGACTACGCTAGCCTTGACAAGGGGCGCCTTCCCCTTATCGGTGAGAGCAATCTTAGGGAGACTTGCCTTGTATAAGTCTCCATTTGCAACTCCTGGGAATGAAATCCCAAGTCCAAACTTTATTTTGGTGGGTTCGGCAGCAAGAATTGATGGATGCTTCATATCTCCAGGGATCCGCTTCAGTAAATCATCGATTGACAGTAACTCTCCATCGAATGAAGACTATCCCACATCTGTCACGGGTGCTAAAACAATCTCTTTGCTGTTGTAGCAGCTGGGCTTTCATTAACCTCAACTAATATATTATCAGACTGTGTGACCTCAGGGTCTTTCAAAACTGTTCCCATTTCTGTTCCCTCAGCAGCCTCTGGTTCCACAAAAGTCTTCAACCGCTGCTTCTCAACACTTGTTTCAAAAGCAATTGTTTCCAATTCTTCATCTGTGTCCGTGTGAGTAGTCTCGGCAACCACTTGTTCAATGATGGTGTCGAAATCATCAGCAGATGTCGGATCAACAGTTTGGATAGGTTCATCATCGAGTGCTACTGAGACTAGCTCCAGCTTTGCTTTTCAAGGAGCTGCTTTCCCCTTAAATGTTCGCTTCTTTTTAACCACCTGCTCATCAATAGTAGCAGCTGGCCTCTTTTTGGAAACAACCTTTTTTACGGGTGTTTTCTTCACCCGAGATTTTCCTGCAAAACCCTCCACATTGTCAACAGAAATCTTGTCGTTAATGGCAATACATCTCCCAACTGTTTTGGCAGTCAAAATTTTTATAGGAGGGAACTCCTCGGAGTCTTCCAACTCCAAATCTGGTATATTTTTCAACAAAATACAGATATGGACAGCGTATCCTCTGGCTTGTCTCGTCTCTGGAGTCACCATATCCTTGAAAATTTTGAAGAGCAATCTTCCCCAATTTACAGACACACCCCAAAAACAGCAGTCATCATGAGAAACCGTTCATGAGTCACGGCATCAACCCGCTTTTACAGTAATCGATTTTGCCACGATATAACTAAGAAGCCTGTACTCAATATTCAATTCCCGCTTCTTGCAGGAAGTTGTAAGCTGCTCACCGGTAAGTGAAAACTCAGTTCTAGCATCAAAGATTTCGGTACCTCATTGATATCTATCAATCCTTCCACCGGCAGTTGAAAAGTCCGGGCAAAATTTTCTTCAGAGATTTCCACCAGCTTCCCTTGAACTGTACAAACAACTTTATCATCTTGTACGGAGGCGTTGTGATAAAATTCGATCATAGCGGATTCAGAAATATCGGACATACATCTTAGAAAACCATTCAAACAAGATTCCACAAGGGCTTCAAACATATCCACCATTTCTGAGTTGTCCATGGCAAGGACAGAGGCAAAGTGAACCTGGTTGGTGTTGCTAACAAGTGAAGATGCCATTTCTGATAGAATAACGAACGATGAGTTGTCCATGGCAAGGACAGAGGCAAAGTGAACCTGGTTGGTGTTGCTAACAAGTGAAGATGCCATTTCTGATAGAATAACGAACGAGAGACTTCCTGAAATAAGAGTAATCTGCAAATAGAACACACAGAGAGCAAAGCGCAAGAGAGCTAGAGAGAAATATTGCAAGGTAAAGAGAGAATGAGAAAGAAACCGCCGTAAATAGCTATGGAATGCAAAAGGTACTAGAGAGAGAAAGTGTGGATGTGACGTTTCGCATGATAACAATCACGTGTCAATCATCCGACGGCGTGATCAATTTTGGAAATATTTTGAAAAGATTTTGACAAAATCTCGAAATAATTTTAAAGGTATTTTAAAAGGATTTTGAATTTTGAACGTGAGGGTAAAAATGTAAAAAAAAAACTGGCGCCAAATGCTCAACACATCACAACCTTAAGATCTGTTTACTGTATCAGCAGGGGTGTTGCAAGATCTGATTCTGGATAAGTATCAACTATGTATATGTGACATCGGAGTGTATCCAGATCTCACATATTCAGTTGACTCAGCACTTATTACTTCAGATCTCTCGTTCCCCCTAAAGCTGAGATCTCTCATTCCCCCTAAAGCTGAGATCTCCCAAGTCTGATATTTTATCAAACCTGAATTCCACGATGTTCCCCCTGAACAGTAGACTCAGATTTGACAAAACCAGAAGATGTTCAACCTGAAAGTTGTTAGCACAAAGACAATTAAGGCAGTCTAAGAGATCCAATAGATTTTTTAAATAATAAAACTTAGCGTCGGGTAGGGGCTTTGTGAAGATGTTAGCAACTTTCTGCTCAGTCGACACATACTCCAGCTTGACGTCTTTCTTTAGCACATGGTCCCTTATAAAATGATGCCTGATGTCTATATGCTTTGTCCTTGAATTCGGTACTGGATTTTGGATGATCACGATGGCACTGGTGTTGTCACAGAGAATGGACGCTTCAGAAGCATTAATGCCATAGTCCTTCAGCTGGTGTTGAATCCATAAGATCTGAGCACAACATCTTCGTGCTGCTAGGTACTCTACTTCAGCAGTGGATGTTGCAATGGATGTCTGCTTCTTACTAAACCAGGAAATCAGTCGATCTCCTAAGAATTGACAAGTACCTCTTGTGATTTTACGATCAATCCTACATCCTGCGTAATCTACATCACTATAACCGATTATTTGAAAGCCTGAGTCTTTGGGATACCAAAGACCCACATTGGAAGTTCCTTTCAAATATTTTAAGATTCTTTTCACAGCAATATAATGTGACTGTTTAGGCTCTGCTTGAAATCTAGCACACATACAGACAACAAACATGATGTCTGGCCTGCTAGCAGTTAATTATAGCAAAGAGCCAATTATGCCGCGATAAAGTGATACCTCAATGGCAGTACCAGCATCGTCCTTGTCCAGTTTGATTGATGAGCTCATTGTGGTCGCAGCTGGTGAGCAATTGTCATGCCAAATTTTTTCAGCAGTTCTTTCGTTTATTTAGCTTGGTTAATGAAAATTCAATTCTCCAGCTGTCGAACTTGTAATCCCAGAAAGAACGTTAGCTCACCCATCATGCTCATCTCAAATTTATCCTGCATTATCTTAGAGAACTTTTGACACAATTTAGGGTTAGTTGACCCAAAAATAATATCATCAACATAGATTTGTACCAATAAGACATGATCATCTTTTACGAATTTAACAGTGTCTTATCAACTGTGCCTATAGTGAAATCTTGCTCGATTAAGAATTTGGACAGTGTATCATACCAAGCTCTGGGTGCTTGCTTCAACCCATATAGAGTTTTATCCAATTTATAAACGTGGTTTGGATATGTATGATCTACGAAGCCAGGAGGTTGTGCAACATACACTTCCTCTGTTAAGATGCCCATTGATAAATGCACTCTTAACATCCATTTGAAATACTTTAAAATATTTGAATGCAGCATATGCAAGAAACATGCGAATGGCTTCTAATCTGGCTACTGGGGCAAAGGTTTCATCAAAATCTATTCCTTCCATTTGCCTAAATCCCTGAGCTACCAATTTGTGCAACATACACTTCCTCTGTTAAGATGCCCATTGATAAATGCACTCTTAACATCCATTTGAAATACTTTAAAATATTTGAATGCAGCATATGCAAGAAACATGCGAATGGCTTCTAATCTGGCTACTGGGGCAAAGGTTTCATCAAAATCTATTCCTTCCATTTGCCTAAATCCCTGAGCTACCAATCTAGCTTTATTTCTCGTTACTATTCCATCTTCATTCAGTTTGTTCCTAAAGACCCATCGTGTTCCTATGACTGAATGATTTGAAGGTCTAGGTACAAGTTGCCATACATTATTTCTCTTAAATTGATTAATTCCTCCTGCATAGCTTCTACCCAGCTTGGGTCTACTAAGGCTTCATCTATTTGTTTAGGTTCTATATGAGAGATGAAAGCTGAATCGAAATGATCATGCAATAGCTGGCTTCGTGTGCGAACAGGAGATTCGATATTACCTATGACCTGCTCAGGTGGATGATTTCTATTCCACCGGAGATCAAGTCCAATTGGGTTTGCTCCTTGTTCTGCTTGGATTTCTTGCTGGATAGCCACTTCTGGATTTTCTGACACCAATTGATGATTTTCTTTGCTGGCTTGTGTGTCAGATGTTGGTCTAGATACCACTTGATATGAAGTACTCGCAACTTGTGCTTCAGATGTTGGTCTTTGTGTAGCAAGATCTGTTTGTGCAACATATGCTTGAGCACCATCTGTTTGAGCAGTATCTTGTGCGTTTGTCGCTTGAGCTCCAGCAGCAGGCACACTTGTAGAGATCTTGTGAAAACCCAAAAATTCAGCTCCAGAAAATAGAAAAAAAAAAAAACCCAACGACTGGACAACCAGCTGCAAGTTCATCCAGTCGCAAATATCCAGACGCAACTTCAGCGGCGATGCAAATTCAGCAGCGACGCAAATTCAGCAGCGACGCAGACTTCATCGTCTCCACGAAACTTCATAATTCAGATTTCACGTAATCCAGATTTTTGCTCACGAACTTAGGCAGTCGCTTACAGGTCAGATTTCACGATTATAACTGTCGATTTAGGAGGATTAAAAGCCAATTGAAGGCACACCATAAGTAGCCATTATGTATAATACATAATAATGGCCATAAAGTGGTGTTTAAGGGCCATAAAGTTGTGTTTAATGGTCATCAGGAGGTGACCCTTCAAGTTCCCCAACCTCTCCTATATATACACCCCTCAAAGATGAAGAAAGGCACTCTAAAAACATCAAGAAAACCTTGAGATTTTCGTGCAAGATGCTGCACCATTTCGAAAACAAGAGGTTGAAGCTTTGAGCATTCCATCAACAATCTTAAGGCCTACTGTCCGGAACCTATTTCCATTGCTCCGTTTGTTAGAATCCGATCTCCACCGTCCAGAATCTTCTTATCCATGTTTTGAAGACTAGGTAAAAATTTCATTCTGATCCAATGGTTATATTTCCGTAAATCGAATTCGTAAGAATGCTGCACAGATTACATGTGAGGAAACTGCAGCTTCTGTTTAACATCCTAAACTGATTTCAAACGACCTCCGTTTCCAATCTCCACCGTTCAGATGTTACCTCGTTATGTTTTGAATATGGTGTCCAAATTTCATCTCAATCCAACGGTTAGAATTTTGTAAAACTTCTTTTCTATAATTCTGTACAGATTTCATACGAGAAATCTGTAGCTCTTGTCCATCGTTTAGAAACGATTACAAATTTCCTCCAAGAATGATCTTGACCGTTCAAAAGTTATTTCATCATGTTTCACCTACTCTGTTCAAATTTCATCTTGATCCAAAGGTAGATTTTATCGAAATACCTTTTCAATTCTATTGTATCGACCATTTGCGATAAAACTATAGCTTCAATTCACCAACCCGATATGGATTCAAATGGCTTACAAATCCAATATTTTCCGTTCACAATTTCTTTTTCTCCTTTTGTGAACAATCCAACCAACCTTAAGCTTTATTCGAGAGTTTCGTATACCGAAGACACTTATGAAATATCGGTGATTTTCATAAGTATGCAACGTCTGAAGACCTCTACATTCGTGATCCACTTCAAGTAACAACCAGAAAAGATCAAGCATTGCCACCATGTTTCTCAGGTTTTGAGCAGTAATCAGGTAAGTGGGCTTTTGCTAAGTAATATATTCGTTTGATATATGTATATATATATATTATTCTGTCGAAAGTTCAATTTCTTTTTGTCTACTGTTCGAGCACCCTTCTGTTCAAATCTCTGTTTCGTGTCAAACTCCGTTCGCACTGATTTTTGCTTTCGTTATATGGGTCTACGAAATATTTCGGCTTTCTGGGTTACTGTGTGTAACTAATGGCCTCGACCCCTTAGAGGAGCAAAACTTAGGGACTGATCAGTAAACCATAGACACGATTCTGTCGTTATATGGGTTTACGGAATATTTCGGATTTCTGGGTTACTTGGTGTAACTAATGGCCTCGACCCCTTAGAGGAGCAAAACTTAGGGACTGATCAGTAAAACATAGACACGATTCTGTCGTTATATGGGTTTACGGAATATTTCGGATTTCTGGGTTACTTGGTGTAACTAATGGCCTCGACCCCTTAGAGGAGCAAAACTTAGGGACTGATCAGTAAACCATAGACACGAAGTAATCATCAGTGCTATCTGTCAGGCTATGCTCTGTTATGCTATCTGTCATGCTATGCTCTGTTATGCTATGCTATGTTCTGTTAAGTTCTGACATGCTCTGTTCTGTCTAAGCTCTGTTCTGAAATCTGTTATTCAGTATATGTATATGTATATTTGTTATGCTTCGAATGGTATCCCCCCTTGCTGAGTGTTTCCCCAAACACTCACCCCTTACTTCTCCACCCAGATAAGAATGAAGAACAAGTTGAAGAAGAGGAACAAGATCTGTTTTGGGGCTGGTGAAGACTCTTCTTTTCTTTGTTAATGTAATTTCCGCTTCCGCACTCTGTAATTAAATTTCTCCGATTTTCAGTTGTAAAGACAATCATTTTGATTATGTAATAGACTGGTTTTGAGCTGCACTATGAGGCTTGATGTTTTGTAATGAGTAATTATTAAACATCGCCGGTGTTCACGTCCAGGCCCTGTCTCGGAGCGTGACAGATCTGATCCTGCGTTGAGTCAACGTTATTCAAATCGATGACTACTGGATTTGGATTACCTGTCAGATCTTGTTGTGCATTGTTGCACGGTGTGTCCAGTGCTAGTTCCATCTCTGCTGAATTTCTTTGTGGTGCCAAGTCATCATCTGAGTCATCAATGCTGGATGATTCTAGACGTGTACATAAGTAGTTAAGGCTCGCATCTGAATTGGATCTAAAACTTGTCTCATCAAAGACAACGTGTGCTGACAGTTAGTCTCCTATTGTTGAATACTAAATAATCCTTGCTCACTTCTGAATAACCTAGGAATATACCTGCATCAAATTTTGCATCAAAAGCTGTTAGGTGCTTTTTTCCATTATTATGAATGAAACATCTACACCCAAACACCCTGAAATATGAAATATCAGGTTTCTTGCCACTCCAGATCTCATTTGGGGTTTTACCGTGCAACTTATTAATCATAGATCTGTTCTGAGTGTAGCAAGCTGTGTTAACTGCTTCTGCCCAGAATTTTTGTGAAATACCAGAATAAGCAATCATAGATCTAGCAGCTTCTTTTAAAGTACAATTTCTCCTCTCAGCAAGCCCGTTCTGCTGAGGAGTTCTAGCTGCTGAAAGCTCATGCTTTATTCCAATGTCTTCTAGATAAGATTTAATTTATGATTTAAAAATTCAGTACCACGATCACTTCTTATCATGTTGACTGTACAAGATCTGTCATTTTGCAAACGTTTTAAAAGGCATATCAGCTGGTCAGAAGTATCAGATTTTGCCTTTAAAAACAACACCCAAATAAATTTTCTAAAATCATCAATAACAACTAGGGTGTAGTTCGTTTCTCGCAGTGGACCCCTCCGCCCACACCACAGCTCAATGGTGTAGCGGAGCGTCGTAATCGAACCTTGATGGACATGGTTCGATCTATGATGAGCTTCACTGAGCTTCCTACCTCGTTTTGGGGCTATGCGCTAGAAACAGCGGTAATGTTGTTGAACAATGTCCAAACCAAGGCAGTGGATAAGAATCCATATGAGATATGGATGGGCAAACCACCCAAATACTCTTACATGAGGATTTGGGGATGTCCTGCTTACGTGAAGCAGACAGTGGGAGATAAGCTGGATACGAGATCCATCTTATGTTACTTCGTTGGGTATCCAAAGAATTCCATTGGATACTACTTCTACTATCCAAGTGAAACAAAAGTGTTTGTTTCTAGAAATGCCACCTTTATGGAAAGGGAATTTCTACTTGATAGAAAGGGCAAAATAGTAGAACTCGAAGAGGTTCGAGAACCAACTGAGGTACCAAGTGAATCTCCTGCGCCTCCAGAGCCAGTACCAGAAATGGTCCCACCTAGGAGATCCGAAAGGGTTCCTAGGGCTCCTGAAAGATATGGTTTCCTCCTTGAAGATGATCAAGGTGATCAAGTTGTTGGATGTGATCCAAGGACTTTCAAGGAGGCAATTTCCGATGCTGATTCTAATTTTTGGCTTGAAGCAATGCAGTCTGAGTTTGACTCAATGCATGCGAACCAAGTTTGGACTCTTGTTAATCCTCCCGAAGGAATTGTTCCTATTGGGTCTACATGGGTATACAAGAGGAAACTTGGGCCTGATGGTAAGGTACTTGTTGGATCTGTTTTGACAGATCCTAATTAAGTTTTGAATTACACAAAACCTATTGTTGTTATTCTAACAATTCTATTCTAAGTGCACAGATTTCAGGTCGAAGAATTTGTCCAGCAGATATTTCACAATGAATGTTCAGTAGTTGGTTTGATGATTCATGGAATCGGCAGTTGAATTAGTGATGGAGACGTCCAGAGTTATATCACCTGTTCGTAATCAGGCGTAGGCCAAAGTTGAACCAGCTGGAGCATAATAATCTAGCAGATGATGAAGATCAGCTGCAAGCGCTAAAGAGCAAAGTGAACTAGCTGGTACGTGAATAGAGAGCTCGCTGAAGACTTAGCTCGAGATGATGAAGATCAGCTGGAGGCGCAAGATTGGAAGCAATTATAAGTACTGCTGATGAATCTATCAGTAGTCGCGTTTATAAGTACTGTTAATGAATCTATTAACAGTCGCCTTTCAAGAAGCTGGATGTTTAGCGAGATGATGAAGATCAGCTGGATCGAAATGAAGAAGCGAGATGATGAAGATCAGCTGGAGCGCTAAGTTTGGATGACTTCAGCAGTGACGTCATCATTCAGCAGGAGCTACAGTTGAAGATTCAGCAGATGAGAAGAGGCGCTAGTTTTGGAATGAGCTGTGATGACATCAGCCTTGATGTCATCACAATCAGCAGATGGAGTGAAGCGCAAAAGCTGAAGCGACGTCGTGTTTTGAATCAGCAGATGAAGCAAAGCAAGAGAGAAGAAGCGACGTCGTATGGAGATTCAGCAGATGGATTAATGTTGATGATGTCATCGGTGACGTCATCCAGTCGCAAGAATCAGCAGGTAGCTTGCATTCCAGACACAAGAGGAAGCGACGTCGTAGAGGAGATCCAGTCGCAAGCTACAGTGCAATCAGCAGATGCTATTTGAAGATAGCAAAACGATGTCGTTTACATAAGTTGATACGACAGCGTTTTGCTCTTGCACTAAAGAATCAGCAGGAAGACTTTGCGTTGTTATTTCAGCAGACGAAGCTACAGTGTCCAGTCGCAACGCAAAGATATCCAGTCGCAAGATGAACCAGTCGCAAGCAACAGCAGTACTTCCAGTCGAGAGCTTATTTGTATCAGCTGTTGCTACGCTTCCAATCGTTGTGAAATCCAGTCGCTAGAAGAGAAGAAGCAAAGTGCAGTAGTCGTTGTATCAATTCAGCAGCGAAGCAGTTGACAATTTACGAAGAGTTGCGAGAGATGTTTGTCAACTGCTGAGCTTATTTCAAAATGGCGAAAGCGACAGTAGCCTGCAAAATAAAAGGACGCAAGTACTGTTCTTGTGTCGGTACTTTACAGAGGAGCGTTGCACCAAAGTAGAAAGAAGACAAGATAGCCTTCTGGAGCGCTGAAGAGTTTTGGAAGCTTTCCAACGGGAAGAATTTCTACAGAGGCTATATATTGGAGGCAACGCCAATTGAAGAAGTGGCGAAGTGGAGTGAACGAGACGCTATGCGTTCGTTCAGTTGGTGCAACTACAATACTGTGGGAAATATTCATTGATTACACATATCAATCTCACACACCCGGATTCATTCACATCTATGTGTGAATGAATCTCGAAATATGTTCACAGATCCCGTCCAAGCATGAAGACGTTAAACTCTTGTGTATGTAGTTAGTCACACAGTTGCGGCTGATGTGCAGTTATGAAGTAGTGGATCCTTCCGAGGTGGAAGAAGGGGAGATGTAGGATGTTGATATCCGAACTTCCATAAACAAATATGCTGCGTACTGTATTGTGTTCTTTAAGCTTTCAGCATTTACTTTAGCATTGCACGTTTACAGTTCAGCACGCATTCATTCAAGCATTCGCATACGCAGTTCAGCTTAGCATCGCATTTCAGCAGCACACAAGCACGAGTCTTGAACAGATTTATGTTGTACATAAATCTGTTTGAGTTGTTTTAAAATATAGGATTCAGTTCTGGTAATTTCCGCATGATTTTTAAATCATACCAGATCTGTCTCCGGTGCTCTTTGTATTATATTTGTTCAAGAACAACGAGCTATTGCAGCTCAAGAATTAGCAGCGCGCAAAATTTTTAATTGCTATTTTAAACAGCGGCTGCTAGTTTCTTTTTTATCCTAATTATAATCGGACCAAAAAGACACGACTGGTCGCGAAAGGCTACACTCAAAGGCAAGGTGTTGACTATGATGAAACCTTTTCACCAGTCGCAATGTTCAAGTCGATTAGAATCTTACTAGCCATAGCCGCATGGTACGACTATGAGATATGGCAAATGGATGTGAAAACTGTGTTCCTTAATGGAAACATTAAGGAAGAAATCTTTATGACGCAGCCTGAGGGTTTCACATCTGTAGGAAGTGAGCATAAGGTATGCAAACTTCAGAGATCGATCTACGGTCTCAAACAAGCATCGAGGAGTTGGAACCTTAGATTAAATGAAACAATTAAGGAATTTGGTTTCATCAAGAATCCCGAGGAGCCATGTGTATATAAAAAGGTAGTTAAAAGCGCTGTGAAATTCCTTGTACTTTACGTTGATGACATTCTACTCATTGGAAATGATGTAGGAATGCTGCAGTCAACTAAAGTATGGTTGTCTAGTAGATTTTCGATGAAGGACATGGGTGAAGCATCCTATATTCTTGGAATACAGATCTATCGGGATAGATCGAAGAGGATGCTTGGACTCACCCAAGCTACCTACATCGATACCATACTTAAGAGGTTCTCTATGGAAGAGTCCAAGAGAGGACACCTACCTATGTGCCACGGGGTCACTCTATCTAAGTCTATGTGTCCAAAGACTGATGAGGAGATAGAGAGTATGGCACGTGTGTCATATGCCTCGGCGATAGGTAGTATTATGTATGGCATGATCTCAACTAGATCGGATGTCGCATATGCTCTGAGTGTCACGAGCCGCTACCAGGCCAACCCTGGCCAATTGCATTGGAAGGCTGTGAAGGATATTCTTAAGTACTTGCGAAGGACTAAGAATATGTTCATGGTCTATGGGGGTGGTGAACTGAAATTGGAAGGCTACACTGATTCTAGCTTCCAATGTGACGTGGATGATTCGAAGTCAACCTCTGGATTTGTATTCATGCTCAATGGTGGTGCTGTCTCTTGGAAGAGTTCCAAGCAAGACACCATCGCGGATTCAACCACTGAGGCTGAGTACATCGCAGCATCAGCTGCTGCTAAGGAGGCGGTATGGATAAGGAATTTCGTCCAAGAGTTGGGCGTCATTCCTGTGTTTAGTCATTTTTCCTTGAGACAAGAATCACAAGTCGGTAGGGAGTTAATATCAGACATATCAAACATGTCACTCCTAACCAACTTGTTCATCCTATTCAAGGAAACATGACAGAGCCTAGCGTGCCAAAGTTTTGCCGGATCAAGCTATCATTTTTCCTTTTAATAGTTGTTGCATGTGTTTCCACATCGCGAGTTGGAACTGTTAGAGTAGATGCCCAACTAGCCAACTTGTGGCGTGTGGGTTTTATAGACTCTTGTATGCAACGATCTTTATATATGATATTCGCATTTCTTTATGGCATTCTTTATTTTCATTATGTTATATAATGTTAACAATTGCGTTGGATAAAGACCTAGAATGCACCATAGTGTATGTTAGATGTGATAGTGGATATAATGGCTATCACGAAACACATCTAATAGTCACTGTGCATTCTGAATTCGTTCCTAGTCGATTGGGCCGTCAAAATGAGGATAAGGCCGCCCGAGCTTGAGACTAGCATCTGCGATGCGAAGTACCATGTTTCATTGGTAGGGAACATTGTGATGTTTTGAGCATGCAGATGGATAGTGACCTGGTGATCTATCGAACTACCCTCGTTCGGACTTTCCAAGTGGTTACCATTTGTCGAGTGAAAAAGTCTGAGGTCTTGGTTGTACTGATTAGTCCTCACTACTCGAAACGTCATTGAGACTCTACATGATAGGCACCTCACTTTGACCCGTTTGCCGACTCACTTGGGGTCATTAGGCGGCGGGATTGGGTGTGAGGCTCTCTGCTCATAATTAAATTTCTAATCTCAATCAGTGGGTTATTAATTTAAACTAAACAAGTTTATTAAATCTAATCTGGTTCGTATATAAGAGAATTAAATTTTCAGCATAAGCGTTGTTTCGACCAGCAGAAGCTTAAAGGAGAATTCAGCTTGTATCGTAAATTTATTTTTATGAAAACACATCATTATTCTCGGCAGGTACAAGTAAGTTTGCTAATACACGTTTAATTCTTACATACAAAACCAGATTTGAGCAACCTAAGACCAACTGTTCAAAATATATAAACTATCAGCTGGTAGTTATTCTTCCTGCTGCTGACCATCGTCTAGGGAATTATCTCTCGCTACCCTTGGTTGCTCCCCACTAGTTTCTTCCTCCTGTTGTCATGCACACATTCAAAACACAATAACAGCCGGATAAACTCTGGTGAGAATCATCTCAGTATAATCAGCAGGTACAAATAATATCAATAAAGCAAATAACAGTGTATCAACTGTAATAAAATGCAATGCAATGAAATGATTTTGTTTCTCTTCTTCGATCTCAAAATTGATTCCATTTCAGTTCGACGCCATCAAGATTCGTATCCGATCTTGACATGAATATTCATCTATCAAAACCATCTCCGGCTTCGAAAATCAGGACAACTCAGTCCTGGGCATTAGAATCAATTCAATTCTCTTCAATATGCAAACTCATGCAAATATAAAAGATCCACTACGTGTGATGGATCGACACAGATACCATTCAAGTTCTAAATCAAGAACAGTAATCAAATATGTATGTGATTTCAGCGGGATACTCAAGAAATATCATTCTCGAGTAATCTAATCCCTGACTCTTCTGTCAGATTATACCTTCGTATTCTCTGTTTTGCAAACACTTCACTTCTTGCTTTCAAACTCTGTTTCAATACTTCCCTGGAACTTCACAGAATCACAGTTCAATATCAATATTCACGGTGTTCCAGTATTCGAATTCAATCCTATTTATAAGTGCAAGTCTTTGGTTCTGGTGGAATTTCCAACGCAATCGGTATGAATTCCACATGTTATGCTGAGTATTCAAACAGGATATACTCCAACCGCTTCGACAGTGGATAACGATAAACAGATTCCTCAACTGCTGTTGATCTTCCTCAGTTGTTGTTCGAATATCATTTTCTCGTTCTTCAGCAGAAGCAACAACCAGCTGTAGTAGCAACCAGTCGCAACCTGAATCCAGTCGCAATACTTCGAAAATCAAAACGATGTCGTTATAACTAATTCCAACGACGTCGTTACATGTCATCAGCTGGTATCACTTCTATTAAAAGAAACCAGCAGCTGGTCGCTCTCCTATTCCCACGACTGATTTCGCTACTTTATTCAAACGGTGACGTATTACCATTCCTGTTCATAGATCAAACGACATCGCATTGTTCCCCCGACTGGTGAACCAGCAGATACAACAACTCATCGACTGGTCACTAATTCATACAAAACGACATCGTATCGAGGTTCCTGTTCATAAGTCAAAACGCTGTCGCATTGTTCTTTCAGCTGGAACCCCATTTCACATACTCGCCTCGACTGCTTCGCGTTTATTACCAAAACGACGACGTCGCACCTACGT
This sequence comes from Dorcoceras hygrometricum, assembly GCA_001598015.1. Classification (NCBI taxonomy): domain Eukaryota; kingdom Viridiplantae; phylum Streptophyta; class Magnoliopsida; order Lamiales; family Gesneriaceae; genus Dorcoceras; species Dorcoceras hygrometricum. The sequence continues at coordinate 20,233 of KV005679.1, forward strand.
CATCAATCAGTCGATACATCAATATACCAGCAGGTACATAAACCAGCAGGTGCGTAAGAACTCTTGCTGCTGATTCCTCGTGCATAACAGTAACCAACACATGGCGCTTCCTCGTTGATCCTTGTATTCGCGCGTCTGCTTCCAGCTGCAACGAGAATCCAGCGCAACGACTGGAATTCAAAATTCAACCAGTCGCAAGCTATTGTAACCTGCTGCTGAACGATTTCATCAAATCGCTTCGTCTGGTCGCTTCGTCTGGTCCCCATACTTAGCGAATTTCAACGATACCAAGTTCCTCAATCACCCAACACTTCCAAAAGAAATACGAGCTCATAATCAAGCTTTATCAAAATCAATTATTTACAAATCTCTTCTTAATTATTCCGGGCATTACATTTCTCCCCCTCTAAAAATTCGAGTTCGTCCTCGAACTCATCAGCAGTCGCTATATGCATATAGGAATCATGCAGTAACAAAACTTCGTATCAATTAACACATAAGCAGAAAAATTGCACAATTAGCAGTTACCTAAATAACATCATCAGGAGCTGCTTGTGCTTGTTCTTCAGTCAAAGCAAACACTCGTGCTTGCTGTTTCGGAGGTTGACTTACTGTTTGGCTTCCTCCTTGTCTACCCTGCTGCTGATTCTGGGGTTGAAAGGAATATACAAAGGAGGCTTGCCTTTCTGGCATTGGCACTGTTCTCGCCGTTCCCGGATCCTGTGTATTCCCAGAATCACGTTGAGGACAAACTCGTGCAAAATGTCCAGGTTGATTGCAATTACGTCAAAGACCAGACACTCCTCTACATTGTTCTGTATTATGTCGTCCTCCACATTTAGCACAGTACACATCGGGTATCTGCCCCGTTTCCCTCTGTTTATTTTCATTCGAACTAGCGGAGCTACTGGTACCTGAACGTTTAAATTGTTTTCCTAATCCTGTAAAGAAATTTTTCTTTCCACTACTGTTACTTCCAGCATCAAATCGAGGGGGCGGTGGAACTTGAAATTCCTCTTGTGATGTTCTTGCGTCTGGTGATACAAATTGCGATCTATGTTGCCTTAGCAATCCAGCTTCTGCACCTTTTGCACGATTCAACGCATCGGAAAAAGTATTCGGTCGACCAGTGTTCACCAAAGTAAACACGTCAGGATTCAGACCATTGATAAACTGGTCAGCTTGGGCTTCATCGCTGATATCAACATGTGGAGCAAATTTAAGCAAACTCGTAAATTTAGCAACATATTCTTCAATAGTCAATGGCCCCTGTCTCAGGTTTGCAAATTCTGCCCCTTTATCCTTCCGATACGAAACGGGGAAAAATCGTTGATAGAAAGCTGTTCGAAATACTGCCCAAGTAATCACAGTACCCTGATTCTCAAGCGCTTTCTTAGTTGCTATCCACCAGCTTTTACCCAGACCATGCAACTGGTGAACTATAAGTTTTACCCGACGATCATCGGTATATTCAAGTGCTTCAAATAATTTCTCAATATCTTCCAACTAGTTCTCACATTCTATCGCATTTTCTGTCCCTGCCAACGTTGGTGGTTTAAAAGACTGAAACCGTTTCAACAAAGTTTCCATCGGAGTAGCAGCTGCATTCAACATATCAGTCGATGTACTACCCTGCTCTGTCTGTCTGTTAGTTGTTCTTCGAGGAGGCATATCTATAAATCAAACAGATTTGGTCATCATTTCTCATCAATCAATAACAATTCAATCTCAGTTCCTCCTCTGATTAGCATACATCAATATACTGCTTTTCAAGAGATCGAGTTCTGATTCATGATTCATTCAATACATGCTATATCAAATCTGCTCGGCATAGTCTTACCATTTCTTCACATAATCAGGTGATATAAATTCAAAAGCAATAAGACATATATCACACAAGCATGCAATCAATTAATCACTCAGGATGAACTCGATCTACCCCCGTTCATCTAATTCAATGATCTTAATGATGTAGTAGGCTCTGATACCACCTGTTGTGAGGCTCTCTGCTCACAATTAAATTTCTAATCTCAATCAGTTGGTTATTAATTTAAACTAAACAAGTTTATTAAATCTAATCTGGTTCGTATATAAGAGAATAAAATTTTCAGCAGAAGCGTTGTTTCGACCAGCAGAAGCTTAAAGGAGAATTCAGCTTGTATCGTAACTTTATTTTTATGAAAACACATCATTATTCTCGGCAGGTACAAGCTAAGTTTGCTAATACACGTTTAATTCTTACATACAAAACCAGATTTGAGCAACCTAAGACCAACTGTTCAAAATATATAAACTATCAGCTGGTAGTTATTCTTCCTGCTGCTGACCATCGTCTAGGCAATTACCTCTCTCTACCCTTGGTTGCTCCCCACTAGTTTTTTCCTCCTGTTGTCATGCACACATAAAAAACACAACAACAGCCGGATAAACTCCGGTGAGAATCATCTCCGTATAATCAGCAGGTACAAATAATATCAATAAATCAAATAACAGTGTATCAACTGTAATAAAATGCAATGCAATGAAATAATTTCGTTTCTCTTCTTCGATCTCAAAATTGATTCCATTTCAGTTCGACGCCATCAAGATTCGTATCCGATCTTGACATGAATATTCATCTATCGAAACCATCTCCGGCTTCGAAAATCAGGCCAACTCAGTCCTGGGCATTAGAATCAATTCAATTCTCTTCAATATGCAAACTCATGCAAATATAAAAGATCCACTACCTGTGATGGATCGACACAGATACCATTCAAGTTCTAAATCAAGAACAGTAATCAAATATGTATGTGATTTCAGCGGGATACTCAAGAAATATCATTCTCGAGTAATCTAATCCCTAACTCTTCTGTCAGATTATACCTTCGTATTCTCTGTTTTGCAAACACTTCACTTCTTTCTTTCAAACTCTATTTCAATACTTCCCTGGAACTTCACAGAATCACAGTTCAATATCAATATTCACGGTGTTCCAGTATTCGAATTCAATCCTATTTATAAGTGCAAGTCTCTGGTTCTGGTGGAATTTCCAACGCAATCGGTATGAATTCCACGTGTTATGCTGAGTATTCAAACAGGATATACTCCAACCGCTTCGACAGTGGATAACGATAAACAGATTCCACAACTGCTGTTGATCTTCCTCAGTTGCTGGTCGCTCTCCTATTCCCACGACTGATTTCGCTACTTTATTCAAACAGTGACGTATTACCATTCCTGTTCATAAATCAAACGACATCGCATTGTTCCCCCGACTGGTGAACCAGCAGATAAACAACTCATCGACTGGTCACTAATTCGTACAAAACGACATCGTATCGAGGTTCCTGTTCATAAGTCAAAACGCTGTCGCATTGTTCTTTCAGCTGGAACCCCATTTCACATACTCGCCTCGACTGCTTCGCGTTTATTACCAAAACGACGATGTCGCACCTACGTCATCAATCAGTCGATACATCAATATACCAGCAGGTACATAAACCAGAAGGTGTGTAAGAACTCTTGCTGCTGATTCCTCGTGCGTAACAGTAACCAACACGTGGCGCTTCCTCGTTGATCTTTGTATTCGCGCGTCTGCTTCCAGCTGCAACGCGAATCCAGCGCAACGACTGGAATTCAAAATTCAACCAGTCGCAAGCTACCGTAACCTGCTGCTGAACGATTTCATCAAATCGCTTCGTCTGGTCGCTTCGTCTGGTTCCCATACTTAGCGAATTTCAACGATACCAAGTTCCTCAATCACCCAACACTTCCAAAAGAAATCCGAGCTCATAATCAAGCTTTATCAAAATCAATTATTTACAAATCTCTTCTTAATTATTTCGTGCATCACATTGGGTGAGGTCCCGATGCATGTAGGAGTCGATGCTTCGTTGTCGAGGATTCACCGCTCGCTTTCATGCGTGGATATCCTATGCTATCTGAGGGGATAATAGTGTTTAAATCTCTGGCCAGAGTACTGAATGTGTTTTAGGTAAATGGTTTTACCTAGTTACACTCGTGATGTCACTATTCGATCTCCAATATGTATGCATAGCTATCGGATCTATAGCGACTCTCGATTTACCAATGGTCGTTGATCTGATCGGGATATATGTGTTGAAAGGACCATACTGTACGCTAACCACGACCACCTGGTTCTTGCAGGCACTATCAGTGATACCTAGGGGATCATGGCGCGATGTTGCTAGGCGCTTTACCATGATCCGTTGGGCAAGTCCGAAATTGTGATTTCGGAGCCACAATGGTTGTGGGCCCACGGCTAGCTGTATCCCTGAACCATTGAGGATCACACAAGTACTGGATTCATGATTCCCGCACGGAAACTTAGCTCAATGCGTTGAGCATAGGAGGAGGATTTTAGGCAGTGCGGCTTCTTAAAAGTCAACAGGGGTCAAATTACGATTTCCCAAAGTTGAGGGGCATAACTGTCATTTTGGTCTAGGTGGTCTGAAAAATTGTTTTCACATCATAATAGTCAGTTTTGGAAACTGAGTCGATCGGTCTGATCTGATCGTCTATCGGAGTTATGATGAAGCCACGGTGATGCGGTTGAACCGAATGTTCATATATTGGACTGGGCCGGCCCCAGGTCCATTGGGCCGGCTCAAGCCCATCACTTATTTAATTAGACCTAGGGCTACCATGATACACACACAAGATACAACCTAGCTCTCATAGCCGCCCACCCTCTCCCAAACGCCTCACGCCGCCGCCGACCGCCCATCGCCTTCGCCCGCTGACCGCCGCCGCCGTCGCCCAATTTTTCGCGTGATCGGACTTGTTTCGATCACCACGACGAGGAGAATCCGTTCGTGCTAAAATCCGTCAGATCTTCTAGTGCAGATTTCCGGAGGAAGATTGTTTCCGGTCGTGGACCTGATTGACGATCTACCGCCGCCTACCGTTTGAAGTGCCGGTTTCCTCGTGAAACTGGTCGGAGCCAGGCGCCTAGACGCCAGCAAGGTAGCAATTCGATAAACACCCTATGAATGTTTATTGATTTTTGAATGTATTGAACTTTTCTTGGGGCATCTTTTGATTTCCGCTGCGCCCCCGGGAAACGGGATCCGGATCCGCCATTGTATGCCAACAGTAGGAAGATTGAATACCCCGGCAAACCTACTTGCAGAAATAGCAACATATTTCCCTGAGACGGCACATGTAATATCCCCATCTTGAATAAGAGCGGTGTCGAAGAACTGTTCGAGTTCCTGCTCATAAAACGCAGACTAACATCCTAGAAAGCCTCTAAGCCCAGTGGCCTCTAGGGCTCGGAACATGTTCACCATACCATCGTTGTCCTGAATCCCTAAAACAGAGTCAAAGTTGATTTGCAGAGCGTTTGAGATGTACGAAGATGCCATTGCTGATAGAATTACGATCAAGAGAATGCCTGAAATAAGAGTAATTTGCAGACAAGGAACACAAAGAGTAGAAGTGCAATGCGCTTTGAAAGTAGTTTTCGCAAAGTAAGATAACTAAGTGAAGAACGGTGTAATGTAAAGACAGGAATGTGAAACGGTGAAAGAGTGTGGATGTGACGTTTCGTATGATAACAACACGTGTCAATCATCCGATGGCGCGTACAATATTTTGAAATGATTTAGAAAGGATTTTCAAATATTTTAATCGTACAGTGAAAAGTAAATTTTAAAAAAATTCAAATATTGACCACTAGGGTAAAACGGTAAATAGATAACTGGAGCCAAATTAAGTGCGTCACTACCCAAGATCTGTTTAATGTATCAGCAGAGGTGTTGCGAGATCTGATACTGGATAAGTACAAATGTGTATATGTGACATCTGAGTATATCCAGATCTCACATATTCAGTTGACTCAACACTTATTAATTCAGATCTCTCGTTCCCCCGAGAACTGAAATCTCCCAAGTCTGATATTTTATCAAATCTGAATTCCACGATGTTCCCCCTGAACAGTAGACTCAGATTTGACAAAACCAGAAGTTGTTCAACCTGAAAGTTGTTAGCACAAAGAAAATTAAGGCAGTTCTAAAAGACCCGATAGATTTCTAAAATAAGAAAACTTAGCGTCAGGTAGGGGATTTGTGAAGATGTCAGCAACTTGCTGTTCAGTCGACACATACTCCAGCTTGACGTCCTTCTTGAGCACGTGATCTCTTATGAAATGATGCCTGGTGTCTATATGCTTTGTTCTTGAATGCAGCACAATTTTTTGAGTGATAACAATAGCACTGGTGTTGTCACAGAGAATAGGCGCTTCAGAAGCATCAATGCCGTAGTCCTTAAGCTGGTGTTGTATCCATAATATCTGAGCACAGCAGCTTCCTGCCGCTAAGTACTCTGCTTCAGCTGTGGACGTTGCAATAGATGTCTGCTTCTTACTAAACCAGGAAATCAAGCGATCTCCCAAAAATTGACAAGTTCCACTGGTGCTTTTACGATCAACTCTACATCCTGCATATTCTGCATCACTATAACCTATTAGTTGAAAGCCTGAGTCTTTGGGATACCAAAGACCCACGTTGGAAGTTCCTTTTAAATATTTTAAGATCCTTTTCACAGAAATATAATGCGATTGTTTAGGCTCTGCTTGAAATCTAGCACACATACAGACAGCAAACATGATGTCTGGTCTGCTAGCAGTTAAGTACAGCAGGAAGCCAATAATACCACGATAAAGAGATACCTCAATGGCAGATCCAGCTTCGTCTTTGTCTAGTTTGATTGATGAGCTCATTGGGGTTGCTGCTGCTGAGCTGTTTTCCATGCCAAATTTCTTCAGCAGCTCTTTCGTGTATTTAGCTTGGTTAATGAAAATTCCATTATCCAGCTGTTGAAATTGTAAGCCCAGAAAGAACGTTAGCTCGCCCATCATGCTCATTTCATATTTATCCTGCATTAGCTTAGAAAAATTCTAGCACAATTTGGGGTTAGTTGACCCAAAGATAATATCATCAACATATATCTGTACTAATAAGACATGACCAGATTTTACGAATTTGAACAGAGTCTTATCAACTGTGCCTATTGTGAAGTCATGCTCAATTATGAATTTTGTAAGTGTATCATACCAAGCTCTGGGTGCTTGCTTCAACCCATATAGAGCTTTATCCAATTTATAAACGTGGTTTGGATATGTATGATCTACGAAGCCAGGAGGTTGTGCAACATACACTTCCTCTGTTAAGATGCCATTGAGAAATGCACTCTTAACATCTATTTGAAATACTTTAAAATCTTTGAATGCAGCATATGCAAGGAACATGCGAATGGCTTCTAGCCTAGCTACTGGTGCAAATGTTTCATCAAAGTCTATTCCTTCCATTTGCCTAAAGCCTTGTGCTACCAGTCTAGCTTTATTTCGAGTTACTACACCATCTTCATTCAGCTTATTCCAAAGACCCATCTAGTTCCTATCACTGAATGATTAGAAGGTTTAGGTACAAGTTTCCATACATTGTTACGCTTAAATTGATTTAATTCCTCCTGCATGGCTTCCACCCAGCTTGGGTCTGCTAGGGCTTCATCTATTTGTTTGGGTTCTATATGCGAGATGAAAGATGAATCAAAATGATCATGCAATAGCTGGCTTCGTGTGCGAACAGGAGATTCGAAGTTACCTATGACTTGCTCGGGTGGATGATTTTTGTTCCACGGGAGATCAAGTCCAATTGGATTTACTCCTTGTTCTGCTCGAATATCTTTCTGGATATCCACATCTGGATTTTCTGACACCAATTGATAGTTTGCGTTTCCCGCTTGTGTGTCAGATGTTGGTCTAGATACCAATTGATGTGAAGTACTCACAACTGGTGCTTCAGATGTTGGTCTTTATGAAGCAAGATCTGTTTGTACAACATCTGCTTGAGCACCAGCTGTTTGAGCAGTATCTTGTGCATTTGTCGCTTGAGTTCCAGCAGCAGGCACACTTGGAGAGATCTGATCCTGCGTTGAGTCAACGTTAGTCAAATCAATGACAACTGGATTGGATTACCTGTCAGATCTTGTTGTGCATTGTTAAGCGATGTGTCCAGTGCTAGTTCCATCTCTTCTAAATGTCTTTGTGGTGCCACGTCATCATCTGAGTCATCAATGCTGGATGATTCTAGACCTGTACATAGATCATTGAGGCTTGCAGCTGAGTTGGATCTAAAGCTTGTCTCATCAAAGACAACGTGTGCTGACTCTTCAAAAGTTAGACTTCTATTGTTTAATACTCGATAATCCTTGCTCACTGCTGAGTAGCCTAGGAATATACCTGCATCAGATTTTGCATCAAAAGCTTCTAGGTGCTTCTTGCCATTATTATGAATGAAACATCGACACCCAAACACCCTTAAATATGAAATATCAGGTTTCTTGCCACTCCAGATCTCATATGGGGTTTTACCGTGCAACTTATTAATCATAGATCTGTTCTGAGTGTAGCAAGCTGTGTTAACTGCTTCTGCCCAGAATTTTTGTGAAATACCAGAATAAGCAATCATAGATCTAGCAGCCTCTTTTAAAGTAAGATTTCTCCTCTCAGCAAGCCCGTTCTGCTGAGGAGTTCTAGCTGCTGAAAGCTCATGCTTTATCCTAATGTCTTCTAGATAAGAAGTTAATTTATGATTTAAAATTTCAGTACCACGATCACTTCTTATCCTGTTGACTGTACAAGATCTGTCATTTGGCAAACGTTTTAAAAGACGTATCAGCTGGTCAACGCTATCAGATTTTGCCTTTAAAAACAACACCCAAGTAAATTTTGTAAAATCATCAATAACAACTAGGGTGTAGTTCGTTCCCCCTAAGCTAGTTACGGGAATAGGACCAAAGAGATCCATATGTAAAAGCTCTAAGCTTTGGGAAGGACGTTTATCGCCTCTCTTTTTAAAAGTAGATTTGATTTGTTTGCCAAGCTGACATGCGGCACAGATCTTGTCCTTTGAGAAATTGATTTTGGGCAGACCAGAAACTATTTCATGCTGACTCAAATGAGCAAGAGTTTTAAATTTTAGATGGTTCATTCGCTGATGCCACAACCAGCTCTTGGAAGAGTTGGCTGTTAAACAAATTTGTTCAGATCCCATGGGTTCTGACCAATTGATAATGTAGGTATTCCCCGATCTTTTACCTACCAATACAATCAGTTCTTCTGGACTCTGAACTGTGCATGTGTGCTGTTTAAAATTAACTTGTAACCCTTTCACATAGCTGACTAATTAAATCAAATTGTAACGCAGATTATCAACAACTAAGACATCTGATATAGAAATGTTACCGTGGATAAGGTTACCCTTACCCACAGTGTTACCATGTGTGTTATCACCAAACACAATTTTCGCTCCTTTGTGAGGTGTCACATCTGTTAGCAGCTTTAGATTTCCAGTCATATGTCTTGCACAACCGCTTTCCAGATACCATATGGTTGATTCATCAGCAGCTTTGTACCTGTTGTCCTTCAATCATAAAAACAGATTTTGGTACCCAATTTTACTTGGGTCCAGATAGGATTACCCCTTTCGGGACCCATACTTGAATTAACTTGACAGCTTTCCCAGTATGATAGTCCATAAAGGTTTGTGCATAAGTACTGTGAGATCTATTGAGCTTTGGTTTGGTATTTTGACCATTTAGATCTTTACGAGGCCGAACCTTTCTCCATTCAGACTTAACCTTCTTAGAGCCACGTCTTTGTTGGTTCTGAACAAAAGACTTGGATCCAGCTTTCGCCTTTTCTTTGTCAAGTCTGTTCTTTAGCCAACCAGACTTAGAACTCTCGGGTCTGTCATAGCCAATACCAGCTTTTCCTTTCTTATTCAACAACTCCGAGATCTGGTCATCAACCAGACTTAGAACTCTCGGGTCTGTCATAGCCAATACCAGCTTTTCCTTTCTTATTCAACAACTCCGAGATCTGGTCATCATACCGTATCGACTCACATGGATCATGTATCACACTAGCTTTGACAAAGCTCATCTTTTTGAACTTGTCATGTGCTAGATTTGATTGAGTACAGATATCTCCAGAGCTAATTTCACTACTATTGAAACCTAAGACTGTTCTATCACTTGTTGGCTTCTGAATCTCAAACAGCTTATCTAGAGAGATAGAAGACTTGGTCCAGAAGCTCATAACTTCATTTAGTTTCTCATTTTCAGCTTCGAGCTCACTAGAATTATTTTTCAATGATTCATTTTCCATCATCAGCTTACTTAACTCAGTCTTTAAACTGTCAATGTCCTCAAGCTTATCAGCACTTGATTCTATTGAACTATTTTTCAGACTTTTGTTTTCAGCTTTGATTTCCTCAAATGTATGAGAAAGCTTTATGTACTCTTGGACCATATCATTTAATGCACTGATTAGGTCCTCTCGTGTAAATTCAACATTGGAAAAATCAAATACCTCGTCGTCTGAAGTTTGATCAGCCATGAGACAATGAACTTCCTCCTGTTCACTATCGCTGGATGAGGAATCTGAATCGGTATCAGCCCAGTTCTTGTTGCTTTCCTCAGCAACCAGTACTTTGCGATCATTCTTACGACTGGATCTTTTATCACCTCGTGTCCTCATCCTCCTATCTTTTGATCTTTCCTTGGATCTCTCATCTGTCTTCTCATCCGTTCTGTATCGATCCTCCTTCTTTTCATCTCTTTTGTATCTATCCTCCTTCTTTTCCCTGTTGCAATCAGCTACAAAGTGCCCTGGACGTCCACAATTAAAACAGTTCATATTGTTGTAACTTTATCATTTTTATGGACATTATTATAAGGAGTATAAGGATTGTAGGATCTTCTCATGAATTTCCCAAACTTCTTGACGAAGAGGGACATAGCGTCGTTGCTGAGTTGTTCAGCAGACTTGCTCGTGCTTGGAGAGCACTGTTCAACAGATGTACTTGCTAACGCTTTGGTTGGTTGAGATGTTGAGGGTCCAGCTTCAGATCTTGTCTCCAATTCAAACTCATAAGCTTTGAGATTTGCAAAGAGATCATGCAGTTCCAGTTTGTTCAGATCTTTAGATTCCCTCATCGCCATTGTCTTCACATCCCACTCTCTGTGCAGCGCTCTCATCACCTTCAATGCCAACTCACGGTTGTTGTATTCTTTACCCAAACTGGTAAGCTCTATTACAACAGCACTGAAGCGCTCATCAAACTCTGTCATAGTTTCTCCATCTTTCATTTTTATGGACTCATATTTTTGTTGTAGTCGACAGTTAGCTTGTTCTCATTAGTCTCATCATTGCCTTCACATATTTATGTCAGCTTTTCCCAAATGTCTTTTACTGTGGCGCAGGTCTTTATCTTGCTGAACATGTTTTTTTTTAGTGTCTTGTAGAGAATGTCCCTAGCCACATTGTCCAGATTTGCTTTCTTTTTGTCTTCTTTGGTGTATTCATGTCTGCTCTTCTCCAGATACCGAGGCTCGCCATTGGATATTGCAAAGGATAAGTTTGGCTTCATTATCTTCATCGGCCCTTCTGTGATAACTGACCACATGTCGTCATCCTGAGCAGCCAGATGCGCGTGCATGCGAATCTTCCAATCATCGTAGTCCTCCTTAGAAAACATGGGAATCTTGTTGTGAGAAGTCGACATTTTAAAGTATGATAAACACAAACAACAGACTGTTCAATAACTGAGATGCGCAGGCTCTGATACCAATTGATAGGATCAATATGGCTCAAAAACAGGCCTAGGAGTTCAGAAGGGGGGGTTGAATGAACTCCTTGGTATTTTTAAATATTTTCGAAACCTTTAAAATGATTTTTACAAGCACCCGCTTAACTTAAATCCGAGTTACAAGATTTAAGGTATCTCAGTCTTAAATCAGATTTCTCAACTAAAAAATATTGTGCGGAAATAAGTTGATTAATCTGTGAACAGTGAAAGCTTAAATAAATGCAATAAGTAAAAGTTCAGAGTCAAGGATTTGTTTATGGAAGTTCGGATGTCAATATCCTACGTCTCCACTTCTTCCTTTTCAGGAAGGTTCCACTAGAAGAGTTTGATGTTTACAGCCTCTGTAACCACCCAGTCACCGAGCCTCACTCAAGATGAACTCCTAGCAACACCAAACAACAATCAAGCAGATGCAACTGCTGAATACAACACATAGTATTTTTATCAAACGACTACGAGTAGCACGTTTGTTACAGACTCAACAATGAATGATACAATGGAATGCAAATCTATTGAGTGCTGTAAATCTCGAAGAGATATCTGTGAAGATCAAGGATGGTGTTCTTTGAGATGAGTTACTTGACTTTTAATAATTTCTGCAATATGGGCTTTACAGTAACTTGTATGAGCTTTTGAAAAATAGTGTCAAAGCAATAAGCTAAAAAACGATGGAGACTTAGAATGGCAGAGAATGAGAGAGCTTCTTCAATTCAAATTCCAGCTATTTATACTCTTCATCCTCCAACGGTCATTAAATTTTACCTAAGGAAATAAAATCATTTTGAATATCTGTCCATTGCAAATCCTGCTCCACTCGAGATAAATTGCTCTTCGTCAGAGCCAAAATTGTCATATACCATATTTGTGCAAACATGGTATAACTTCCTCTGTATACTGTGTACTATTTACCCAAAATAGTACAGACAGTGTCTCCTTAGTTCCAGGCAATTTGTACGATTCAATCTTCACCATTGATTCTTTCCAATTTGAACATTGATAGCATTTGAATCGATTCGTCGATTGCGCCTGAAAGTTTTCTATTGATCAGTTCTTTCTTTCTTGAAGAAGATTGATTAACTCATCGCTGATCGAATATATAGCTATCACATCTGAATGCATAGAGATCTGACTACTTGTGATATCTGATCGCTTAACGAAATCTGATATATCTCCCTTTTTGTAAGTTGTGTAATAGGAGAGATCTGTTACCTCAACTGATCACAATAAAACGGACAGTTCTGTTGATAGATACCATCGCTGACTTAATAACGAGGTCTGACCCGATAAACTGAACTATTCCAAAACATGAATCTGAATACCCAATTCTCAACATCTGATTTGTTCTCGAAAATCAAGATCTAAAAACATATCAACTATGAACCTCATACTGCAATACTGAGTTCTGAATAGATACTGTTCACAACTGAATTACTCGAAACTGAGACACTATACCATAACATGTTATACAAGTCCGAATGCCCTATGCTTCCAATAAAAGATCTTCCACTGTAGCTCAATTCTGACTAACTGTTCACGAATGGTCAACTCAGATATCAACGCTGACGTCACTACTTCTGAACTTCAAATGACGTCACGACTTCTGAAAAATTTCAACCCGATATGCGATAGTCGACCCAACATCTGAATTATGCGTAACTGTTAATGACTACAACTTACTGACTGTCCAGATGTTACTTATGAATTCAGCACTTGGTAGTTTTTGTTATCACCAAAACTAATAAATTTTACCTTAACAGAGATCATAAATGCGGAAAAGAAAATACTAGGAATATTTTTTTTCTTTATATGCTAACTCCCACATGATAAATAATAAAAATATTTATAAATGAAGCAATAATAGAAAGTCATTGTCATAAGGTCTAAGAATAATAAAAGTCTTAAACAATAAAAATAAGCGTGCATGATGACTAAAATTTGACTAAGTCATAAAAATAATCCTCATGCATAAGGAAATATACTCTTCTCAAAACAAGTCGACTATGCTAAAAATACAGAAAGTGCTAAGCGGAAACAATTGGTCGCTGGGTAGGTGCCAAGTCCGACTGAAATCCGCTCAGGAATCCTGCCCCTCAATCTCGATCTCAGCCTCATCTGCACCATCCAAGCATAGTGAGTCTAAAGACTCAACAAGTACAAAACTGAGATAACGAGTACTAAATAATACATGCACATGCATTAAAATATTTCTACTTAGAACAGTTTCTTGACTTAAAAAGGTATGCATTAAAAACAATTTCATGATCAAGATAAATAAAAATCTTTGCATAAATAAAAATGAATTTCTAAAATATTTTCCTCGTGAATTCCGTTCCTCGACTGTGGTCCCTCAACCTCAAGTCGCTTGATCAAGCTAAATAAACACTAGTACTATGTTGGAAAAGCACTCCAGTACTCATCTGGAGCCCAGACCCGTCAGTTGGAAAGGCACTTCAATCAACACTCGTGAAAAACTCCTCTCTAATGGCGGTTGATTGCTTTGTCTATCTCTCTATGTTTCCCTCTGTTGGTGCACTGTATATTCAAAGTAATTCTACCACAGTATGTAGTAGCACCAACTGAACGAACACTAAGTGTCTCGCTCACTCTGCAGAACACTTCTTCAATTGGCGTTGCCTCTAATATATAGCCTCTGTAAAATTCTTCCCGTTGGAAAGCTTCCAAAACTCATCAGCGCTTCAGATGGCTATCTTGTCTTCTTTCCATTTTAATGCAACGCTCCTCTGTAAAGTACCGACACAAGAACAGTACTTGCGTCCTTTTCTTTTGCAGGCTTCTGTCGCTTTCGTCATTTGAAATTAGCTCAGCAGTTGACATCCATCTTTGATAATTCGTCAACTGCTTCGCTGCTGATTTAACACAACGACTGCTGCGCTTTGCTCCTTCTTCAATTCTTTGCGCCTGGGAACCAAGTCGACTGAATATGCAAAGCTTGCGACTGGTTAATTAGCAACAGCTGATACACATAAGCTCTTCTCTTGATGCTGCTGTTGCTTGCGTCTGGAATTCATCTTGCGACTGGATATCTTTGCGTTGCGACTGGACACTGTAGCTTCGACTGCTGAAATAACAACGCAAAGTCTTCCAGCTGAATCTTTATCGCAATAGCAAAACGCTGTCGTATCAACTTATGTAAACGACATCGTTTTGCTCTCGCTAACTCCAAATAGCATCTGCTGATGAATAGTAGCTCTCTGCTGAATTTCCTCCTCTACGACGTCGCTTCCTCTTGTGCTATCTCAAGCCATCTGCTGAATCTTAATACGACGTCGCTTCAGCTTTTGCGCTTCGCTTCATCTGCTGATTGTGATGACATCAAAGCTGATGTCATCACAGCTCATTCCATATTTAGCGCCTCTTCTCATCTGCTGAATCCTCATCTGCTGAACACTGTAGCTTCCTGCTGAATGATGACGTCACTGCTGATGTCATCCAAACTTAGCGCTCCAGCTGATCTTCATCATCTGCTGTTTGATTATGCTCCAGCTGGTTTATCTTTGGCCTACGCCTGATTACGAACAGCTGATTCAACTCTGGACGTCTCCATTGCTAAACCTGCTGCCGATTCCATGAACGCACCAAACCAACTGCTGCACATTTATTGTGAACCAACTGCTGAACATTTCTTCGATCTGAAATCTGCGCACTTGAGTAGAATTGTTAGAATAACAACAATAGGTTTTGTGTAATTCAAAACTTAATCAGGATCTGTAAAAACAGATCCAACAGTATCTATCTAGGGTTTACTGGAGAAAACGATGAGAAATATCGGGTTCAAAATATGCTAAGTGTTGAGCAGCACTTGGTATATAAATCCTCGAATCACTACTGTTCTAAGAAATTCAGATCTTTGCTTAAGCTAAGGCACAAGTCCTCTCAAAGCTGATACCAGCTTTCACTCTCTGCTGAACGATGCAAGCATTCCAACGCTCTTCCAACTCATA
>KV005679.1:76984-89404 GCA_001598015.1 Dorcoceras hygrometricum
GTAGAACTTCGAATTGTTGTTGAGATCTTAATATTAGCCTGTGTTTAAGCTTCCTGTTAGTGGTATTGTTGGAATCAGTAGCTGGTTGAGTGTGTGTAACTCCCAGCGTGCTTTCTGTGTATTAGCGTCCCTTGAGAATATTGCCCTGTGTGTTTCGACAAGTTGGAATTCAGATTTCTCGGGACCATTGATTGTGGTAATTGTGCTAGGAATTGAGGTACGGATTGGAGCTTGTAATACAGTGTGGTTTTGGCTTGGATAATTTGTGAGATGGCTATTGTTGGCTGCTGTTTTTTGAGATGACTGTTGGTTATGTGGTGTATACTTGCTGATGCTATTATTGTTTCGCATATGTTTATATGCTTGTTATTCCAGCATGTTGCATACACGCATTTGCATCTCCGTTCAGCTTTTGCAGCCATTCCTTCGTTGTTATTGCTTTGTTCTTACCAGGATGCGAGGGCGAGCGGTGATTCCGCACTCTCATTTCCCCTATGCGCCGAGTGGCTAGCTACCACAGTTCATAGGTGGGGTTGTTGATGCATCTTATAAGGGTGGGCGAGTAGAGGTGAGTGGGTAGCACCCACATGTCCTACACTCACCGTGGCCACATATTTCTGTTGCAGATCCCGTTGAGCTGTTGTTTCCTTTCTCATGCATAGCATCTGCATTTTATTCATGCTGTTTACTGCTGTTTATAGTTGCTCTCCGTACTGGGATTTGACCCCATGTCCCTCTGGGGCTTGGTTGTTTTCCTTGTTGTGTTGTTTTCAGGAAACCTAGGTTTTACAGCTGGTCGTGGTTTTAGCCCAGCTGGTGGTGTCCCAGGAGGTGGTTAGAGTATCCCAGTAGCGTATAGCCTATTTATATGTATCGGTCCAGTTAGCCAGGGAGATGCCCTGTGCTTCGTTGGTGTATTTGATTGTTGGAGTCTGATACTTGTTTTATGCTATATTGTTATTGTTGTTGTGATTTTCGTAAACTGGGATTCTATTTTGAGTATCATGGTATTTTAAGGTATATGTTTTAAACCATCAGGCCAAAAGCGAAAATTTTACCCGCTTTTTGATAGCTTCCGCATGTGTTTTGGTGTTTTTACTCTGTGTAGAGCACGAGGCCTGACAACAGCTGACGACAGATTCCTCTTAACACGACCATCAGCTGACGGCAGATCCCGCTCGCAACAACCAACAGCTGGTCACGCTAAACAACTCGAAACGACGACGTAAGGGACACGTCAGCATCGCTGCCAACAGCTGATCAAAAGCGCTCGATACAAAACGCTGCGTTTCAAATTATCAAAATGACGTCGCTTCACCACAGCGACTGGTTCCTCAAACCAACAGCTGGTCGCTCGACTGAAACGCATCCTCACAACACAACTGCTGATTTGCGCTAGTATCAGCAGTCAACACCGAAAGGTTGACCAACACGTGTCACTTCCTCGTTAATCCTCACACTCAACGCAATAGCTGCCAGTAGCAACCTCTTCAAGTGCTACTACTGATTTGCAAAACGACAGCGTTTCATTCTCACGCCACCAACGACTGATAACAGACTTCATCAACTAGCGCTACTGCTGAATTTCTAATATAATCAGATTCCTCTCGCAAAACCCTCAAAATTCATGTGACTAATCCCAATCAATTCGATTAACCACTAATCTAAATTTGATTCCTCACAGATGATGGTCCGTGGCTAGGAAGAGGTGGCTCGACGGCTTGGTTGAGCCAAAACCGTCACGTGTGGCCGTTCTCACCGAGCGGCGCATGGCAGCCCCTTGACACGTTTTGGCCGTGAGTTACAGCCCATGGCTTGAGCCATGGCTCGGCCTAGAGAGACGGTCGGACCTGGGGGAGGTCCTGTCAGTGGGGCTCTGGCCATGGGCGGCCGGAGCAGGGCGGTCGAAAGGCTGGAAGGCGTCGGGTGTGTGCGTGCGGCGCTAGGGTTGTTGTGGAGTGGTTCAGTCGATTCGGTTGGACCGACTGGGTCGGTTCAGCTGGTTCAAGTCGGGTCAGTCGAGTGTCAGGTCAAATATTTTAAGTCGGGTTTGGTTATTTTATTTCTGGACCGGGTATTTTTATTTTAAAGTTTAAAATCCAATTTTAAGGAAAATGGGCCGATTATTTTAAGTCAACTTTTAAAGTCAAAATTCCCTTTAGTTATGGGCCTAATAAGTTGTATTAAGTTTTAAAGTTAGAATTTTAATTTATGGGACTTATATTTTAGCAAATTCTAATGTCTGAGTTCTAAGTTATGGGGCCGAGTACTTTTAACAATTTAGAAATGTAATTTTGAGTTTAATGGGTCAAGTCAAGTTTTGGTTAAGTTTCAGTTTAAGATCAGGTCTAGGCTTTTGGGCTTAGAATTTAGTGGGCCAGTCACTTGAACCAGTCTTTGACCGAGGAGAAAATGAAGAAGCCCATAAATATATATTTAATTATATATGTAGTATTTTACGTATATGATTATGCATTTTTTTAAAGAAAATTGAATATATATTGATGGGCTAGGCCTTTTAAATTGCATGTTTTATGACGTACACGCATCATGAAATCTTTATGAAATGTTAAGGCATGAAATGAAAGAAAATATTTTTGAGGGATTGAAGTGGTTTGTGGCAAGTAATGATGAGCGGAATCGGGATGCCGGGCCCGATGAACCTCTGTTAATGTTATAATGAGCTTATGGATCTGTGTGTTCACGGGCAAGTAATGATGAGCGGAATCGGGATGCCGGGCCCGATGAACCTCTGTTAATGTTATAATGAGCTTATGGATCTGTGTGTTCACGGCATGGTGAAGTGGCAACATAGAGGTGTGAGGGATCCCGAGGTAAGGTCGGGTGAACCGCATCGCCACGTACGTTGGTTTGTATGAATGATCAATCGTTAATGTAATGGCCCACACATCATGGATACGAATCACACGTCTTTTATGTTATGTTATGTTCATGTCTCATTATGTTATGATTACGATTATGTACTGTTACGAGTGCTTTTGAGTCATGGTTTACGATCATTCATGCATGCATGTTTGTTTAAGTTATATTACGATATTTATGTGCTTGTATGCGATTTTACTATATGTACCTTGTTAGTATCAGATAAAGCCTGCTGGACCTTTAGGCTCACTAGGTTTAAATGGTGCAGGTGATCCTGCTGTCGATTTTATGCCGACGGATGGTGAGGACCTCTGATCTTTCGCTGCAGCTAATACCCCGTGACCACTCGGATGCTTTATTTTATTAAACATGTTCAGATTTTCGCAACAATTTATTTACTCTGCTTTTAAGACAGAAAGAATGATGTGATTTTTGAGATATTTATTTTTATGTTTTAAAGTGATTTTGAGAAAATATTTTAATTGTTTGAATTATAATTTTAAAAAAAGTTTATTCCGCATTTTATTTCAAAAAAAAATTCTAGAGTTTGAGTTCGTTCAGTGGTAGTATGCGACTATGCATCGATTACAGAGATTTGAACGCAGTGACTGTCAAGAATAAGTACACATTGCCTCGAGTGGAGGATTTCTTTGATCAATTGCGGGGAGCTTCGATATTATCCAAGATAGATCTTCATTCTGGCTACCACTAGCTGAAGGTGAGAGAATCAGATGTGCATAAGACGACGTTCAGGACTCGCTATGGCCACTACGAGTTCTTGGTGCTGCCCTTTGGAATGACTAATGCACCAGAGGTCTTCATGGATCTCATGGGACAGAGTATTTTAGCTGTACCTTGATCAATTTTTCATAGACTTCATTGCATTTTGATTTATTCGAGGAACAGGTAGGATCACGGCCAGCATCTGCGGACTGTTTTAGGAGTGCTGAGAGCGAGGAAGCTATATGCAAAATTCAGCAAGTGTGAGTTCTGGCTGGAGAGAGTGACCTTCCTTGGTCACATTATTTCTAGCAGATGAGTGGAAGTTGATCCGTACAAGGTGGAGGCAGTTAGAGAGTGAGCAGTGCCAAAGAATGCCTCTGAAATCCACAGTTTTCTTGGATTAGCGGGATATTATCGAAAGTTCATCAAGGGCTTTTCCTCCAATGCAGTCCCTCTGTGACGAAAAAAGAATGCCAAGTATGTATGGAGTCCGGAGTGCCAACAATGTTTCGATGCTTTGAAGCAAGCCCTCATATTAGCACCTATCTTAGCTATGTCGTCCGGGCAAGGTAATTTCGTGATCTACACCGATGCATCTAAGCTAGGCCTAGGTGAAGTGTTGATGCAGGATGACAGAGTTATAGCATACGCCTCCAAACAGCTGAAAGTGTACGAGAAGAATTACCCGACGCATGATCTGGATCTAGCAGCAGTCGTTTTTCTGCTCAAGATTTGGAGGCACTATCTGTATGGAGAGAAATGCAAGATATTCACCGACCACAAGAGCCTGAAGTATTTCTTCACGAAGAAGGAGTTGAACATGAATAGAGGAGAGATGACTAGAGTTGGTGAAAGATTACGACTGTGAGATTAGCTACCATCCGGGGAAAGCTAATGTTGTGGCCGATGCATTGAGTAGGAAGACCTCCGTTGTAGCTCATCTGACGCTTACAGAGCCATTACAGCGAGAGATTCAGAGCTTGGAATAGAGGTTTATACTGCATGGAGAGCTCCTAGACTGAATTCTGTGATCGTACAATCCACTCTACTAGATCGCATTTGCGATAGTCAGGCTAGTGATGAGCAGCTGCATAAGTGGAGGTTGAGAGATGAGGAAAAGGGCAGTGGACTCTACACCGTGGGTGATGGGATTGTGAAGTTTAGGGGACGATATTGGGTTCTGTCGGGTGATGCACTGAGAGAGTTGATTATGACAAAGGCTCACGCGTCACCTTATTCGGTTAACCCAGGGAGCACGAAGATGTACAGGGACCTACAACAGTTGTATGGTGGTCGGACATGAAGCGTGATATCAACCGTTTTGTTCCAAGTGTTTGACTTTCCAGCAGGTCAATGAAGAACATCAAAGGACCATCAAGCATTAGGTGAGCCAACCGAGATATTACAATATGGCCATGGGGGGCGATTTTGAAAAACTTGATGTTTGTAATCATCAAACCCTAACCCTAACCTTCATCACCCCATGCCTATGTCGCCTCTCCTTCTTGGTTTCCACGCCCGTCGTCGCCGTTGCTGTCGTGCCTTGTCATGTGCGTCTCGTTTTGGAGTATCCGTTCGTGATAAATTTCTATGCTTTCTAGTGCAAGGTAGCAAAGCATTTAGGTTTCCGGTCGTGGAGTTGATTAGGCAATACATCGGAGTTCAACCGTTGAAGGGACATATCCCTTTGGGAGTGGTCAGAGCAGGGCAAGAAGTTGTCTAAGGTAACAATTCATAAACACCCTATTAATGTATTTAATCATTTTGTTGTCTCTTTTGATTACGTATGAGCATCCCCGAGCATCGTAACCGTTCACGGTGCAAACAAAAAAATTTTAAACTCCCGCTACGCTTCAGGGGCACGATCTGAATCCGTCGTACGCCAATAGAAACATCAAGAACATCAAGGATCTATAATACTTCGCAACTTGCATTTAGAGGACGAGAACATAAATCATTTTCATGCATAAAAATTGTTAAACACAATGTGATCAGAAGTGGAAGCAAGAAATTATAAAACATGCATTTTCATTCTAAAACGTTCGAAATTCGGTGTTTCATTCTAAAACGTTCGAAATTCGGTGTTCAGCACGTAAATTAAGTGACCAAGAACGGAAACCGGCTTCCTCTTCAATGGCTGTTGTTATACATGTTATTTAGTGATCTAAATGGTGGAGGGTCGGCTCTTTGCAGTGGGGGAGGATGCTAGGGTTGAGTAATAAAAATATAAGAAAGTTTTGGGTAGTAATAATGTACTAGTTTAGGCTTGTTAATTAATTACTGAAAACACCCGACTCTAAAGCCAGAATCCAGTCGCTCCACTGGTAAAATAGAATCCTATTGGCCTATTCTTTAAAATTTTAAGTATATTAAAGAAATACGGATCTACGTGTACAAGCAAAATTATAAAGTCCCTTAAAATATGTTGTCTACAATAAGTTTTCGTAACAAAAATAAACTACTAAATATCAAAACATTAAAAATATCTCATTAAAAAAAATATTTATGCCTACAAGTATCCCCAAAATATTTCATTTTATTTATTTTTATCGGCTTACTTTAACCAGCTCTGATCTTTTCCGCTGTCAAACACCGAATATTCACCTAAAAATTCAAAAATCTAGAAAACACCTCAAATACTCATTCTTATAATATGAGTAGTAAAAATAAATATTCCAACCATTTAAACAATTTAAAACAAGCACGTGGTCATATGATCGAATTTGGAGACTACCGCAAGACACACAAAAAAAATGCCTTTATTTTCTTGCATTGAAGGATTTGAAGTCATTGATTTCAAATCAATTTGATTCCGTGGATAGAATTATTAGTTGAACAATTTCAAATCTACCCGTTTGTAATTTACATTGTTTTGACGGTATACAATTTAGGGGTGCTTTTGAATAAATAGTTCAATCATGTCCGTTCAAATCAAATAATTTTCACTCAAAAGAAAACTTATTTTTTTGTTTCTACAAATGAATTTTCATTAAATTTATTTAATTGTTTGAAAATAGTTTTTTTATCTTGTTCGGTTTCAATGAATAGACCAGCGTATTCGTTATTTGATTATTTTGTTACGAATCGCAATAAACAGTATTAGCAAAAAATTTTGTTGGTTTCGTTTGATCGGAAAAATTTGAAACGTATTATTTTCCTTCATTGTTACCACATAGTTAATCAATTTTTATAAAAAAAAAACTGATCACTGTATTATTTTCCTTCACTGTTACCACATAGTTAATCTATTTTTATAAAAAAAACTGATCATTCTGAATGGATAGGAAAAAACTTCAGACTGATTCGATTAGGTCCGTAACCCATACACCCCTCTAAATACAAGTAACAAAAATCAGCCGCTAGTAGCCCTAGTAAAATACAGGCCCAATAGGCCTGTTGAATTGAACATACTTTTCTTAACCAACTAATATTACCCCAATTTAACACTCGAATCTTCGTCACAGTTCCTTGACATCCTTGTATATCTCCCGTCTTCTCTCGCTTCATCCACCGTGAAATGGCTTTGGAATGGGTTGTTCTGGGCTACGCGGCTGCGGCGGAGGCAATCATGCTCCTCCTGTTGACAGTTCCGGGCCTGGACCCGCTTCGCAAGGGCCTCATCAGCGTGACTCGGAGCCTGCTGAAGCCGTTCCTCTCCATTGTTCCCTTCTGTCTGTTCCTTCTTATGGACATCTACTGGAAGTACGAGACCCGACCCAGTTGCGAATCCGAGTCGTGCTCCCCCTCGGAGCACCTCCGCCACCAGAAATCTGCCATGAAGTCTCAGCGCAACGCGATTTTGATCGCGTCGGCGCTGATTTTCTACTGGCTCCTCTACTCTGTTACGGGACTGGTTGTTAAGATTGATCAGTTGAATAAGCGGATCGAGAAGCTGAAGTCTCAGTAATGATTTGTTTTGGTGATCTACAGACCTGTTGTTGGTATCTTTTATCATCACTAAGGAAATAATTGACTTTAATGTTTGGATTGTGATAGATCTTTTTAGCTGATCTGGATCTTGTTCTTGTACTGTAATTCTGTGGTTTACTTCTTGTGTACTCCTCTTTACATTCCCCCGTTGAATGTTGTCTGGTTCTACGTGTTTGGATGTCTCTATATACTTTATCTTTTTTGGGTGGATGAAAACCGTGGATTCCCATCTTGCCAGAACTGAATTGCGGGACCTTGGTTTAATGGTTGTCGTATTGATGGAAGTTTTTGTAGATTGGAGGCATCGGCTCGGCCAAACGAATTTATCACAAATAGCGGCCAAGGCCCATTCGTAATGCGGTTTCGATCGTTTGGGACAACTTGAGGAATTAGTAGTTTTATTTTGGTGGCCCTAATAAAATGACAGTAGATAGAACCTGGTTGGATGTTCGTTCTCCGAGCTCCAATTTGTCTTGGAACTACAGATACACCTGTAAGGAATAGAATTGTTTGTCTATTTCAGTTTTCAAATGGCCAAAATTGACCAAATCTGTTGTGGCAAGCGAATCTTGTATGTAGATTGTTATTCCCCTGATGGCGAGGATTTCCGTAGACGAAGATCTTACACACCTTTTAGCAGAAAACATGTTCCTAGAACATATTTGGTAACTATCGGTAGTTTTAGGTTGGTCTATGGTAGATTGCTATAGAGTGAGACATAACCGCCTTAAGTCTCAACTGCATAGATTATTGGATCTATCCATTTTCATATATTTGATGCGGCAACCATTTTATATTATGGTATATCATATGGGATGTATCCAACTTCGTATATGATAGACTTGGTCCAGTTATTTGGTTGTCGTATTTTATGTTCTCGGGTTCTGGTGATTTGGAAAAAACAACTGTGTTTTAAACATTTATTTTCTTCTTAATAAGTTGAAAGCTTTTACAAAAACTGATTTAGCGATTCCAGATTGCCTCAAAACCGCATAGAAGCTTGTACTGGAATACGTGGATATAATGCTACAGACAGGTGGCTAAACATAGAAACTTCTAATTCATAGCATCTTATTTGTATTTGCACATTATGGAACAGAAATAAGGTTAATATTTCAACAGTTTACAAGTCAATGTGACTGATTATCTCATTGCTATATCACGTTGGATTGAGAGTCATTTGCATATAAAGTATTTCTTGCGCCTTTGAGATGCATGCCTGACTATAAGTATTTGCATACGACTAAGTGCAGCCTAAATACAATTTTGGTATTACTATGGTTTGATCACGAATGTAAGCAGTTGGGTTCAGTGTGGTCCAGCTATGAATCTTTAGCCAGGATTAAGGATGTCGTATCATATCTTTATATCTCTGATTGTTCTGGCATGTTCTTTTTTGATTATTTTGAACATGTTAGATTCTTTATTCTACTTGGGAGCTGTATTCATGAATTAATTAGTTAGTGGACATACATGGAACGGTTACAGCACTTCTCTTTGTAAGTTGCCATTTGTCGGACACGGAATCTGTATTTTGATTTTGTTCGGTGTATCTAATCTTGAGATTCAATTGTTTTTAATGATTTTTTTATATTAAAGATTTTTGTAAAGTTGATAGGTTCTTATAAACTTTCATGAAATCCGACGAAGTTTAAATAGATTTTTAAAAAGTTTTTATGGATTTTTAAGGAGTTTTTGATAAATTAACTTTTTAATAGAAATTTTTGGATTTTATAATTTTAATTCTTTCCAATTATTTTCTTTGAACTTATAAATATATATTTTCAAATTAAAATTATATTATGTTATTTAATTGGTAAAGTCTACTTATCTAAAAATTATATGGCGGCTTTTAGTAAAAATGATTAATGAAAGTATAAATTAAGTTGATCGACGATGATGAACAATAAATTAATTACTATCACCGTTAAGCACTATTACTTTCTTAGGTGTTTCAATAAACAACTCCATCTCAAATAAAATTCAATTCTGCTCCATCTTTCATCACATATTGAAAGGATGAATTTATGATCCAAAACATTGAAACAAAATAGTATCACACAATTATCATGATTAGAATTAACATTGGTCAATCTGGTTTTGCATTAATCAAAACCATAATAGGTGATACTGGTGTTATACTAGTTTATTTAGTAGTAGAATCATTGTATCTTATTTATTTTTTAGATTAACATCCTTAAACTACCACAGAATGTTTATAAATGACCTGATATTGAAAAACATATATATAAAATGTCCTGATATTGAAAAATATATATATGAGATATTTCATCCAAGGGTCCTCCAAAATGCTCCGTATAATCCAAAAAAGAATTAATTTTTCTAATTGAGCTATTATCTAACAACTCTTGGAATGAAACAGTCACAATATGCAGGAAATTCAACTCTCAAACATCAAGAAACATTGAACACGGGACTAGAACATGTGCTTGAAGATCCAAAACAAAAGAGAGGTAAAATCGAAACAAAACTAGAAATATCGACAACAAAACTGCACATTACACAGCAGCAAGAAACACATGAATTGGGAAACTCTATATATTGGGAAGATCAAAATTTAGAGAAATATATGGGTATCAAACCTATTGATAATTTACTTTAACTGATATCTCACGTCAATACGTAGATCACTTGTCATCTTATTTACCACACTTTTGGTACATTGCATGTCAATGAAAAAAGAGAGTTTTGGTAACTTGAACTAAGTTATACCATTTCTCGTACATATGGTTTAATGATTTATTTAATCCGTGCTAAGTCATCGGTAAGCCCACTACGAAATCCATTGTGATGTTCTCCCACTTCCATTCTGGAATAGGAAGCGACCTCAACATCCCTGATGGTCGTTGGTGCTTTGCTTTCACCTGTTGACAGGTAAGGCACTCGGAGACAAATCTGGAGATGTCTCGCTTCATCCCCGACCACCAGTTTTGCAGCACACTCATGGGTAACCACTTACAGTTTGAACATCTCAATCTCCATGGCTAAAGGTCTCTAAACTGTTAACTGTGATAGCATCAGCCACAACATTTGCCTTCCCATGATGATAGCTGATAGTGTAGTCGAAATCTTTGACCGGTTCTAACCACCTCTGTTGTCTCATGTTCATATCCTTCTGGGTGAAAAGGTATTTGAGACTCTTCGATCTGTAAAAATTTCGCATTTCTCCCTTAAAGGTAGTGCCTCCAGATCTTCAGTGCAAAGACCACTGCTGCCAGCTCCAGATCGTGGGTTGGGTAATTCTTTTTGTGACTCTTCAATTGTCTAGATGCGTACGCAATCGGCCTCTGATCTTGCATCAAAACAACGCCCAAACCCAACTTAGAAGCATCAGTGTAGAGGACGTAATTTCCTTGTCTAGACGACATAGCTAAAACATGGTCTCCAACCAAAGCTTGCTTCAATCCATCGAAACCCTCTTGGCACTCAGGAGTCCACTCGCACTTAGCGTTCTTCTTGGTAAAAGACGTCAAAAGAACTACCATATTAGAGAATCCCTTGATCAATTGTCTATAGTATCCTGCAAGACCTAAGAAACTAAGTACCTCTGTTAAGCTCTTGGGCACAGGCCAGACCCGAACTGCTTTCACTTTAGCTGGGTTAACTTCCACTCTGTTATTAGAAATCACAAGGCCAAGAAACGCGACTTTATTGAGCCAGAAGTCACACTTGTTGAACTTAGTGAAGAGCTTGTTAGAGTAGATGCCCAACTAGCCAACTTGTGGCGTGTGGTTTATAGACTCTTGTATGAAACAATCTTTATATATGATATTCGCATTTATTTATATGGCGTTCTTTACTTTCATTATGTGTGTAATGATTTACAATTGCGTTGAGTAAAGACCTAGAATGCACTAAAGCGTATGTTAGATGTGATAGTGGGTAAACACATCTAATAGTCGCTGTGCATTCTGAACATGTTCCTAGTCGATTGGGCCGTCAAAATCAGGATAAGGCCGCCCGAGTTCGAGACTAGTATCTACGATGCGAAGTACCATGTTTCATTGGTAGGGAACACTTTCCAAGTGGTTACCATTTGTCGAGTGGATAAGTCTGAGGTCTTGGTTGTACTGATTAGTCCTCACGACTCGAAACATCATTGAGACTCTACATGATAGGCGTCTCACTTTGACCCGTTTGCCGACTCACTTGGGGTCATAAGGCATCGGGATTGGGTGAGACCCGGATGCATGTAGGAGTCGGTGCATCGTTGTCGAGGATTCACCGCTCGCAGACATGCGTGGATATCCTATGCTATCTGAGGGATAATAGTGTATAAATATCTGGCCAGAGTACTAGAAGTGTTTTAGGTAAATGTGTTTACCTAGTTACACTCGTGATGTCACTATTCGATCTCCAAGATGTATGCATAGCTATCGGATCAATAGCGACTCTCGATTTACCAATGGTCGTTGATCTGATCGGGATATATGGATTGAAAGGACCGTACTGTACGCTAACCACGACCAACTGGTTCTTGCAGGTACTATCAGTGATACCTAGGGGATCATGGGGCGATTTTGCTAGACGCTTTACCATGATCCGATGGGCAAGTCCGGAATTGTGATTCCGGAGCCACAATGGTTGTGGGCCCACGGCTAGCTGTATCCCTGAATCATTGAGTGTCACACAAGTACTGGATTCGAGATTCCCGCACGGATACTCAGCTCAATGTGTTGAGCACGAGAAGAGGATTTTGGGGAGTGCGACTTCCTAAAAGTCAACAGGGATCAAATCGGGGTTTCCCGCTGTTGAGGGGCAAAACGGTCATTTTGCACTGGGGTTCTGAAAAACGGTTTTTCAGATCATAGTGTTCAGTTTTGGAAACTGAATCGATCGGTCCGATCTGATCGGCGATCGGAG
>KV005679.1:95480-107950 GCA_001598015.1 Dorcoceras hygrometricum
GGCTAACTGTATCCCTGAACCATTGAGGGTCACACAAGTACTGGATTCGAGATTCCCGCATGGATACTCAGCTCAATGTGTTAAGCACGAGAAGAGGATTTTGGGGAGTGCGACTTCCTAAAAGTCAACAGGGGTCAAACCGGGGTTTCCCGCTGTTGAGGGGCAAAACGGTCATTTTGCACTGGGGTTCTGAAAAACGGTTTTTCAGATCATAGTGTTCAGTTTTGGAAACTGAATCGATCGGTCTGATCTGATCGGCAATCGGAGTTACGATGAAGTCTCGGTGGTGGAGATGAACTGAATGTTCATCGTTGGACCCGGGCCCGTTGGGCCGGTTCAAGTCCAATACTTAAGTCTATTTAATTAGACTTAAACCTAGACTTAACACATAACACTAAAAACCCTAAACCTAGATTGTGAGCGCCGCCCCTCCTCTCTCAAAGAGCCGCCGCCGCCGCCGCCTCTTCGTCGGAATTTGTTCCGGCCAAACTTGACGAGGAGAATCCGTCCGCGCAGATCTCGTCACGCCTTCTAGTGCAGGGTGATGAAGGAGTCTCGTATCCGATCGTGGACCGGATTGACGTTATCTACCGCAATCTACCGTGAAGAGCCGACCTTATTGTAACTACGGTTGGAGCCAGGCACAAGTGCCAGCAAGGTAGTGTTTTGAACACCCTATGTATGACATTAATTGTTTTTGTATTAATCGTATTGATCGTCTCCCAGCTGTTAATTTTCTGTTCTTCCGCTGCCTCGTCGGGGGGCGTGATCCGGATCCCAACAGAGCTGTCTGTCCTTCAAGATCTGTAGCACTATTCTAAGCTGCCTCAGAGTGCTCTCTTCTGTTCTTAGAGTAGATCAGGATGTTGTCTATGAAAACGATTACGAACTGATCCAAGAAGGGATGAAATACTATTGAGATTAAATTTCTACGTTTTGGTGATAACAAAATACAAGAACTCGAACAGATCAGAACAGATCATCACAGATTATATTAGAGCGACATAGATCAGCTTAGAGCATCGATGATCAGATTAGAGCGATGCAGATCATCTTAGAGCGTCGCATATCAGATCAGAGAAAGTTGATCAGCTTAGAGCGTCGTAGATCAGCTCAAAGCATGCCGATCAGCTCAGAAGCCGCCAAACAGCTCAGAGTAAGTCGATCAGATTAGAGTGATGTAGATCAGATCAGATTGGAGCTTCTTAATCAGATAAGATGAAAGCAAGCGAAACAGATCAGATTAGAGCTTAAGAGAAGGAATCAAATTAGATCAAATTCATATCGGAGCTTCGTAGAAAGAACAACTTGCAGTAGATTAAGGAAACAGACCAGAGCAACATCATTTCAGAGAACAACTCAAACCTCACAAACAGCTTTCAGCTTAGAGCGTATAAGTTTTCAGTTCAAAATCGTGAAGAGCTCAGTTCTCAAGGTCAGTATTTAAATGTTCAGTTTTCAGATGAATTGAATCATATTAGAGGAACATTTCCAGATCAGTTTGAAATTGAGTACAGATCAGACTGGGAAAGGCTCAGCTCTGGCATGTTCTTTTTTGATTATTTTGAACATGTTGGATTCTTTATTCTACTTGGGAGTTCTAAGTAGTTAGTGGACATACATTGAAATGGTTACAATACTTCTCTTTGTAAGTTGCTATTTGTCGGACTCGGAATCTGTATTTTGAGTTTGTTTGGTGTATTCAATCTTGAGATTCAATGGCTTTTAATGATTTTTTTGTATTAAAGATTTTGTAAAGTTGATAGGTTCTTATAAACTTCCATGTCATCCGATGGAGTTGTAAAGGAATTCCATTAATTTCAGTAGATTTTTAAAGAGTTTTTATGGATTTTTAAGGAGTTTTTGATAAATTAAGTTTTTAATAGATATTTTTGGATTTTATAATTTTAATTATTTTCTTTGAACTTATAAATATATACTTTTCAATTTAAAATTATATTTTTGTTATTTAATTGGTAAAGTGTACTTATCTAAAAGTTATATCGGCATATTTTGGTAAAATGAATAATGAAAGTATAAATTGAGTTTATCGATGATGAACAATAAATTAATTGCTATCACCATTAAGCACTATTAATTTCTTAGGTGTTTCAATAAACAACTCCATCTCAAATAAAGTTTGGACACGTTTTATAAAAACGTTTTTAGTGTTTTTAAAGTTAAAAAAACTTAAAGTATGTGTTTGGACAATATTTTATAAAATGTTTTTTAAAAATATTTTTAAAAAACTAGTTTTTAAGAACAAGTGAAAGATGTTTTACAATATTTTTAGAATACAAAATATAGGTAAATTTTATGCGAATTATCAATTAATTTTTTTGTTAGATTAATCATTCAAATGCTATTTTAATACTATTTCTTAATTATAAATCATTTTCTAAAATAATTATTTAAATATTTTTATAAAATAGTTGTCCAAACACATACTTACCTTTAAAAAACCTTTCAAAACATTTTGCAAATTTTTTTTTAAAAATACTTTTATAAAAGTATTTTTATAAAACGTGTCCAAATGGAGCCCAATTTCTGCTCCATCTTCCATCAATATCGAAAGGATGAATTTATGATCCAAACATTGAAACAAAATAGTATCTCACAATTATCATGATTAGAATTAACATTGGTCAATCTGGTTTTTATTAATCAAAACCATAATAGGTGGTACTGGTGTTATACTATTTTATTAAGTAGTAGAATCGTTGTCTCTTATTTATTTTTTAGATTAACATCCTTAAACTACCACAGAATGTTTATTAATGTCCTGATATTGAAAAACATATATATGAGATATTTCACCCATGTCCTGATATTGAAAAACATGTATATGAGATATTTCACCCAAGGGTCCACCAAAATGCTCTGTATCAATCCAAAAAAAAGAATTAAGGTTCCGTTTGGACACGTTTTATAAAAACGTTTTTAGTGTATTTAAAGTTCAAAAAACTTAAAGTATGTATTTGGACAAGATTTTATAAAATGTTTTTGAAAAATATTTAAAAAAAACTAGTTTTGAAGTACACTTTTGAAGAACAAGTGAAAGATGTTTTATAATGGTTTTAGAATGCAAAATATAGGTAAAATTTATACGAATGGTCAATTAAATTTTTTTTTGTTAGATTAATATTTTGAATGTTATTTTAATACTATTTCTAAGTTATAAATCATTTTCTAAAATAATTATTTAAGTATTTTTTAATTTAAAAATATTTTTATAAAATAGTTATCTAAACGTATACTAAACTTTAAAAAACTTTCAAAACATTTTACAAGAATTTTTTTAAAAACACTTTATAAAAATATTTTTGAAAAACGTGTCCAAACGGAGCATAATTTTTCTAATTGAGCTATCATCTAACAACTCTTGGAATGAAACAGTCACCATATGTAGGAAAATCAACTCTCAAACATCAAGAAACATTGAACACGGGACTAGAACATGTGCTTGAAGATCCAAAACAAAAAAGAGATAAAATAGAAACAAAACTAGAAATATCAGCCGTTGCCTATCAAACCAGACTTTATACTGATTCAACTAGCAACTACCGATTACATAATTATCAAATTCTGATATTACAACCACTGGAAGGAAGAACATTCATAAACATTCTTGGATTAAACTCGAATCCTCAGTACTTTTAAAACATCATAAACTTTCTGGAAAACATTTGGAAGCATCAAAACATCATTTTGAACCCATCTTTCTTTCCTTCTTTCATGCATAAATCATTTTAAACATGAACTTTAAACATACTGTAACATAGATATTGAAAAACATATATATAAAATGTCCTGATATTGAAAAATATATATATGAGATATTTCATCCAAGGGTCCTCCAAAATGCTCCGTATAATCCAAAAAAGAATTAATTTTTCTAATTGAGCTATTATCTAACAACTCTTGGAATGAAACAGTCACCATATGTAGGAAAATCAACTCTCAAACATCAAGAAACATTGAACACGGGACTAGAACATGTGCTTGAAGATCCAAAACAAAAAAGAGATAAAATAGAAACAAAACTAGAAATATCAGCCGTTGCCTATCAAACCAGACTTTATACTGATTCAACTAGCAACTACCGATTACATAATTATCAAATTCTGATATTACAACCACTGGAAGGAAGAACATTCATAAACATTCTTGGATTAAACTCGAATCCTCAGTACTTTTAAAACATCATAAACTTTCTGGAAAACATTTGGAAGCATCAAAACATCATTTTGAACCCATCTTTCTTTCTTCTTCATGTATAAATCATTTTAAACATGAACTTGAAACATACTGTAACATATAGGCAAGAAGACTCAGAAAACATCAATATATGCTTTAAATGGTGAGTCAAGAATCAGCTTTTACTTGCCTTAATGAAGCTTTGCAACAGCAACCGATTCCTGCAGAAATCTTCTCCTTTAAGCAACGCACAAACTTCTCTGGAAAATATTTTGAAGAACACTAAAGATTTTATTTGCAAATGATGAGGATCTTACTTTCAAAACAAGTTTTTATATGAAAGGGATTAGTGGCAAGCTACTTGTGAAATTAAGCATGACACACTTATAAAATTTAGTAAAATTCCCTTCCTCTCATTTTAATTTGTAAAACACCAAACCTTTTTCAAAAGAAATCATTTGTCCTCCTTAAAGATATCTTCAATCCATTTAAAAAATGCTCGTGCATCACCCTTGGAGTCATCCACTGAAACCAGCTGCGTCACATCTATTTTTCTGAAATCATTGAAATTAAACAATGCATAACATTTCAACATGCCATTTTAAATCTATAAAATGAACAAAATGCATAATGTGGTCCTATGGATTTTGGGGCGTTACACGTGCATTAGTTACTTGACTTGTGTTGCAACGTCGTTTGGTGATAGCGCGTTGTGTTAGCGTAAGATCCAGATCTGGAGTGATACTCAGATCTGAGTTGGGATCAGCTTTGAGCCTAAGTTGTCGGTGGCTGTTGTCTGTCAGATCTGGGAGAATTAAGTTGTTTTAAATAGAGGACTTTGACTCTGGTCTCGCCATTATCTCTTTTCGACACTTAGAATATTTTCCGTGAGTTCATATTGTCGCGACCCTAGCTATTGTTCACCGTAGCTTATTTCCTTCGATTAACGGCGGTAGACAGCTTCGACGGACGCAAGAGTTGTAGCGCTGGACTCCTCTTGTTAAGGCGATTCCTCTCATACCTCTTTCGTGGGCTTTGGGTTAGCTGGAAGAGAATCGCGAAGGAAGCTTCTCTGTGTAGTCTGTTAGCATAACGCAGATTTGCTTCTGCCGTTCAGGTAGCTCGTTGGGTAAGTGTTAGTTCCTAATTTGCGCTTTGTTTAGAGCTGTTGGTTGAGTTAGAGAAGTAGGACAGAGTTGGTATAGACTCTTGTATATGACAATATTTATATATGATATTCGCATTTATCCATATGGCATTCTTTACTTTCATTGTGTGTATGATGATTTACAATTGCGTTGAGTAAAGACCTAGAATGCACCAAAGTATATGTTAGATGTGATAGTGGGTATGACGGCTATCATGAAATACATCTAATAGTCACTGTGTATTCTGAACATGTTCCTAGTCGATTGGGCCGTCAAAATGAGGATAAGCCCGCCCGAGCTAGAGAATAGTATCTACGATGCGAAGTACCATGTTTCATTGGTAGGGAACATTGTGATGTTCTGAGCATGCAGATAGATAGTGACCTGGTGATCTATTGAACTACCCTCCTTCGGACTTTCCAAGTGGTTACCATTTGTCGAGTGGATAAGTCCGAGGTCTTGGTTGTACTGATTAGTCCTCACGACTCGAAACGTCATTGAGAATCTACATGATAGGCGTCTCACTTTGACCCGTTTGCCGACTCACTTGGGGTCATAAAGCGTCGGGATTGGGTGAGACCCCGATGCATGTAGGAGTCGATGCATCGTTGTCGAGGATTCACCGCTCGCATACATGCGTGGATATCCTATGCTATCTGAGGGGATAATAGTGTATAAATCTCTGGCCAAAATACTAGAAGTGTTTTAGGTAAATGTGTTTACCTAGTTACACTCGCGATGTCACTATTCGATCTCCAAGATGTATGCATAGCTATCGGATCTATAGCGACTCTCGATTTACCAATGGTCGTTGATCTGATCGGGATATATGGATTGAAAGGACCGTACTGTACGCTAACCACGACCAACTGGTTCTTGCAGGTACTATCAGTGATACCTAGGGGATCATGGGGCGATGTTGCTAGACGCTCTTACCATGATCCGTTGGGCAGGTCCGGAATTGTGATTCCGGAGCCACAATGGTTGTGGGCCCACGGATAGCTGTATCCCTGAACCATTGAGGGTCACACAAGTACTGGATTCGAGATTCCCGCACGGATACTCAGCTCAATGTGTTGAGCATGAGAAGAGGATTTTGGGGAGTGCGACTTCCTAAAAGTCAACAGGGGTCAAATCGTGATTTCCCGATATTGAGGGGCAAAACGGTCATTTTGCACTGGGGTTCTGAAAAATGGTTTTTGAGATCATAGTACTCAGTTTTGGAAACTGAGTCGATCGATCCGATCTGATCGGCGATCGAAGTTACGATGAAGTCTCGGTGATGGAGATGAACCGAATGTTCATCCGTTGGACCCGGGCCCGTTGGGCCGGATCCAGATCCATCACCAAGTCTATTTAATTAGACTTAAGCTTCATTGTAACCACTACTACTACAACACTAATCAAAACCCTAACCCTAGCCTAAATTGCACCGCCCCTCCTCTCTTCTCACAAGCCGCCGCCACAGCCCTCTTCGCCGGAAAATCGTTCCGGCCAACTTTTCGAGGAGAATCCGTCCGCACCGATCTCGTCAGGCCTTCTAGGTTTTCGGGCCGATATGCGATGTCGGGCCCGTTTTGGTCGATTTTGAAATTTTAAGATTTTTGGGCCTAGAATTGTTTTAAGCCCAATTTGATACAATTAAAATTAGTAAAATGTGATTTTAATTATAAAATATGATTTTGTAATGAAATAAGATTTTGTTGATTAAAATTTGATTTTATCGACAAAATACGATTTTATTATAAAATGCGATTTTATGATTAAAATATGATTTTGCGATAAATAATTAGATTATTTAAATTATGCATGTTAATTAGATTATCTGCATGATTGGGGTGATCGAGAGCCGTGCCCAATTTGTTAGG
The DNA here is from genome assembly GCA_001598015.1 of Dorcoceras hygrometricum. Taxonomy (NCBI): domain Eukaryota; kingdom Viridiplantae; phylum Streptophyta; class Magnoliopsida; order Lamiales; family Gesneriaceae; genus Dorcoceras; species Dorcoceras hygrometricum. The sequence continues at coordinate 102,694 of KV005679.1, forward strand.
TGTATGTGATAGGTTTTGTATGATTTCGGTTTGTAAATGTATTTTGATTATCATTTAAAGTGGGCCTGTTTGTGGCCCATTCCTACCCCTTGATAAATGTACCCCTTGTATGTCATGGTTAATTTAAATGTAAATTACTAGATTTAGTGGGAGGACATCCGAAGACGGTGGACAATGACGATCAAGATATTGAAGACCGAAGATCTGTAAAACCGGAAAGCTTTGTAATAGGATTGCATTGCATATTGCATAACCCCTAGGATTGGACCCAGGTCCGTGGCTGGCAACCACGGACCGCATAGCTCTCGCGATCGATCATCCCAATATTTCTTTATATATGTTGATATATAGATTAATTGAATCCGCATGTTGCATGTTTTAAATTAGATTTAAATATGCATGAGACCAAAATATTTCAAAATTAAAATCCCTCGTTTTAAATATGATTTAAAGCTTATATCAAGATAAAACGTTTATTCGATAAACTAAAGGTTATTTAAAATTGTTTAAATTTCCCTACCTTCCATCAACAATGGGTGTACGTCGATGCTACCCGTATACATGGCCCGGCTCATATTATTGAGGGGGTCATGTATGCCGGAAAGCTGTCCACGCCATTGACAATTGTTGTGAGTCGGCTGGAACTCCCTTTAACGTTGGCTCATATTATTGGGGACGTTAAGGGGACCGTCCTTCACGACTCAACATTGATGGGTCATTTTGACACGTGATAGTAAACGGCGTCATATTATTGGGCCCTTACTGGACGTGAGGTGAATACATGGAGGTTGCACCGGTTGCAATCGGAAACTACCTTTTGGGGCTCATGGATGGCTGATATTATTCGGGTCCATGATCGCTTGATTGGGCTCCGTGTACCCACTAAAGAAACCTGTTTTCTCGATTTCATTAGAGGGTGGTGAAATCGTTAAAATAGTGGGAGGGTAATTCATAAAACTTAACGACCATGTTTTATGTCTTAGATTATATCTTATATAGTTAGTAATGTATGTCTGTTTTCTTTTCAGTATTACTGCTTATAAAATGGTTTCGATGAAAAACCCGCTCGCACCGGTCTGAACTACCAAGACTGGCTCCGGAACCTCAATCTTATATTGGCTTCGGAGAAGCTCCTCTATACGATAGAGAAGTCCCCTCTGGAGGAAACCCCTGCCAACATCAGCCCTGAGGAGCTGATTACGCTTAACCAATGGCGGGACGACGAGGTTAAAGCTCGGTGCTATGTGATGGCATCGATGTCCAATGAAATGTAACGGCGCTTTGAGAAGACAAAGTATGCCTCTGCCATACTCTTTCATCTCAAGGAACTGTACGGGGAGAACTCTCGACATGAGAGGTTCATGGCTGTCAAGGAGCTGATGACGAGCCGCATGCGCGATGGGACTTCGGTCCACGAGCATGAGGTTCGTATGATTGGGCTCGTTGAAAAGCTGTCGGGCCTTGATATCGCACTTCCACACGAGCTGTCGGTGGATGTACTTCTCCTCACGCTACCCGCTGCATTTGACCCCTTTGTGGTCAACTTCAACATGAACAAGCGGGAAGCCACTCTTGAAGAAGTGGTGAACATGCTTGTAGTGTTCAAAGGCAAAGGCTTCTAAGCCAAACAAGAGCGAGGATGTTTGCCACCACTGCCACAAGGCTGGGCATTGGAGGAGGAACTGCAAGGAGTACCTCGAGCAGTTGCGAACTGCGAAAGGTATGTTCTACATTGAAATAAATATGTCTCTTAATTCAAATTCTTGGGTACTTGATACCGGATGTGGATCTCATATCTGCAATGATTTGCAGGTGATGACAAGAAGTCGACGTCTTAGAGAGGGTGAGACCCACTTGAGGCTTGGCAATGGAGCAAGGGTTGCTGCTATAGCTATAGGAGATGTTTACTTATTTCTGTCTTCTGATTTTAAGTTGTTGAGAAACGTTTTATTTGTTCCTGAATTAATAAAGAACATTATTTCTGTTTCTATGCTTGATAGTGATGGATATTCTTGTATGTTTGCTAATTCGATTTGCAATATTTAAAAGAATGAATGTTTAATTGGAATTGGGGAACACGAAAACGATTTATACACCTTAAAATTAAAAGACGTTCCAACTCGCGATGTCGAAGCACATACAACAACAATTAAACGGAAACACGATAACTTGAACCCAGCACAACTTTGGCACGCTAGGCTAGGTCACATTTATCTAAGTAGGATGAACAAGTTAGTTAGGAGTGACCTGTTTGATCTGTCAGACATCAACTCCCTACCGACTTGTGAATCTTGTCTTAAAGGAAAGATGACCAAGCAACCCTTCAAGGGCAAGGGTGAGCGTGCTCAAGGCCTATTGGACTTGATCCATACTGATGTGTGCAGCCCGTTTAGTATCGGTACTAAATATGGTCACACATACTTCATCACCTTTACCGATGATTACTCTAGGTATGGGTACTTGTACTTGATGAAGTACAAGTCTGAATCCTTTGAAAGGTTCAAAGAATTCAAGGCTGAAGTAGAAAATCAATTAGGCAAAAGTATTAAAGCACTTCGATCTGATCGAGGTGGTGAATACTTAAGTGCTGAATTTCAAGACTATCTAAAAGAGAATGGGATTCTCTCACAGTGGACCCCTCCGGCCACACCACAGCTCAATGGTGTAGCAGAGCGTCGTAATCGGACCTTGTTGGACATGGTTCGATCTATGATGAGCTTCACTGAGCTTCGTACCTCGTTTTGGGGTTATGCGCTCGAAACGGCGGTAATATTGTTGAACAATGTCCACACCAAGGCAGTGGATAAGACTCCGTATGAGATATGGATGGGCAAACCACCCAAGTACTCATTTATGAGGATTTGGGGATGTCCTGCTTACGTGAAGCAGACAGTGGGAGATAAGCTGGATACGAGATCCATCTTATGTACTTCATTGGGTATCCAAAGAATTCCATTGGATACTACTTCTACTATCCCAGCGAAACAAAAGTGTTTGTTTCTAGGAATGCCACCTTTATGGAAAGGGAATTTCTACTTGATAGAAAGGGCAAAATAGTAGAACTCGAAGAGGTTCGAGATCCAATCGAAGTACCAGGTGAGTCTCCTACACCTACAGAGCCAGTACCAGAAATGGTCGCACCTAGGAGATCCGAAAGGGTTCCTAGAGCTCCTGAGAGATATGGTTTTCTCCTTGAAGATGATCAAGGTGATCAAGTTGTTGGATCTAATCCAAGAACTTTCAAGGAGGCAATTTCCGATGCTGATTCTAATTTGTGGCTTGAAGCAATGCAGTCTGAGTTTGACTCAATGCATGCTAACCAAGTTTGGACTCTTTTTAATCCTCCCGAAGGAATTGTTCCTATTGGGTGTAAATGGGTGTACAAGAGGAAACTTGGGCCTGATGGTAAGGTAATGACCTACAAGGCACGACTGGTCGCGAAAGGTTACATTCAAAGGCAAGGTGTTGACTATGATGAAACCTTATCGCCAGTCGCTATGTTCAAGTCAATTAGAATCTTATTAGCCATAGCCGCATGGTACGACTATGAGATATGGCAAATGGATGTGAAAACTGCGTTCCTTAATGGAAACATTAAGGAAGAGATCTATATGATGCAGCCTGAGGGTTTCACATCTGTTGGAAGCAAGCATAAGGTATGCAAGCTTCAGAGATCGATCTACGGTCTCAAACAAGCATCGCGAAGTAGGAACCTGAGATTCGATGAAACAATTAAGGAATTTGGTTTCATCAAGAATCCCGAGGAGCCATGTGTCTACAAGAAGGTAGTTAAAAGCGCTGTGACGTTCCTCGTACTTTATGTTGATGACATTCTACTCATTGGAAATGATGTAGGAATGCTGCAGTCAACTAAAGTATGGTTGTCTAGTAGATTTTCGATGAAGGACATGGGTGAAGCATCCTATATTATTGGAATACAGATCTATCGGGATAGATATAAACGGATGCTCGGACTCACCCAAGCTACCTACATCGATACCATACTTAAGAGATTCTCTATGGAAGAGTCCAAGAGAGGACACCTACCTATGTGCCACGGGGTCACTCTATCCAAGTCTATGTGTCCAAAGACTGATGAGGAGATAGAGAGTATGGCACGTGTACCATATGCCTCGGCAATAGGTAGTATTATGTATGGCATGATCTCGACTAGACCGGATGTCGCATATGCTCTGAGTGTCACGAGCCGCTACCAGGCCAACCCCGGCCAATTGCATTGGAAGGCTGTGAAGGATATTCTTAAGTACTTGCGAAGGACTAAGAATATGTTCATGGTCTATGGGGGTGGTGAACTGAAACTGGAAGGCTACACTGATTCTAGCTTCCAGTGTGACGTGGATGATTCGAAATCAACCTCTGGATTTGTATTCATGCTCAATGGTGGTGCTGTCTCTTGGAAGAGTTCCAAGCAAGACACCATCGCGGATTCAACCACTGAGGCTGAGTACATTGCAGCATCAGCTGCTTCTAAGGAGGCCGTTTGGATAAGGAATTTTGTCTAAGAGTTGGGCGTCATTCCTAATGGACTTGGTCCAGTCCCGGTGTACTGCGACAACACGGGTGCCGTTGCGCAAGCAAAGGAGCCTAGGTCTCACCAAAGATCCAAACACATACTGAGGAAATACCACATAATCCGGGATATTGTGGCTAGAGGTGACATAGCAGTTGAGAGAGTCGCCTCTGTAGACAACGTTGCTGATCCACTTACGAAGCCCTTGCCTGGACCGTTGTTTGAAAAACATCGCGAAACAATGGGACTGCGTCTGATGAGTAGTTGGCTTTAGGGCAAGTGGGAGATTGTTAGAGTAGATGCCCAACTAGCCAACTTGTGGCGTGTGGGTTTATAGACTCTTGTATATGACAATCTTTATATATGATATTCGCATTTATCCATATGGCATTCTTTACTTTCATTGTGTGTATGATGATTTACAATTGCGTTGAGTAAAGACCTAGAATGCACTAAAGTGTATGTTAGATGTGATAGTGGGTATGACGGCTATCATGAAACACATCTAATAGTCACTGTGTATTCTGAACATGTTCCTAGTCGATTGGGCCGTCAAAATGAGGATAAGGCCGCCCGAGTTCGAGACTTGTATCTGCGATGCGAAGTACCATGTTTCATTGGTAGGGAACATTGTGATGTTCTGAGCATGCAGATATATAGTGACCTGGTGATCTATCGAACTACCCTCCTTCAGACTTTCCAAGTGGTTACCATTTGTCGAGTGGA
>KV005679.1:114258-136779 GCA_001598015.1 Dorcoceras hygrometricum
ACTTTAGTTGACTGCAGCATTCCTACGTCATTCCCAATGAGTAGAATGTCGTCAACATAAAGTACGAGGAACGTCACAGCGCTTTTAACTACCTTCTTATATACACATGGCTCCTCGGGATTCTTGATGAAACCAAATTCCTTAATTGTTTCATCGAATCTCAGGTTCCAACTTCGCGATGCTTGTTTGAGACCGTAGATCGATCTCTGAAGCTTGCATACCTTATGCTCGCTTCCAACAGATGTGAAACCCTCAGGCTGCGTCATATAGATCTCTTCCTTAATGTTTCCATTAAGGAACGCAGTTTTCACATCCATTTTCCATATCTCATAGTCGTACCATGCGGCTATGGCTAACAGGATTCTAATTGACTTGAAAATTGCGACTGGCGAGAAGGTTTCATCATAGTCAACACCTTGCCTTTGAGTGTAACCTTTAGCGACCAATCGTGCCTTGTAGGTCATTACCTTACCATCAGGCCCAAGTTTCCTCTTGTATACCCATTTGCACCCAATAGGAACAATTCCTTCGGGAGGGTTAACAAGAGTCCAAACTTGGTTTGCATGCATTGAGTCAAACTCAGACTGCATTGCTTCAAGCCACAAATTAGAATCATTATCAGAAATTGCCTCCTTGAAAGTTCTTGGATCAGATCCAACAACTTGATCACCTTGATCATCTTCAAGGAAAAAACCATATATCTCAGGAGCCCTTGGAACCCTTTCGGATCTCCTAGGTTCGACCATTTCTGGTACTGGCTATGGAGGTGCGGGAGATTCACTTGGTACTTCGATTACCTCTCGAACCTCTTCGAGTTCTACTATTTTGCCCTTTCTATCAAGTAGAAATTCCCTTTCCATAAAGGTGGCATTCCTAGAAACAAACACTTTCGTTTCACTCGGATAGTAGAAGTAGTATCCAATGGAATTCTTTGGATACCCAATGAAGTAGCATAAGATGGATCTCGTATCTAGCTTATCTCCCACTGTCTGCTTCACGTAAGCAGGACATCCCCAAATCCTCATGTATGAGTACTTGGGTGGTTTGCCCATCCATATCTCATATGGAGTCTTATCCACTGCCTTGGTGTGGACATTGTTCAACAACATTACCGCCGTTTCGAGCGCATAGCCCCAAAACAAGGTGAGAAGTTCAGTGAAGCTCATCATAGATCGAACCATGTCCAACAGGGTTCGATTACGACGCTCCGCTACACCATTGAGCTGTGGTGTGGTCGGAGGGGTCCACTGTGAGAGAATCCCATTCTCTTTAAGATAATCTTGGAACTCAGCCCCCAAGTATTCACCACCTCGATCGGATCGAAGTGCTTTAATACTTTTGCCTAATTTATTTTCTACTTCATCCTTGAATTATTTGAACCTTTCAAAGGATTCAGACTTGTGCTTCATTAAGTATAAGTACCCATACCTAGAGTGATCGTCGGTAAAGGTGATGAAGTATGTGTGACCGTATTTATTACCAATACTAAACGGACCGCACACATCAGTATGGATCAAATCCAATAGGCCTTGGGCACGCTCACCCTTGCCCTTGAAGGGTTGCTTAATCATCTTTCCCTTGAGACAAGACTCACAAGTCGGTAGGGAGTTAATGTCTGACAGATCAAACATGTCACTCCTAACTAACTTGTTCATCCTACTTAGAGAAATATGACCTAGCCTAGCGTGCCAAAGTTGTGCTGGGTTCAAGTTATCATGTTTCCTTTTAATCGTTGTTGTATGTGTTTCGACATCGCGAGTTGGAACGTCTTTTAATTTTAAGGTGTACAAATCGTTTTCGCGTTGCCCAATACCAATTAAGCATTCATTCTTGTAAATATTGCAAATCGAATTAGCAAACATACAAGAATATCCATCACTATCAAGCATAGGAATAGAAATAATGTTTTTAATCAATTCAGGAACAAACAAAACGTCTCGTAACAACAACTTAAAATATGAAGATAGAAGTAAATAAATATGTCCTATGGCTACTGCAGCAACTCTTGCTCCATTGCCAAGACTGAAGTGGGTCTCACCCTCTCTAAGACGTCGGCTTCTTGTCATCACCTGCAAATCGTTGTAGATATGAGATACACATCCGGTATCAAGTATCCAAGAAGTCGAACTAAGAGACATATTTATTTCAATATAGAACATACCTTTCGCAGTTCGCAACTGCTCGAGGTACTCCTTGCAGTTCCTCCTCCAATGCCCAGGCTTGTGGCAGTGGTGGCAAACATCCTCGCTCTTGTTTGTCTTGGAAGCCTTTGCCTTTGGCTTCTTGGTGGGCTTTTCCTCCTTCGCAGGTGCAGAACGCTTCTTGCCCTTGCGTCTGGGCCCCTTTTTCGCAGAAGAGCCCATAATGAGGACGGGTATTGTCCTTCTTTATGGTTCCTTCAAACACTACAAGCATGTTAACCATCTCTTCAAGGGTGTCTTCCAGCTTGTTCATGTTGAAGTTGACCACAAAGGGGTCGAATGCAGCAGGCAGTGAGAGGAGAAGCACGTCCACAGACAGCTCGTGTGGAAGTGTGATATCAAGGCCCGACAGCTTTTCAACGAGCCCAATCATACGAACCCCATGCTCGTGGACCGAAGTCCCATCGCGCATGCGGCTCGTCATAAGCTCCTTGACAGCCGTGAACCTCTCATTTCGAGAGTTCTCCCCATACAGTTCTTTGAGATGAAAAAGTATGTCAGCAGCATACTTTGTCTTCTCAAAGCGCCGTTGCATTTCATTGGACATCGACGCCATCACATAGCATCGAGCTTTAACCTCGTCGTCCCACCATTGTTTAAGCGTAACCAGCTCCTCAGGGCTGATATCGGCAGGGGCTTCCTTCGGAGGGCACTTCTATATCGTATAAAGAAGTTTCTCCGAAACCAACACAAGGTTGAGGTTGCGGAGCCAGTCTTGGTAGTTCAGACCGGTGAACTTGTTGCTATCCAGTATAGCAGCGAGTGGGTTTTTGAACGAAGACATTATAAAAGCAGTAATACTGAAAGAAAACAGACAGTCATCACTAACTATATATAAAATAATCGCTAAGACATAAAACAAGGTCGTTAAGTTTTATGAATTACCCTCCCACTATTTTAACGATTTCACCACCCTCTAATGAAATCGAGAAAGCAAGTTTCTTTAGTGGGTATACGGAGCCCAATCAAGCGATCATGGACCCGAATAATATCAGCCATCCATGACCCCTAAAAGGTAGTTTCCGATTGCAACCGGTGCAAACTCCATGTATTCACCTCACGTCCAGTAAGGGCCCAATCATATGACGCCGTTTACTATCACGTGTCAAGATGACCCATCAATGTTGAGTCGTGAAGGACGGTCCCCTTAACGTCCCCAATAATATGAGCCAACATTAAAGGGAGTTCCAACCGACTCACAACAATTGTTAATGGCGTGGACAGATTTCCGGCATACATGACCCCCTCAATAATATGAGCCGGGCCATGTATACGGGTAGCATCGGCGTACACCCATTGTTGATGGAAGGTAGGGAGATTTAAACAAATTTAAATTCCCTTAGTTTATCGAATAAACTTTTATCTTGATATAAGTTTTAAATCATATTTAAAACGAGGGATTTTATTTTTGAAAACTTTGGTCTCATGCAATATATTTTAAATCATATTTAAAACATGCGGATTCAACTAACTATATATCACATATATAAACATTGGGATGATAGATCACGAGAGCTATGCGGTCCGTGGTTGCCAATCACGGACCTGGGTCCAATCCTAGGGGTAATGCAACATGCAATGCAATCCTATTACAATGCTTCCGGTTTTGCAGATCTTCGGTCTTCAATATCTTTGATCGTCACTGTCCACCATCTTCGGATGTCCTCCCACTAAATCTAGTAATTTACATTTAAATTCCATGACATATAAGGGATACATTATAAGGGGTGGGAACGGGCCACAAACAGACCCACTTTAAATAAATGATAATCAACAATATTGATACAACCGAAATCACAAAAACCTATCGCATACACCTAACACATTGGGCACGACTCTCGATCATCCCAATCATGCAATCAATCTAATTAATATGCATAAATATAAATAATCAAATTATTTATCGCAAAATCATATTTTAATCATAAAATCGCATTTTATAATAAAATCGCATTTTGTCGTAGAATCAGATTTAATCAACAAAATCATATTTCATTATAAAATCATATTTTACAATTAAAATCACATTTTGCTAATTTTAGTTGCATCATATTGGGCCAAAAACAATTTTGGGCCCAAAAATCTCAAAATTTCAAAATCGACCAAAATGGGCCCGATATCGAATATCGGCCCGAAAATTTCACGGGCTGCTCGGGACAGGCCCGAACTAAACCTATAAGAAAATTAGCCGTTGCATCGCAGCCGAGGACTCGCCGGACGGCTGCCGCACGGCGGCGGCCGCCGCCAACAAATCGCGTGCGGCAGCAGCCGCACGCACGCCGCATCGAGTACGGCATCGCCGCGCCAAGCGCGACGCACGGCCGCGCGCCAACCACGGTGAACACCCGTCGGGTGTTGCGCACCATCGCGCAACGTTTGCGTGAGGCTGGCCGCCTCTGGTCAGCTGCATGATGCGCGGCCTGGCCGCGCCAACAGCGGCGCCTCCCGCCGCGAGCGTGCGCCCATCAGGGCGCACTGGTTGCACACCACCGCGCAACGATTGCGCGTGGCCGCTGGCCATGGCCGGCCACCATGCGCGGCCAGAGGGCATGGCGTCGCGCGAGCGGCGGCGGCCGACCGAAATTTTTTTTTTTTTGTTTCTTCGATTCAAATTCGAGATTCAGATGCAATACTGGCAACGATTGTATTGAAGGATCCGAGCCATAGCTCTGATACCCCTGTTGGGTAACCGTGGGGGATCCGGATCTCGGCTCCCGGCGAGGCAACACATTGAGCTCAGTATCCGTGCGGGAATCTCGAATCCAGTACTTGTGTGACCCTCAATGGTTCAGGGATACAGTCTAGCCGTGGGACCCACAACCATTGTGGCTCCAGAATCACAATTCCGGACTTGCCCATCGGATCATGGTAAGAGCGTCTAGCAACATCGCCCCATGATCCCCTAGGTATCACTGATAGTGCCTGCAAGAACCAGTTGGTCGTGGTTAGCGTACAGTACGGTCCTTTCAATCCATATATCCCGATCAGATCAACGACCATTGGTAAATCGAGAGTCGCTAAAGATCCGATAGCTATTCATACATCTTGGAGATCGAATAGTGACATCACGAGTGTAACTAGGTAAACCCATTTACCTAAACCACTTCTAGTACTCTGGCCAGAGATTTATACACTATTATCCCCTCAGATAGCATAGGATATCCACGCATGTCTGCGAGCGGTGAATCCTCGACAACGATGCATCGACTCCTACATGCATCGGGGTCTCACCCAACCCCGCCGCCTAATGACCCCAAGTGAGTCGGCAAACGAGTAAAAGTTAGACACCTATCATGTAGAGTCTCAATGACGTTTCGAGTCGTGAGGACTAATCAGTACAACCAAGACCTCGGACTTATCCACTCGACAAATGGTAACCACTTGGAAAGTCCGAACGAGGGCAGTTCGATAGATCACCAGGTCACTATCTATCTGCATGCTCAGAACATCATAATGTTCCCTACCAATGAAACATGGTACTTCGCATCGCAGATACTAGTCTCGAGCTCGGGCGGCCTTATCCTCATTTTGACGGCCCAATCGACTAAGAACTAATTCAGAATACACAGTGACTATTAGATGTGTTTCATGATAGCCGTCATACCCACTATCACATCTAACATACACTATAGCGCATTTTAGGTCTTTACTCAACGCAATTGTTAATCATCATACAACACAATGAAAGTAAAGAACGCCATAAATAAATGCAAATATCATATATAAAGATTGTCATATACAAGAGTCTATAAACCCACACGCCACAAGTTGGCTAGTTGGGCATCTACTCTAACAGTATGCATGGTTATTGGATCTCTAGCGACTCTCGATTTACCAATGGTCGTTGATCTGATCGGGATATTTGTGATGAAAGGACAGTACTGTACGCTAACCATGACCGACTGGTTCTTGCAGGCACTATCAGTGATACCTAGGGGATCATGGGGCGATGTTCCTAGACGCTTTACCATGATCCGATGGGTTAGTCCGAAAATGTGGTTTCGGAGTCACCAATGTTGTGAGCCACGGCTAGATGTATCCCTGAACCATTGAGGGTTACACAAGTACTGGTTTCTCAATTCCCGCATGGAAATTAAGCTCAATTTGTTGAGTATGGGAGGAGGAAGGATGGAAGTGCGACTTCCTAAAATTAAATAGGGTCAAAATGCAATTTCCTTAAAGTTTAGGGTAGTTTGACTACCCTTGAAACTTGCAGGGGCCAAACTGCTATTTTGGATTAGGTGGTCCGAAAAATTTTTTTCACATCATAATGCTCAGTTTTGTAAACTGTGTAGATCGGTCCGATCTGATCGTCGATCGGGATTATGATGAAGCCACAGTGATGGACTTGAAACCAATGTTCACCCTGGGCCTGGGCCCGACCCAAGCCCATTAAGCTGGTTCAAGCCCATGGAAAATCTATAAATAGAGGCCCTGGGGTATTGAAAACGTACCAAAAGCTCCTCAGCTATATTCTACCTTCCTCTCCTCTCCTCCCCACGCCGCCGCCGCCGTTGGACTTGTTCCGACCGTTCCGGCGAGGAGATTCCGTCCGTGAAATCTTTGTCGTGTTTTCTAATGCAGACCGACGAAGGAATTGGGATTCCGGTCGTGGACCGGATTAGGAGGCCGACACAGCCAACCGTTGAAGTGTTGATTCCCTCTTGAAATTGGTCGGAGCCAGGCGCCTAGACTCCAGCAAGGTACCATTCTAAACATCCTATGTATGTTTATGAATATTTTTATAGGTGTATTTACCGTTCCCGGGTCCAATTTTTAAATCTTCCGCTGCGCCCCGGGAGCGGGATCCGGATCCGCCGCTACGCCAACAGTTTGCCTGTATGTATTTTCAGGTTACCATGGTTTCTCCACTGGTCGTGGAGTTGATCCAGCTGGTAATACCCCGGGAGGTGGATAGAGTGTCCCAGTTATATGTAGTAGATACATATGTTATCTTTGTTATATTACATTGTATCTATGTTCAGCGAGAGACTCATCTCTTTGTTGATTGAGAGTCACGCTGTGTTGTATCGTCGTTTGATATTGTATTGGTTTTCAGTGTTGTAAAACCTGTATTTTGAATATCGGTGTATTTTAAATTATGTTTTCTAAGTCAGGCCAAAGCGAAAAATTTTAGCCATTATTTTATATGCTTCCACTATTGTTTATTTTGTGGTTTTACTCTGATTGAGCACGAGGCCTGACATTTTTGGTATCAGAGCTTAAGCTGGGATAAACTCAATTTTTTTTTATCACACTTGAGTCTAGACACAGTGTTGCTTGTTGCATGTGCATGACTATGTGATTTAATTGCTGCATGATATATTTGTTGCTGTGTGATCTTATTGTTTAGTGCCTTCTTAGATGCCGCCTAGACGTAGGGGTAGAGGTAGAGGGTGTTGGCGCAGCGGCGTCCGGATCCCGCTCCCGGGACGCAGCGGAAGATTTAAAATTGGAGTCCGGGAACGATCAATACAACTATACAATTGAATAAAAACACTCATAGAATGTTCAGAACAGTACCTTGCTGGCGTCTAGGCGCCTGGCTCCGACCAATTTCACGAGGAAATTGGCACTTCACGGTTGATCGATTTCGGCCTCCTAATCCGGTCCATGACCATAATCTCAATTCCTTCGCCGGTTTGCACTAGAAAACCGACGAAAGTTTCACGGACGGAATCTCCTTGCCGGAACGGTCGGAACAAATTCCGACGACGACGGCGGGCGGCGACGGCGGCGGGGAGGAGAGGAGAGGAGAGGAAGGGAGAAATTTATAAGCTGAGGAGTTTTTGGTGTGTTTCAAATGAATACCCCAGTGCCCCTATTTATAGATTTTTCATGGGCTTGAACCAGCTTAATGGGCTTGGGTCGGGCCAGGCCCAGGGTGCACATTGGTTTCAAGTCCATCACTGTGGCTCCATCATAATCCCGATCGACGATCAGATCGGATCGATCTACACAGTTTACAAAACTGAGAATTATGATGTGAAAATATTTTTCGGACCACCTAATCCAAAATAGCAGTTTGGCCCCTATAAGCTTTAATGACAGTCAAACTAGTCCAAACTTAGGGAAATTGCATTTTGATCCTATTTAATTTTAGGAACTCGCACTTCCATCCTTCCTCCTACTATACTCAACAAATTGAGCTTAATTTCCATACGGGAATTGAGAAACCAGTACTTGTGTGACCCTCAATGGTTCAGGGATACAGCTAGCCGTGGCTCACAACATTTGTGACTCCAAAACCACATTTTCGGACTAACCCATCGGATCATGGTAAAGCGTCTAGCAACATCGCCCCATGATACCCTAGGTATCACTGATAGTGCCTGCAAGAACCAGTAGATCATGGTTAGCGTACAGTACGGTCCTTTCAACTCATATATCCCGATCGAATCAACGACCATTGGTAAATCGAGAGTAGTTAGAGATTCGATAGCCATGCATACATCTTGGAGATCAGAATAGCGACATCGCGAGTGCTACCAGATAAACTCATTTACACTGAAGCACAAGAGTACTCTGGCCAGAGATTTGTCACACTATTATCTCCTTAGATAGCATAGGATATCCACGCACTAGGGCGAGCGGTGAATTCTCGACAAAAAGGCATCGACTCCCACATGCATTGGGACCTCACCCAACTCCGTCACCTGATGACCCCAACTGAGTCGGTAAACGGGTCAAAGTGAGGCACCTATCATGTAGAGCCTCAATGACGTTTCGAGTAATGAGGGCTAAACTGTACAACCAAGACCTCGGACTTAATTCACTCGACAAATGATAACCACTTGGAAAGTCCGAACGAGGGTATTTCGATAGATCACCAGGTCAATATCCATCTGCATGCTCAGAACATCACTATGTTTCCTACCAATGAAACGTGGTACTTCACATCGCAGATGATAATCTCAAACTCGGGCGGCCTTATCCTCATTTTGGCGGCCCAATCGACTAGGAACAATTTTAGAATATACAGTGACTATTAGATGTGTTTCATGATAGCCATCATATCCACTATCACATCTAACATACACTATGGTGCATTCTAGGTCTTTATCCAACACAATTGTTAACATTATTAAAAAAAATAATGGAGATAAAGAATGCCATAAAAGAATACGAATTTTATAAATAAATATCGTTTTACATAGAGTCAACAAGAACCCACACGCCACAAGTTGGCTAGTTGGGCACCTACTCTAACAATCTCCCACTTGCCCTAAAGCCAACTACTCATCAGACGTAGTCCCATTCTTTCGTGATATTTTTCAAACAACGGTCCTGGCAAGGGATTCGTAAGTGGATCAGCAATGTTGTCTACAGAGGCGACTCTCTCAACTGCTATGTCACCTCTAGCCACAATATCCCGGATTATGTGGTATTTCCTCAGTATATGTTTGGATAATTGGTGAGACCTAGGTTCCTTTGCTTGTGCAACGGAACCTGTGTTGTCACAGTACACGGGGACTGGACCAACTCCTTCAGGGATTACGCCCAACTCTTGGACGAAATTCCTTATCCAAACAGCCTCTTTAGCAGCAGCTGATGCCGCAATGTACTCAGCCTCAGTGGTCGAATCCGCGATGGTGTCTTTCTTGGAACTTTTCCAAGAGACAGCACCACCATTGAGTATGAATACAAATCAAGAGGTTGACTTCGAATCATCCACATCGCATTGGAAGCTAGAATCAGTGTAGCCCTCAAATTTCAGTTCACCACCCCCATAGACCATGAACATATTCTTAGTCCTTCGTAAGTACTTAAGAATATCTTTCACATCCTTCCAATGCATTTGGCCGGGGTTGGCTTGGTAGCGGCTCGTGACACTCAGAGCGTATGCGACATCTGGTCTAGTTCAGATCATATCATACATAATACGACCTATTGCCGAGGTATATGGCACACGTGTCATACTCTATATCTTCTCATCAGTCTTTGGACACATAGACTTGGATAGAGTGACCCCGTGGCACATAGGTAGGTGTCCTCTCTTGGACTCTTCCATATATAACCTCTTAAGTATGGTATCGATGTTGGTCGCTTGGGTGAGTTCGAGCATCCTTTTCGATCTATCCCTATAATCTGTATTCCTAGAATATAGGATGCTTCACCCATGTCCTTCATCGAGAATCGACTAGACAACCATACTTTAGTTGACTGCAACATTCCTACATCATTCCCAATGAGTAGAATGTCATCAACATAAAGTACAAGGAATGTCACAACATTTTTAACTACCTTCTTATACACACATGGCTCCTCGGGATTCTTGATGAAACAAAATTCTTTAATTGTTTAATCAAATCTCAGGTTCCAACTTCTCGATGCTTGTTTGAGACCATAGATCGATCTATAAAGTTTGCATACTTTATGCTCACTTCCTACAGATGTGAAACCCTCAGGCTGCATCATATAGATATTTTCCTTAATGTTTCCATTAAGGAACGCAGTTTTCACATCCATTTGCCATATCTCATAGTCGTACCATGCGGCTATGGCTAGTAGGATTCTAATTGACTTGAACATTGAGACTGGTGAGAAGGTTTCATCATAGTCAACACCTTGTCTTTGAGTGTAACCTTTCGCGACCAGTCACGCCTTGTATGTCAGTACCTTACCATCAGGCCCAAGTTTTCTCTTGTATATCCATTTACACCCTATAGGAACTATTCCTTCGGGAGGATTAACAAGAGTCCAAACTTGGTTTGAATGCATTGAGTCAATCTCAGATTGCGTTGCTTCAAGCCACAAAATAGAATC
This sequence comes from Dorcoceras hygrometricum, assembly GCA_001598015.1. Classification (NCBI taxonomy): domain Eukaryota; kingdom Viridiplantae; phylum Streptophyta; class Magnoliopsida; order Lamiales; family Gesneriaceae; genus Dorcoceras; species Dorcoceras hygrometricum. The sequence goes on from KV005679.1 coordinate 125,226, forward strand.
AGCATCGGAAATTGCCTCCTTGAAGGTTCTTGGATCACATCCAATGGTTTGATCACTTTGATAATCTTCAAGGAGGAAACCATATCTAACATGAGCCCTAGGAACACTCTCAGATCTCATGGGTGTGTCCCTATCAAGTATTGGCTCTTGAGGTGCGGGAGATTCACTTGGTACTTCGGATGGTTCTCGAACCTCTTCAAGTTCTACTATCTTGCCTTTTCTATCAAGTAGAAATTCCCTTTCCAGAAAGGTGGCATTTCTAGAGACAAACACTTTTGTTTCATTGGGATAGTAGAAGTGGTATCCAATATAATTCTTGGGAACCCAATGAAGTAACATAAGATGGATCTATTATCCAGCTTATCTCCCACTGTCTGCTTCACGTAAGCAGGACATCCCCAAATCCTCAAGTATGAGTACTTGGGTGGCTTGCCCATCCATATCTCATATGGAGTTTTATCTACTGCCTTGGTATGGACATTGTTCAACAAAATTACCGCCGTTTCGAGCGCATAGCCCCAAAACGAGGTAGGAAGTTCAGTGAAACTCATTATAGATCGAACCATGTCCATCAAGGTTCGATTAAGACGCTCCGCTACACCATTGAGCTGTGGTGTGGCCGGAGGGGTCCACTGTGAGAGAATACCATTCTCTTTAAGATAGTCTTGAAATTCGGCACTCAAGTATTCTCCACCTCGATCGGATCGAAGTGTTTTAATACTTTTTCCCAATTGATTTTCTATTTCAACCTTGAATTCTTGAACTTTTCAAAGGATTCAGACTTGTGCTTCATTAAATATAAGTACCCATACCTAGAGTGATCATCGGTAAAGGTGATGAAGTATGTATGATCGGACTTAGTACCTATGCTAAGTGGGCCACACACATCAGTGTGGATCAATTCCAATAGGCCTTGAGCACGTCCAGGCTTGCCCGTGAAGGGAAATTTTGTCATTTTTCCCTTGAGACAAGACTCACAAGTTGGTAGGGAGTTAATATCAGACATATTAAACATGTCACTCCTGATCAACTTGTTCATCCTATTTAAGGAAACATTTCCTAGCCTAGCTTGCCAAAGTTGTGCCGGGTTCAAACTATCGTTTTTCCTTTTTATTGTTGTTGTGTGTGTTTCCACATCGCGAGTTGGAACTTCTCTCAATTTTAAGGCGTATAGATTGTTTTCTCGTTCCCCAATTCCAGTTAAACATTTATTCTTGTAAATATTGCAAATCGAATTGGCAAAATGACAAGAGTATCCATCACTATCAAGCATAGAAACGGAAATGATGTTCTTTATTAATTCAGGAACAAATAAAACGTTTCTCAACAACAACTTAAAATTTGAAGACAGAAACAAATAAACATCTCCTATAGCTACGGCCGCAACCCTTGCTCCATTTCCAAGCCTCAAGTGGGTCTCACCCTCTCTAAGACATCGGCTTCTTGTCATTACATGCAAGTCATTGCAGATATGAGATCCACATCCGGTATCAAGTACCCAAGAAGTCGAGTTAAGAGACATATTTATTTCAATGTAGAACATAACTTTTGCAGTTCGCAACTGCTCGAGGTAATCCTTACAGTTCCTCCTCCAGTGCCCAGGCTTTTGGTAGTGGTGGCAAACATCCTCAGTTTTGTCCGGCTTTGAGGCCCTTGCCTTAGGCTTCTTGGTGGACTTTCCCTCCTTCGCAGGAGCAGAACGCTTCTTTCCCTTGCGTTTGGGCCCCTTCTTCGCAGAGGAAGAAGAACCCAAAAGGAGGACGGGCTTGTCCCTCTTTATGGTCCCCTCAAACACGACAAACATGTTTACCACCTCTTCAAGGGTGGCTTCCAGCTTCGCGCATGCGGCTCGTCATGAGCTCCTTGACAGTAGTTAACCTCTCAGTCCGAGAGTTCTCCCCATACAGTTCCTTGAGATGAAGGTGTATGTCAGCAGCATACACCGTTTTATCAAAGCGCCGCTGCATTTCATTGGACATCGATGCCATCATATAGCATCGTTCCTTAAGCTCGTCATCCCACCATTTATTCAGCTTTGTCAGCTCCTCAGGACTGACATCGGCAGGGGTTTCCTTCGGAGGGCTCTTCTCTAGCGTGTAGAGAAGTTTCTTCGAAGCCAAGACAATATTGAGGTTTCGAAGCCAATCTTGGTAGTTTAAGCCAGTGAACTTGTTGCTATCCAGTATAGCAGCAAGTGGATTTTTGATCGAAGACATAATGAAAGCAGTTTATACTGAAAAGAAAAACAGACATGCATTACCAACTATTCATGAAAAACGCTAAGACATAAAACATGGTCATTTAGTTTTATGAATTATCCTCCCACTGTTTTAACGATTTCACCACCCTCTAATGAAATCGAGAAAGCAAGTTTCCTTAGTGGGTACACAGAGTCCAATCAAGAAATCATGGTCCCGAATAATACCAGCCAACCATGACCCTAAAAAAGTAGAGCCCAATTGCAACAGGTGCAACCTCCATGTATTTACCTCACGTCCAGTAAGGGCCCAATAATATGACGCCGATTACTATCACGTGTCAATATGACCCATCAATGTTGAGTTGTGATGGACGGTCCCCTTAATGTCCTCAATAATCTGAGCCAACGTTAAAGGGAGTTCCAATCAACTCACAGCAAGTGTCAATGACGTGTACAACTTTTCGGCACACAGAATCCCCCCAATAATATGAGCCGGGCTATGTATGCGGGTAGCATCGACGTACACCCATTGTTGATGGAAGGCAGGAAATTTTAAACAATATTTAAATTCCCTTTAGTTTCATATTATCATGAACCTTTTAATCTTGATATGAATTTTAAATCAAATTTAAAATGAGGGATTTTAATTTTGAAATTTGGTCTCAATAATTTTAAATCAAATTCAAAATCGCGGATTCAACAGATATATATCAAATACATAATTGGGATGATCGATAAGCGAGAGCTATGCGATCCGTGGTTGCCAAGAACGGATCTAGGTCCAATCCTAGGTGATATGCAGTATGCAAATGCAATTCTATTACATAAGCTTCCAGTTTTACAAATATTCGGTCTTCAGTATCTTTGATCATCATCTCCACCATCTTCAAAATTATCCTCCCACTAAGTCTAATATTTACATTTAAATAATCATGACAAATAGGGATACATTTTAAAGGGGTGGGAAAGGGCCATAAACCAGGCCCACTTTGAAATTGATATCAACAATATTACAATCAAAATTTGTAAAACCTAGCATACACCTAACACATTGGGCACGGCTCTCGATCATCCCAAACATTATCTATTCAATTATCTCAATTAATTGACATAAATAAAATAATCAAATCAAATTTGATTTTATTCAACAAAATCACATTTTAAAAATAAAATCATATTTTATAAATAAAATCTTATTTTGTTATTTTAATTGCATCAATTTTGGGCTCAAAACAATTTTAGATCCAATATCACAAAATTTTCAAAAAATTAATTTTGGTCTGACCAAAAAGCCCAATATCAAGTATTGGCCCAAAAACCCCTCGGACCGCCCGGGACAGGCCCGAAAAAACACTAGAGTTCAAAAACCGCCGCACATGCGGTGCCCCGCCGCCCGCACGCGTGCAGCAACCATGCTGCACGCTGTGCGCAAAGTGTGCTCACGGGGGCGGCCACCTGCGCGACCAGTCGCGCAGGTGGGGCGGTGGTTGCACGCACAATCATGCGCAACGTGCGCGCACGGGTGTCGGCCTGCGGGAGCAAAGCCCGCCGGCCTGTGAGCGCGGGGCGTGCACGACAGGCGTGCAACGCCCGCCGCAACGTGCGCGCGGGGCGTGCTTGACGGGCGCGCAATGCCCGCCGCAAAGTGCACGCGGGGCGTGCCCGACGATCGCGCAACGCCCGCCGCGACGTGCGCGTGGGATACATGCAGGATCCAGAGATCCCTGCTGCGATTTGCGTGTGGCGGGTGCGCACGCCGTGCGCGACGGGCGCGCAACAGCAGGCGGCGGTGGCACGGAGGCTTGCTGCCGGAATTTTTTTTTTTTGAAGAACTGAGATCTGATGCAATTCAGGCAGAAATAGTGTTGACAGATCCGAGCCAAAGCTCTGATACCACTGTTGGTGCAGCGGCGGATCAGGATCCCGCTCCCGGGGCGCAGCGGAAGATTAAAATTGGAGCCCGGGAACGGTCAATACACCTGTACAATTGAATAAAAACATTCATAGAATGTTCAGAACAGTACCTTGCTGGCGTCTAGGCGCCTGGCTCCGACCAATTTCACGAGAAAATTGGCACTTCAACGGTTGATCTATTTCGGCCTCCTAATCCGGTCCACGATCGGAATCTCAATTCCTTCGCCGGTTTGCACTAGAAAATCGACGAAAGTTTCACGGACGGAATCTCCTCGCCGGAACGGTCAGAACAAATTCCGACGACGGCGGCTAGCGGCGACGGCGGCGGGGAGGAGAGGAGAGGAGAGGAAGGGAGAAATTTATAAGCTGAGGAGCTTTTGGTGTGTTTCAAATGAATACCCCAGGGCCCCTATTTATAGATTTTTCATGGGCTTGAACCAGCTTAATGGGCTTGGGTCGGGCCCAGGCCCAGGGTGCACATTGGTTTCAAGCCCATCAATGTGGCTTCATCATAATCCCGATCGATGATCAGATCGGACCGATCTACACAGTTTACAAAAATGAGCATTATGATGTAAAAACAATTTTTCGGACCATCTAATCCAAAATAGCTGTTTGGCCCCAGTAAGCTTTTAGGACAGTCAAACTAGTCCAAACTTAGGGAAATTGCATTTTGACCCTATTTAATTTTAGGAAGTCGCACTTCCATCCTTCCTCCTACTATACTCAACAAATTGAGCTTAATTTCCGTACGGGGAATTGAGAAACCAGTACTTGTATGACCCTCAATGGTTCAGGGATACAGCTAGCCGTGTGCTCACAACATTTGTGACTCCGAAACCACATTTTTGGACTAACCCATCGGATCATGGTAAAGCGTCTAGCAACATCGTCCCATGATCCCCTAGGTATCAATGATTGTGCCTGCAAGAACCAGTCGGTCATGGTTAGCATACAGTACGGTCATTTCTATGACCCTCAATGGTTCAGGGATACAGCTAGCCGTGTGCTCACAACATTTGTGACTCCGAAACCACATTTTTGGACTAACCCATCGGATCATGGTAAAGCGTCTAGCAACATCGTCCCATGATCCCCTAGGTATCAATGATTGTGCCTGCAAGAACCAGTCGGTCATGGTTAGCATACAGTACGGTCATTTCAACTCATATATCCCGATCTAATCAACGACCATTAGTAAATCGAGAGTCGCTAGATATTCGATAGCTATGCATAAATCTTGGAGATCAGAATAGAGACATCGCGAGTGCTACCAGATAAACTCATTTACACTGAAGCACAAGAGTACTTTGGCAAGAGATTTGTCACACTATTATCTCCTCAGATAGCATGGGATATCCACGCACTAGGGCGAGCGGTGAATCCTTGACAACAAGGCATCGACTCCCACATGCATTGGGACCTCACCCAACCCCGCCACCTGATGACCCCAACTGAGTCGGTAAACGGGTCAAAGTGAGGCATATATCATGTACAGCCTCAATGACGTTTCGAGTAATGAGGGCTAATCTGTACAACCAAGACCTCAGACTTAATCCACTCGACAAATGATAACCACTTGGAAAGTCCGAATGAGGGTAATTCTGTGAGACATGGATTTGTATTAAGATTTATTTGTTGGATTGTATCGGTTTTTGGGAGTTTTCTGCTGGTCAAATCTTTGTTTGAGATTTTGGTTGGCATTTTCGGGTTTGAAATAGCATTTGGAGAAATTCTGGAAGTTTTCGTGTTTTTGGGATTTTTGAGTATCAGCTGGTTTTTATGGTGAGAGCTGGTCGGTGATGAATCCAGCAGAAGCGTGTTTTAGCACGAGATTCCTGAAACACCGTCGTTTGCGTGAAGTCTGGTTGCGCGTGTTGAAATAAGCAGATGCATTAGTGTATTGGCGTTGAGGGGCTAAAACGACTGCGTTTAGTTTAGTTGGCACGACGTCGTTTGGATGTTGCGTCTGGTACCGGCTGGTGGAATTGCGTGCGTGTGTCTGCTGGTTGTTCAGCAGAAGCAGATGTCAACGCGGGTCAACATTCCTGTAGCTCGAAGAGGGAACGTCGTCGTTTCGTTGTTGCGACTGGAAGTCCAGCTGCGAGTGATTTTTGCTACTTTAGCTTGCTGCTGGTATTTAGTGAGTGCTGCTATCAGATTTGATGACGTCAGTGGAGCGACGTCGTTTGGGTTAGTTGCAACGCTGCGTTTTGAGGTTGCGACTGGAACCAGCAGAGAGAGAAGCGTTGCATTGTTTTGTTCTAGTAGCCTCAGCAGTCTCATCTGATTTCCCAGCATCAGTTTCCACAAACATCTCTTCTGTTTCCATCTCAGCAGTCTCTGTAATAATCCGAGCAATAATCTTATCCACATCATCAGCAGTAGATGCCTCGCTCTTTTTCAATTATTTCTTCCACAGCGGCTCCTTTGCAACAATTTCATCATCAGAACCAGTAGACAACCTCAGCCTTCTCCTTTGTGTTTTTCGCTTCTGAGCATGAGAACGCTCAGCTGGAACAATAGAGATAGGTTCAACATCTTGTGCCACTGATACAAGCTCCAGAGTTGCTTTCGAGAGAGCTGCTTTCTTCTTCGTTGTCCTCTTCTTCTTTGTAATAGCAGGCTCATCACCAGTAGAAGTTGATCTCTTCTTCGACACAATTTTCTCAACTACTTCCACTGGTTCCTCATCGGCATCCTTTTTATCAGTCGGGGCAGATTTCTTCTTGGATACAGACTTCCTCTTAATGATCACTGCTTTATCCACATGGGGCTCATCTGATTCGCCACGAGAATCAATGGTATTATTTGTGGCAACATATGTGTTTACAGTCTTCTCAGAAAGAATTTTCAAGGTAGGAAAAGGTCTTTGCCTCTCCAAAATTAACAGCAGGGTCGCCCTTCAGAATAACACAAATTTGAGCCGCAAAACCCTTGGCTCTTTTAATGGTTCTGTCAGTCCCATGTGTATCGTATTTTGCAGCCTTGTATCTTGTATTGCTGTTGTTGATTTCTTACCAGGATGTGAGGGCGAGCGGCAATACCGCACTCTCATCTCCCTGCTGGGATCGTTAGCCAACATGCGCCGTGTGGTTAACTACCACAGTTCATGGGCGAGGCAACAGCAGGTAGAGTTGTTTGATGCATCTGGTAATTGGGTGTAGTGTCATGGCGAGTGGCTCACTACCACACTGTGAACACACCCCATGGCCACTGTATGTTGTTGATGATTCTTGGAGCTATGTTTGAGTTCCTTAGCACCCTCGAGGGTCGAGCTTTCCGTTGTTATCCGGCGTCTCATGCATAGCATCTGCATTTTATCTTATGCATTCTTTTATGTTGCGAATTATGTATGCTTTATTGTTGGTTGTTGTATGAATTGGGAAACTTATTTTAAGTATCGTTGTATTTTAAATTATATGTTTAAAACCGTCGGGCCTAAAAGCGAAAATTTTACCCACTTTTTGATAGCTTCCGCATGTGTTGTCTGTTTAAAGCACGAGGCCTGACATTTTTGGTATCAGATCTTAAACTGGGATAAGCTCAATTCCTTTGATCACACTTGAGTCTAGGAACAGTGTTGCGTGTTGCATGTGCTTGACTTATGTGACTACGTGCTGCATATTTTGTGTTATATGCTTTCTATGCTGTATCTGTTCTGTTTTTCCTTATCCTGTTGAGTGTTTTAGATGCCGCCTAGACGTCGTGGTAGAGGTAGGGGGCAGTTCCAGGAATCAGGAGGACAGAACGAGGATCAGTATAGTGCTCCTAGTCGTACTCTTGAGAGTAGTGGAGAAGAGGAGGCTGAGGCTCCGCCGGCTCCGGTAGAGAGAATGGATGTGGTTATAGCTCGGTTTCAGAGGATGAATCCTTCTTTCTTCAATGGCGATGAGTCGAGTGAGGATGCGGATTCGTGGCTCCATAGTGTCATACATATTTTTGATCGGGCTCAGTATGACGATGATCTCCGGTTGAGGTTAGTGACCTTGTTGTTGAGAAAGGCCGCAGAGCGTTGGTGGCGAGGTGCGTCTAGTACCTTACTGGAGACTGGTGTTGGTATTACTTGGGACAGTTTCTACCAGGTCTTCAGGCAGGAGTATGTCCCCGATTCGTATGTGGCTGCCCGTGAGCGGGAGTTTGAGTTTTTGGAGCAGGGTTCGTTGACTGTGCGCGAGTATGCTCGCAAGTTTTCTGCATTGTTGGCTTATGTTCCGCATGTTGCTGGCCGGGAGAGGGCCAAGAGTACCAGGTTTGTGGAGGGCTTGAATGGAGAACTGTACCAGAGCATTTTGACAAGCAAGCCCAAGTTGTATGCTGAGGCCGTGGATACTGCTATCTACATTGAGGAGGGTATGAGGAGCCGTAGTGCGCACAGAGCGCAGGTAGCGCAGGCGGTGCAGGGTGGTAGACCCGCTGGTCAGGGAGCTCAGTCGTCTCAGAGTTCTCAGTCCGTGAATTTTCCTCAGCAGCAGCAGCAGGTAGCTCAGCAGTCTGGCCGCCAGAGGTTTCGACCCCGCGGTCAGCAATTTAAGAAGAAGTCTGGTTCAGGGTCTTCTGGTTCACGCAGCTCGAGTAGCAGCGGCTCTCGGGTGGAGTTTTGTGGCTTTTGCGGTGGAAAGCATCCTTCCACGCAGTGTGTTGGGGTGCAGGGTTCCTGCAACCTTTGTGGTCAGTACGGGCATTTTTCGAGAGTGTGCCCGTCAGCTGGATCACAGCAGACCGTGGCCCAGCCTCAGGGTCGTGGGGGTCAGTCTAGGGGCCGTTCGCAGCAGTTTCAGCAGCCCCGTTTTGGTGAGACTCCGTTTAGGCCGTTTCAGTAGCCTGGCCCTTCGCGTTTTGGGCAGTCGTCTCAGCCTTTCTTTCCAGGACCCCAGCATGCTCAGGTTAACGCCTTCACGAGAGAGCAGGCCAAGGAGACACCGAGCCGGGTGATTGGAGGTACATGTTTTGTTTTTGACTTTCCTGCTCGTGTGTTGTTTGACACCGGTGCATCGCATTCGTTTATTTCTGATTCGTTTGTTGTTGAGCATGGTTTGTGTACCGTCCCTTTGCGCGATGCTGTTTCTGTTTCTACCCCCGATGGTGTGAGCCTGTTTTCGCAAGAGATTTTGTTGGATGGTGTGTTGCGGTTTGATTGGAGGTACATGTTTTGTTTTTGACTTTCCTGCTCGTGTGTTGTTTGACACCGGTGCATCGCATTCGTTTATTTCTGATTCGTTTGTTGTTGAGCATGGTTTGTGTACCGTCCCTTTGCGCGATGCTGTTTCTGTTTCTACCCCCGATGGTGTGAGCCTGTTTTCGCAAGAGATTTTGTTGGATGGTGTGTTGCGGTTTGGTGAGCATGCCTTGTTAGCGAATTTGATCCGTTTGATGCTTTGGGATTTTGATTGTATAGTTGGGATGGATGTGCTGTCCAACTATAGGGCCTCCGTGGATTGCTTCCATGGGATTGTGCGCTTTAGGCCTTTGTCTGCCGAGAAGTGGGACTTCTACGGCCAGGACTCGAGATCAAAGATTCCGTTGGTCTTCGCGATGGAGATGTTTAGCTTGTGGTCTTTGGGAAATGCTGGCTTTATGAGACGCTTTGGATGCGTCTTCTTCTTCTAGTGTTCAGCTTAGTGACGTTCCCGTGGTGCGACACTTCCCCGACGTGTTTCCGGAGGAGATTCTTGGTTTTCCTCCGAGGCGGTAGATTGACTTCAGCATAGAGTTGGTGCCTGGCACAGCTCCGATTTCTCATGCCCCGTATCGTCTAGCGCCTGCGGAGTTGAGAGAACTCAAGGTACAGTTAGATGATTTGCTGGAGAAGGGTTTTATTAGCCCTAGTATGTCACCGTGGGGAGCGCCCATTTTGTTTGTGAAGAAGAAGGATGGCTCAATGCGGATGTGCATTGATTTTCGTCAGTTGAATAAAGCCACTGTCAAGAATAAGTACCCGTTGCCGAGAATCGATGATCTGTTTGATCAGTTGCAGGGTTCTGCGGTGTATTCTAAGATTGATCTTCGTTTCGGGTACCATCAGCTCAGAGTGAGGGAACAAGATGTCGCGAAGACTGCGTTTCGTACGAGGTACGGACATTTTGAGTTTTTGGTGATGCCGTTTGGGTTGATCAACGCGCCTGCAGTCTTCATGGATCTGATGAACCGGGTTTTTAGAGAGTTCATAGATCAGTTTGTGATTGTTTTTATAGACGACATCCTGGTTTACTCGAAGACTCCGAGGGAGCACAAGGAGCACTTGGAGATGGTTCTTCATAGGTTGAGAGAGCAGCAGTTGTATGCGAAGTTTTTCAAGTGCGAGTTTTGGTTGGATCGCGTTGTATTTTTGAGCCATGTCATTTCAGCGGATGGCATTTCTATGGATCCCAGTAAAGTGGATGCCGTGTTGAACTGGGAGCGACCGAGAAATATGTCTGAGATTCACAGTTTCTTAGGTCTGTCTGGCTATTATCGTCGTTTCATTGAAGGATTTTCTTCTATAGCAAAGCTGATGACCCAATTGACCTAGAAGGATAAACGGTTTGTTTGGACTGAGCAGTGTGAGAATGCTTTTCAACTGCTTAAGGAAAAGTTAACTACTGCGCCTGTGTTGGATTTGCCGTCCGGTTCAGGTGGTTTTGTTGTTTGTTCTGACGCTTCGCTAAATGGATTGGGTTGTGTGTTGATGCAGAATGGTAGAGTCATTGCGTATGCCTCGCGGCAGTTGAAACCGCGCGAGACTCGTTACCCAGTTCATGATTTGAAGTTAGCAGCGGTGGTCTTTGCGTTAAAGATCTGGCGTCACTATCTGTATGGCGAGAAGTTTGTGGTGTACTCCGACCACAAGAGTTTACAGTATCTGTTTTCGCAGCCTGACTTGAATATGAGACAGCGTCCGTGGATGGAGCTGCTTAAGGATTTTGACTGTGAGATTAAATACCAGCCTGGGAAGTCGAATGTAGTGGCTGATGCTTTGAGCAGGAAGGCTAGTGAGATGCTTGCGTCGTTGTACATCTCTAAGGATCAAGAGCATCTTAACACTACGGGTTGGAGATTTTACCCGGCTGAGGATTGTGTGATGGTTTCTTAGTTCCAAGTGGAACCGCAGGTTGTTTCCAACATTCGAGCAGCTCAGAGTACCGATCCGTCAATCCACGAGTTGAAGATGAAAGTCAGGGCTGGCGAACTAGAGGACTATTCTGTCTCGTCCGATGGTTGTTTGCGTTTCCGGGGCAGGTTGGTTGTGCCCAATTTGATTGATTTGAAGGAGGAGATCCTTCGAGAAGCGCACTGTAGCAGACATAGTGTTCATCCTGGTGCACGGAAGATGTACCATGCTTTGAAGCCTCACTTTTGGTGGGCTGGACTGAAGAGCGATGTTGCTGGTTTTGTCGCTCGTTGTTTGAACTGCCAGATGGTTAAGGCCGAAAGGATGAGACCTGGGGGTCTGTTGCAGAG
>KV005679.1:147872-157932 GCA_001598015.1 Dorcoceras hygrometricum
TAATGGCCTCGACCCCTTAGAGGAGCAAAACTTAGGGACTGATCAGTAAACCATAGACACGAAGTAATCATCAGTGCTATCTGTCAGGCTATGCTCTGTTATGCTATCTGTCATGCTATGCTCTGTTATGCTATGCTTTGCTCTGTTATGCTATGCTCTGTTCTGTCTAAGCTCTGTTCTGAAATCTGTTATTCAGTCATATGTATATGTATATTTGTCATGCTCGAATGGTATTCCCCACTTGCTGAGTGTTTCCCCAAACACTCACCCCTTACTTCTCCACCCAGATAAGAATGAAGAACAAGTTGAAGAAGAGAAACAAGATCTGTTTTGGGGCTGGTGAAGACTCTGCTTTTCTTTGTTAATGTAATTTTCGCTTCCGCACTCTGTAATTAAATTTCTCCGATTTTCAGTTGTAAAGACGATCATTTTGATTATGTAATAGACTGGTTTTGAGCTACACTATGAGGCTTGATGTTTTGTAATGAAAAATTATTAAACATCGCCGATGTTCACGTCCAGGCCCGGTCTCGGGGCGTGACAGCAGACATCCCAATAGTCTGGATGCCACAGGTTTAGAACTCGTGATCATCAGTTTAAGAAGAAGTCGGGTTCTAGTTCTTCTGGTTCGGGCAGCTCTAGCAGCGATAGTTCCAAGGTTGAGTATTGTGGCCAGTGTGGAGGAATCATCCTACGGTGCAGTGTGTTGGCGTGCAAGGTGCGTGTAACGTTTGTGGGCAGTATGGAAATTTTGCGAGAGTGTGTCCATTGGCGGGATCTCAGCACGCCGCAGCCCCACCGCAGGGTCGTTCTGGTGGATCGTCTCGAGATCGTTCTTTTCCTGCTCCGTAGCATAGGATAGAGGAGACGCAGTTTAGGCCGTTTCAGCAGCATGGTCCTTCACGTTTCGGACAGTCTTCCCAGCCTCATTCTCAGGACCCCAGCATGCCCAGATGAATGCCATGACGAGGGAGCAAGTAGAGGGAACGCCAGGAGGAGTGATCGCAGGTACTTGCTATGTTTCTTATTTTCCTGCGCGTGTATTGTTTGATACAGGAGCATCACATTCGTTTATTGCTGATGCATTTGTGGCTGAGCATGATTTGCATACCACTTCTTTGTGTGATGTTGTGTCTGTTGCGACTCCTGCCGGCAGTGATCGCAGGTACTTGCTATGTTTCTTATTTTCCTGCGCGTGTATTGTTTGATACAGGAGCATCACATTCGTTTATTGCTGATGCATTTGTGGCTGAGCATGATTTGCATACCACTTCTTTGTGTGATGTTGTGTCTGTTGCGACTCCTGCCGGCGCGAGCCTATACTACCAAGTGATTATGGTTAGTGGTATTCTTAGGTTTGGCGAGAACGTGTTGTTAGAGAATATGATCAGGCCAGTGATGTGGGATTTCGATTGAATTGTGGTAATGGACGTGTTGTCTAGCTATAGGGCCACCGTGGACTGTTTCCATGACGTGGTGCGTTTTAGACCCCAGTCTGGTGAGAAGTGGGACTTCTATAGCCACAATTCCCGATAAAAGATTTCTTCAGTCTCTGCGATGGATATGTTTAACCTGTTGTCCTTGGAGAGCGTAGGTTTTATGATCTATGCTATGGATGCATCGTTTTCTTCGTGCGTAGAGCTTAGTGATATCCCGGTTGCTCGTGATTTCCCCGATGTGTTTGAGGAGATCCCTGGTTTTCCTCCGAGAAAGGAGATTGACTTTAGCATTGAGTTGGTACCTGGTACAGCTCCGATCTCGTGAGCCCCATATCGTTTAGCACCCGCCGAGTTGAGGGATTTGAAGGTACAACTTAGCGACTTGTTGGAGAAGGGTTTCATTAGGCCGAGTATGTCTCCGTGGGGAGCGCCTATCTTATTCGTGAAGAAGAAGGATGGATCCATGAGGATGTGTATAGACTTCCGGCAACTGAATAAGGCGACAGTAAAAAATAAGTACCCTTTGCCGAGGATCGATGATTTGTTTGACCAGTTGCAGGGTTTAGCGATGTACTCGAAGATCGATCTACGTTTGGGGTACCATCAGTTGCGTATTCGGGAGCAAGATGTTGCGAAAGCTGCTTTTCGTACGAGGTACGAGCATTATGAGTTTCTGGTTATGCCTTTTGGTTTGACGAATGCCCCTGCAGTTTTCATGGATTTGATCAATCGAGTCTTTCGAGAATTCATCGATCAGTTTGTGATTGTGTTTATCGATGATATTCTGGTGTACTTGAAGACTACAATGCAGCATAAAGAGCATTTGAGGCTGGTTCTCCAGACACTTCGAGACTCGCTGCTGTATGACAAGTTTTCCAAGTGCGAGTTTTGGTTGGACAGGATCGTATTTCTGGGTCACGTTGTTTCCGCTGAAGGTATTTCCATGGATCCCAGTAAAGTAGAGGCTGTTGTTAACTGGGAGCGTCCCAAGAATGTTTCAGAGATTCGTAGTTTCTTGGGTCTGGCTGGATATTATCGACGTTTTATCGAGGAATTCTCTAGCATAGCTAATCCTATGATGCAGTTGACCCAGAAAGATAAGAGATTTGTTAGGACTGAGCAGTGTGAGAACAACTTTCTGTTTCTCAAAGAGAAGCTAACTTCTGCGCCTATGTTAGCTTTGCCGTCCGGTTCCGGTGGTTTTGTTGTGTGTTCGGTTGATTTGTTGAATGGATTGGGTTGTGTGTTGATGCAGAATGGTCAAGTCATTGCGTATGCTTCTCGTCAGTTGAAACCACATGAGACTCGATACCCAGTTCATGATTTGGAGTTGGCAACGATGGTCTTTGCCTTGAAGATTTGGCGCCACTATCTGTATGGCGAGCAGTTTGTGGTGTATACCGACCACAAGAGCCTTCAGTATTTGTTTTCTCAGCCAGATTTGAACATGAGACAGCGTAGATGGATGGAGCTGCTTAAGGATTTTGATTGTGAGATCCAATATCAGCCTGGGAAAGTGAATGTAGTTGCCGATGCATTGAGCAGGAAGGCTCAAGTGGCGATGCTGGCTTCGTTGCAGATTTCGAAGGTCCATGAGCATCTAAGCACTACTGGTTGGCGGTTTTACCCAGGTGAGGATTATGTTGTGGTGTCTTCTTTTCATGTTGAGCCACATATTGTTGAGAATATTAGAGCAGCTCAGAGAACAGATCCATCTATAAGCTGAAGGTTAGAGCTGGACAGTTGGAGGATTATTCTGTCTCGTCTGATGGTTGTTTGAGGTCCCGTGGAAGGATGGTAGTGCCAAAATTGATTGATTTGAAGGAGGAGATCTTGAGAGAAGCACACTGTAGTAGACATAGTGTTAATCCTGGTGCAAGGAAGATGTACCATGCCTTGAAGCCGCACTTTTGGTGGCCAGGTTTGAAGAGTGATGTTGCTGATTTTGTAGCGCGTTGTCTGAACTGTCAGCAAGTAAAGGCATAGAGGATGAGACCTGGTGGTTTATTGCAGAGCTTAGAGGTTGTGATGTTGTGTGGGTTGTTATAGACAGATTGTCGAAGTCTGCTCACTTCATTCCCAACAATATGACGTACTCGAAGAAAATGGCGAAGCTGTACATAGATTTTGTGGTGCGATTTCATGATGTGCCTGTGACTATTATTTCAAATCATGATCTGAGGTTTACTTCCAGATTTTGGAAGAGTTTGCAAACAGCTTTGGGTACCAGATTGGCAATGAGTACAGCGTATCATCCCCAAACCGATGGCCAATCTGAGAGGACTATCTAGATCTTAGAGGATATGTTAAGAGCTGTTGTGATGGATTTTAGCGGTAGCTGGTAGGATTCATTGTCTTTGGTTGAGTTTTCTTATAATAACAGCTACCAGGTCATGATTGGTATGGCACCATTTGAAGCTTTGTATGATAGGAAGTGCAGATCGACGATATGTTGGGAAGAAGTGGGGGAGAAGCAGCTGTCTTCTCCAGAATTTGTGCAACAGATGAGAGATCAAGTAGATCTGATTCGACAGCATAAGAAAACTACACATGATCTCCAAGTGAGCTATGCGAACAGAAGGCGTAGGCCTTTGGAATTTCAGGTTGGAGATTTGGTTTTCCTGAAAGTTTCTCATTTTCGAAGTGTTATGAGATTTGGGCTCAAGGGAAATTGGCTCCTCGTTATGTTGGAACTTATGAGATTGTTGAGAGGATTGGTCCTTTGGCTTATCGATTGTTGTTGCCGCCAGATCTATCCTCATTGCATGATGTGTTCCATGTGTCGATGTTGAGGAAGTACGAGCCAAATCCTTCTCATGTGTTGAGAACTGACGAGGTGGAGCTGGATAGAACATTGAGCTATGTCGAATATCCCTTGCAGATCTGGGACAGAAAGGAGAAGAATCTAAGGAACAAGACCATTCCCTTGGTGATGGTTCAGTGGAGCAAACATGGTAGAGAACAAGCTACGTGGGAGTTGGAAGAGAAAATGCAACGTGAGTGGCCTCACCTGTTTGATTAGATGTTGCATTGTTTCTAGTAGTTAGTTTTGGTTGTGTTGTTTGTTCCAGTTATCTTGAACTCTTGGTTAGTAGCTTCTCGATGCTTGCTGGAGAGCTGCTGTTCGTTTTGTGCGTAGCGGGATTCTTCCAGTTTGGAGTTTGCTGTTGAGTTTTGATTCTGATCTGGAGTCGAGGATGAAATCTTATTTTCAGTGGGGGAGAGATGTGAGACCCGAAATATTATGCGATTAATTGAGTTAATTAATCGGGTTAGCATAGACCAGATTTCGGCTTGAACAGATCTGGGATGAGCCAGCTTTGAGCTGGTATGCTTGGTGAAGTTATCAGGTCAGTAGAAGCCTTCGAAATAGCTTGGGAATGTTGGAGGATTTCTGCGGGAGAATGATCAGATTTGAGTGCTGGGCAGTTCTGGTTGATTGTAATCATTTGGTAGCGAAATCTGGTGGTCGCGCGCTATTTGGTTACGCGTGTTGGATGTTCTGCGTGGGTAGTGAAACGACATCGTTTTAGGAGAAGCCAGTTCTGAGTTGCAAGCGTGGTTAGTGATACGTGGACAGGTCCGGTTCGTTGTTCCGGTTCGTAGTTATGGGGTAGACCGGCGCGGTTCAGAGATTTTAGATTTGGCAGGTTTTGTGAGTCAGATTTGAGAACGCGAGGTGACACTGTTTAGTAATTCAGACTTGGCTAGCGAGGTGACGTGTCCAGGAACAGTGAACTTCAGTACGAAGCCGTTTTGGGAGATGCGTGTATTAGTTACTTGGCTTGTGTTGCGACGTCATTTGGTGATAGCGCGCTGTGTTAGCGTAAGATCCAGATCTGGAGTGATACTCAGATCTTAGTTGGGATTAGCTTTGAGCCTAAGTTGTCGGTGGCTGTTGTCTATCAGATCTGGGATAATTAAGTTGTTTTAAATAGAGTACTTTGACTCTGGTCTCGCCATTATCTCTTTCCGACACTTCAAATATTTTCCGTGAGTTCATATTGTCGCGATACCCTAGCTATTGTTCACCGTAGCTTATTTCCTTCGATTGCCGGCGGTAGACAGCTTTGACGGACGCAAGAGTTGTAGCGCTGGACTCCTCTTGTTAAGGCGATTCCTCTCATACCTCTTTCGTGGGCTTTGGGTTAGCTAGAAGAGAATCGCGAAGGAAGCTTCTCTGTGTAGTCTGTTAGCATAAGAGAAGATTTGCTTCTGCCGTTCAGGTAGCTTGTTGGGTAAGTGTTGGTTCCTACTTTGTGCTTTGTTTAGAGCTGTTGGTTGAGCTAGAGAAGTAGTTGGTTGAGGTTGTAGCTCCCAGTTCATAGCTCTGAGCTTGCGTCCCTGAGTTAGCGTTGTTGTTTGGCTTAGCAGGTTTCGGATCTGGTTGCTCGGGACTGCTTTTGTGGTAATTATAGCTCAGAATTAAGGAACGAATGTGAGCTTGTTTTACAGCGTTGGATTTGGCATGTATATATGTGTCTGCTTGCTGATCTGTTGTGAAGTGTATGTTTTTTCATTGACTGTTGCATTCAGTTGCATTTGCATACACGCATTATTCATGTTGATCTCAGATCTTGTTAGCCTTGCCTTGTTGTATTGATCTGTGTGTACCAGGATGCCTGTTTTAGAGGCAGAGCGGTAACTCCCGTCATCCTCATCTACCTGCTGGGATCTGTTAGCCACTATGAGCGGAGTGGATAGCTCCCACATCTCATGAGTTGGGCAACAACAGGTTGACCGTTGTATTATGAATCTAGTACCGTGTGTTGAGACGAGTGGGTAGCTCCCATATGCTCACACACCCCGTGGCCACTATCTTCCAGTTGATTGGATTCAGTTGTTGAGCAGTTCTTTGAGATCCTTTGGCTCCCTGCTTCCGGTTTTAGCCTTGTTCTCATGCATAGCATTCACATTTTATCTGTTGCTATTTAACTGCTGTTTTTCAGTTGCTCTCCGTACTGGGGTTTGACCCTGAGGTCCCTTTGGGGCTGGTTGTCTTGTTTGCCTGTATGTATTTTCAGGTTACCATGGTTCTCCGCTGGTCGTGGAGTTGATCCAGTTGGTAATGCCCCGGGAGGTGGATAGTGTAACGCCTAGACATTTTTATAGCCACAATTAGAAAGTTATAGATTTGAGAGATTAAATTGAAATGCTAATTTTATTCAACTTTCACTTCGGGTTGAGTTTTCAGATTATGTTATGCGTAATCAGCTCTCGTTTTAATTGAGTTGATTTTCAGATTTGAGATGCAATTGCAGGAGCTGCCTGGTCGATCCATACAAGCCGATTTAATCCTTTTTTTTAAAATAAAATAGTTTGGTTTATATCATCAGATTTCGTTTAAAATTTGGAGTAGCACTTTTAAAAGATTTTAGCATCTTGATTAAACGTGTTTATTCTTTAGGCATTTAAATTCATATATATAGGATGTTAGGCACATCATGCATCATTATTTACAAAATATTTCAAACAAAACAGTGCTCTCTGTTAGAAACCGAGCAAAAGTTTTAAAGCTTTTTCAGGAGACGATCGGATTGTACGTGATTCAAGCCAGATTTCTTCTGTAATTGTGTCGCAGAATACATTCAAGTAAACTCTATTTCTTGCTACACTCATGAAAGCATATATTCTTTTCTATTTGCATGTTTTTATGCGTTTTAAAGGTTTAAGAATTTGCTACGGCGGTTCTTCAAACAACAGAAAAGTCATGCTCTGTTTTTACGAAGAAATTATGTGTTTACTGTGATTTTGATTCAGAAAGATGTTAGAAAAATGTTTGATGATGTTCGTCCAGTTGTTTCTTGAGTTTTCTAAGAATTTCTTCGAAATAGCTTCAAGCAGCTTATTCGATTTGTTTTCCAGAAATTTCTTGAGATCTTTTTGATTACTTCAGACTAAGGAAACCTTCGTTGTTTATGTTCGTTCCTAATTAAGTCTGAATCTGGTTCTTTTAGCAAAGCTGAATTTCTATGGTGAGTTGATTCTAAGTTAGCGTTCAGTTTCTAAGTCGTTTTAAGTTCAGATTTGAATTTTTGATCCAAATCTGAATTTGGATCAAATCTTATTGTGTTGACCATTTCACATCTGAGTTGACCTCGGTTGACCAGTGACATCTGAACGACTCAATTAAATTGTGTTGATTTTTCCAAATCTGAGTTGACCAACAGACCGAATCTGATCCTTTCTTCTTCGTTGAGATGCTTACGGACGATTCAGATTTCGTATTTTAATTGTTCAAATCTGCTTCGACAGATACAGAAATTACAGATTTTATTCCTTATTCTTTTTAGCTTCAATTCGAAAGATTAATTCGATTCATTCGAACAGATTCGAAGTACTTTAATTAAGTTTTCATCTTCACAAGAATCACAGAGAATTCTCAAAGTGTTCCATAACATCGTCAGAGATTGTAAAACCAGTAAACCGCACTTGACAGAAATGAAAAACAGATTTACAAAAGAAAAGAAAGTTCAGAAAGAAAGAAAAGTCTTATAGAATGTTTTAACAGATTATGACTTAGATAACAGACGGTCACATGGAGAGGGTGAGGATGCAGGCTGACGAACCATTGTGCCGCTTTCAAAAACGGAAGGGACTAAGATATGGTTGATAACCTGTGTACCCTTTATATGTGATAGATGGGTTTTGTACCTAGCTCTCTGATTCAGATACAGAGATTGATCAAACGACATGACCATATGTATAGGTGTATAGCCATAATTCCCGGAAAAAGAAAGAAAAGAGCTAAGTGTGATTTTAATCAGAAAGCTTTAAAGAAAATGATTTCAGAACATGCGTATGTTTATGTTTTCATATCATTTCAGATTTGACAGTTCATCGTATTTAGCTTATTTATCTTTAAGCTATTAAGATTCAGATTCCAGTTAAAGTATCGGATATCGTTTTCTTGTATTGCATGATTTCGATATTCCAGATTTACCTGCTGAGCCCCTAGGCTCACTTGTTTTCTTGAGTGCAGGTAATGAACAATGAGAAGCTGGGTGGTGGAGAGCTGATCGGAATGGAGTGTTTATCGTGGACATCAGTTTTCGTTGTTGTTCTTTTGATTTCAGATTTTGTTGTGCGAAACTATAGTTGCAGTTATTGTATTATGACAGATTTTTAATTCCTTGTTTTAATTGAAAATCTGAACCAGGTTTATATTTCATTGGTATTTACTGTCTCGCTTAGTTATGATACAGATCTGTATTTAGTTCCGCATATTGTTATTGTCCAGATCTTTTTCTCAGTTTAACGCATAAGGTTTGCGTTCAATTGCATTTTAGCCAGAAATTGTATCAAAATATTCTTTTAAACAAGATCGAAATTTTTGAGTCTTTCACTACGAACCCCAAACCATTTATTTTTGGTTAAGAAAAGTCCGGTCGTTACAGTTGGTATCAGAGCATGGTCCTTGAGATAAACTGTAACGACCCTCATTTTCTTGGCGTAATATTTATAAGTTTTGGGTCTCAATTGAATAAAATCAAGAGTCATAAACGTTGGAGAATGGATCGTTACTAACTATCTGGGTTGAAACGAGAATAATAAAATTCTTCGCATTTGAAGATAAGAAATCTAGAATAACTTAAGCAGTAGTGCGGAAATGGAGAGAACAACTATATCATATGTCAATAATGCATCTCGTAGTGTGATAACGTCTGGTTAAAAACATAACAAAACTCTGAAATTTTGTTTTGATACAACTTACATCAGAATATTCAGTATGATACAAAAGTGTTCTAAAAAAGAAGCTATAACATTGAACTAGAAGGAAATAAAGAACTCTGTCGTCCACGATAAACACATTCCTTCCATCCTGTTCATTTCCCTCCATCTTCCTGCTGTGATAACGTCTGGTTAAAAACATAACAAAACTCTGAAATTTTGTTTTGATACAACTTACATCAGAATATTCAGTATGATACAAAAGTGTTCTAAAAAAGAAGCTATAACATTGAACTAGAAGGAAATAAAGAACTCTGTCGTCCACGATAAACACATTCCTTCCATCCTGTTCATTTCCCTCCATCTTCCTGCTGAGAATTACCTGCACTCAACGAAAACTAGTGAGCCAAAGGCCCAACAGGTAAAATCTGGAATATCAAAAGCAAATAGTACAATCGCTCTTGAACTAATGTATACTGGAGTCTGAACTGGTATTACGCTTATGAACAAACAAGCGTAAACATAAGTATGAAATATAAGTTAAGTACGAAAGCATACAATATAACTCAATCCTGGAAACATTTTCTGTAAACATTCTTAAGAGCTGCGATTAAAATCACATTCGTGCTCTTCATTTATTTTCTGGAAAATTATGACAATACTTTAAACATTTGGCCCATTTCGCTTGATCAAACTCCTGATATCAGTCTTAGCACTATGGCTCGTGGTTGAAGGGGTATACGGTTCCGTCGAACTGTAATAGTACGAAAGCATACAATATAACTCAATCCTGGAAACATTTTCTGTAAACATTCTTAAGAGCTGCGATTAAAATCACATTCGTGCTCTTCATTTATTTTCTGGAAAATTATGACAATACTTTAAACATTTGGCCCATTTCGTTTGATCAAACTCCTGATATCAGTCTTAGCACTATGGCTCGTGGTTGA
>KV005679.1:171883-189337 GCA_001598015.1 Dorcoceras hygrometricum
GACATTCTACTCATTGGGAATGATGTAGGAATGCTGCAGTCAACTAAAGTCTGGTTGTCTAGTAGATTTTCGTTGAAGGACATGGGTGAAGCATCCTATATTCTTGGAATACAGATCTATCGGGATAGATCGAAAAGGATGCTCGGACTCACCCAAGCCACCTACATCGATACCATACTTAAGCGGTTCTCTATGGAAGAGTCCAAGAGAGGACACCTACCTATGAGCCACGGGGTCACTCTATCTAAGTCTATGTGTCCCAAGACTGATGAGGAGATAGAGAGTATGGACATGTGTGAAGCATCCTATATTCTTGGAATACAGATCTATCGGGATAGATCGAAAAGGATGCTCGGACTCACCCAAGCCACCTACATCGATACCATACTTAAGCGGTTCTCTATGGAAGAGTCCAAGAGAGGACACCTACCTATGAGCCACGGGGTCACTCTATCTAAGTCTATGTGTCCCAAGACTGATGAGGAGATAGAGAGTATGGCACGTGTGCCATATGCCTCGGCGATATGTTGTATTATGTATGGCATGATCTCAACTAGACCGGATGTCGCATATGCTATGAGTGTTACGAGCCGCTACCAGGCCAACCCCGGCCAATTGCATTGGAAGGCTGTGAAAGATATTCTTAAGTACTTGCGAAGGACTAAGAATATGTTCATGGTCTATGGGGGTGGTGAACTGAAATTGGAAGGCTACACTGATTCTAGCTTCCAATGTGACGTGGATGATTCGAAGTCAACCTCTGGATTTGTATTCATGCTCAATGGTGGTGCTGTCTCTTGGAAGAGTTCCAAGCAAGACACCATCGCGGATTCAACCACTGAGGCTGAGTACATCGCAGCATCAGCTGCTGCTAAGGAGGCGGTTTGGATAAGGAATTTCGTCCAAGAGTTGGGCGTCATTCCTGATGGAGTTGGTCCAGTCCTGATGTACTGCGACAACACGGGTGTCGTTGCGCAAGCAAAAGAGCCTAGGTCTCACCAAAGATCCAAACATATACTGAGAAAATACCACATAATCCGGGATATTGTGGCTAGAGGTGACATAGCAGTTGAGAGAGTCGCCTCTGCGGACAACATTGTTGATCCACTTACGAAGCCCTTGCCAGGACCGTTGTTTGAAAAACATCACGAAACAATGGGACTGCGTCTGATGAGTAGTTGGCTATAGGGCAAGTGGGAGATTGTTAGAGTAGTTGCCCAACTAGCCAACTTGTGGCGTGTGGGTTTTATTGACTCTTGTATATGACAATCTTTATATATGATATTCGCATTTCTTTATGACATTCTTTATTTTCATTATGTTATATAATGTTAAAAATTGTGTTGGATAAAGACCTAGAATGCACCATAGTGTATGTTAGATGTGATAGTGGATATGATGGCTATCATGAAACACATCTAATAGTCACTGTGCATTCTGAATACGTTCCTAGTCGATTGGGCCGTCAAAATGAGGATAAGGCCGCCCGAGCTTGAGACTAGCATCTGCGATGTGAAGTACCATGTTTCATTGGTAGGGAACATTGTGATGTTCTGAGCATGGAGATGGATAGTGACCTGGTGATCTATCGAACTACCCTCGTTTGGACTTTCCAAGTGGTTACCATTTGTCGAGTGGATAAGTCCGAGGTCTTGGTTGTACTGATTAGTCCTCACTACTCGAAGCGCCATTGAGGCTCTACATGATAGGCGCCTCACTTTGACCCATTTGCCGACTCACTTGGGGTCATTAGGCGGCGGGATTGGGTGAGGTCCCGATGCATGTAGGAGTCGATGCTTCGTTGTCGAGGATTCACCGCTCGCTTTCATGCGTGGATATCCTATGTTATCTGAGGAGACAATAGTGTGATAAATGTCAGGCCCCGTGCTAATTACTAACAATTAACACATAATAAGCGCATAAACACGGAAGCTTAAAATCACGGCTTAAAAATTTTTCGAAATACAATGGCCTGAACTTCAAATCATACATTCAAAATAGCGATAATAAAATACAAGTTGACTCAAACTCCAACACAACAGGTAACAACAGTATCTCAACCAAATATAAATCCCCAATACATGATAACACGGGGCATCCCCCGGTTCAATACATATCATATATAGACTGGGACTCAGGGACGCGGGGATCGACCATTTTTCGAAATACAATGGCCTGAACTTCAAATCATACATTCAAAATAGCGATAATAAAATACAAGTTGACTCAAACTCCAACACAACAGGTAACAACAGTATCTCAACCAAATATAAATCCCCAATACATGATAACACGGGGCATCCCCCGGTTCAATACATATCATATATAGACTGGGACTCAGGGACGCGGGGATCGACCAGCTGAACTTCCACTCAGTCCAGCTTGATTACCTAATGCTCCTGCAAATGGGCAACACAAACCCAAACAAAACAAAAGCAGGAAACAAGTACGAGGTCAAGCCTCAGTACGAAGAGCTATCAAAGCAGATAAACATGCAACATGCTATAAATCAATGCTATGAATGCATGAGGCTGTAAAAGGAAATAAGTCAGCTAAACCGGTGAAACAACCGGCAATTCATATCATGTCGCCTCTATACCACGATCTATCAACCGGGAAATCATCGGTCCGTGATCATCGGGGCCCGTCAGCCCATCACAGCTTGGCGGTAGACACTCGTATCCGGTAGTCACCGGTCCGACGATAGCGTTGGACTTTTCGGGCACGACCTAACAGTCGGCCAGTCACAACGTGGCACCCAAATCAGGTTATCAAATCAAATCTGTAAATCAGGCTCAAGATGTATGCATGAATGCCATTCAATATCCATGCTCAATACATAATATGCATAAACGTAAAACAGTATACACATTCAATCAAAACAGTAACTGATTCACGTAAGCACATATCAGTAAAGCCACAGATTTCACAACATCGAATTATAGCCATGCTCAAGCTCAAAACTGCTAAGAGCTGCTCAATTCGTACCTTCCTTCTTCGAATTACCTAACAGATTTCTCCTGGCTCAAATCACGCAGCAGGAACTTCCTGAAAGCTGAAATCTGTTACAACATAGCTAATATCTTAGCTCAATTTAGCTACACAATCACGCTAATCCTACGGCCAGAAGCATACTTCGATCCTACACTTCAACGCAGGCATTAACTACTAAAAACCGAGCTCAAACTACAAGAAATGCTCACCCAAAAGCTCAAAAGAAACAACTGCTGAATCTGCTCAACGAAACCAGCAATTCACGAACGAGCAGGGCCTACGGGATTTCTCAACTCATCGCTCCTAGCTTCCAAACTAGTATCAATGGAAAGAGCAAGTCTCAAGGAGTCCAGCGCCACCAAGAACGTCAAAAACAAAGGCTGGATGCGACGGAAATCGGCGGTGGAAAGTCACGGTGAACAGTAGCTCGAAGAGGGTTTGGGGAAGAAGAGATAAGAAATAACTGGCTCAAAAATAATTCTAAGTGTCGATCAACACTTCTATAAATACCTCTTAAATCCTCGCCTGCTGATCCATAAAAATCAATCAAAGTGTCCAGCAGAAGTCTATCAGCAGCAACCCTCTCTTTTCCTTTCGTTAAATTCAGCAGCAACGACCAAATAAGCAATCGCGCGTAAACATTTCAAAACGACACCGTTCCAACTTATCAAAACGACGCCGTAGCAAACACCAGCTGAAAACAGCTCTCGCTTCAAAACAATCCATCTGCTGGTCGCGTGAAGTCACTCAAAACGACGACGTATCTACTAATCCAAACGACGTCACTTTAGTTACGTAAACATTGCTACCAACAGCTGATCTCTCAAACGAAAAGCTCAAAACGCAGTGTTTCAACTAATTCAAACGACGCCGCTTCTCAACATTATAGTATTTGCGCGCCTGCTGGTCAGCAGCAACCATCACAACGCAATCTAATACCAGCAGAAAGGGCTACGTCACGCCTACGCCATCATATCTATTATCAGCTCTTGCGACAGATTCCTCAAACCATCAGCTGATCGCTCCACACAAGCGCAACTTCTGAATCCAATAGTCAACACTCCAAAATATTGACTAACACGTGTCGCTTCCTCGTTCAATCTCACGCTAAATGCAACATCTGCCAGCAGCGACTTCAAACTCGAAACTAAACCAGCAGCTCTCATTGCGTCACGCTGACGTCATCTCTGCTGATTCAAAATCCACCAGCAGGAGCTACATTCTCAATCCTCACATTCTACCCAACTTAAGAGATTTCGTCCTCGAAATCAAGGGCAAACACAGGGAAGAAACAATCAAACATGCAAATCTGCACTAACAACTCATCAAGTTCAAAGCAAACCAGAAAATTACCTCGAGATTCTTCACGCTCAGTGCTCAAACAGATGAGGCCAATCCTGCCTCATCTTCTCCTCAACTTCCCAGGTTGCTTCTTCTCGGCCATGCTTGCTCCATTTGACCATCACCAACGGAATAATCTTGTTCCTCAGCTGCTTCTCCTTCCTATCCAAGATCTGCACCGGATATTCGACATAACTCAAGGCAGAATCCAGCTCAACTTCGTCAGTTCTCAAAACATGGGACGGATCCGACTCATATTTTCTCAACATTGACACATGAAACACGTCATGCATCGCGGCTAACTCCTCGGGCAGCCTCAGTCTATAAGCCAATTGTCCAATCCGCTCGATAATCTCAAAGGGACCAACGAATCTGGGAGCCAATTTGCCTTTAAATCGGAATCTCATCACGCTCTTGAAAGGAGAAATCTTGAGAAACACACGATCGCCCACCTCAAACTCTAACGGTCGACGTCTTCTGTTCGCATAACTCGAGAAACGGTCTTGGGCAGCCTTAATTCTACTCCGGATCAAATCAATTTGGTCTTTCATGTGCTGAACAAACTCCGGTGTAGAAAGCTGTCTCTCGCAAACTTCTTCCCAACAGATCGGGGATCTGCACTTTCGACCATACAAGGCCTCAAACGGAGCCATTCCAATAGTCACCTGGTAGCTGTTATTATACGAAAACTCAACTAAGGATAGCGAATCTTGCCAGCCACCACTGAAATCCATCACCACTGCTCGCAACATATCCTCTAAAGTCTGGATAGTCCGCTCAGACTGTCCGTCTGTCTGTGGGTGATAGGCTGTGCTCATTGCCAATCTCGAACCCATTGCTGCTTGCAGACTCTTCCAAAAGCGAGAAGTGAACCTCGGATCTCTGTCGGACACTATCGAAACCGGAACTCCATGCAATCTAACCACATGGTCGATGTACAATTTCGCCATCTTTTTCATCAAACACCTCACATCATAGGGAATGAAATGGGCTGACTTTGAAAGTCTATCAATCACAACCCAAATCGCATCGCATCCCCTACTCGATCGAGGTAGATGAGTCACGAAATCCATGGCGATGTGCTCCCAATTCCATTGGGGCACTTCCAAGCTCTGCAGCAAACCACCAGGTCTCATCCTTCAGCCTTGACCTGCTGGCAATTCAGACATCTAGCAACAAAAGCAGAAATGTCGCTCTTCATACCAGCCCACCAGTAGTGAGACTTCAAGCATGGTACATCTTTCGCTCGCCTGGATGCACACTGTACCGACTACAATGTGCTTCATTCATGAGGGTCTCCTTCAGATCAATCAGGTTAGGAACTACTAATCTCCCTCGGAATCTTAAACATCCATCAGAAGCAACAGAAAAATCATCAGACTGCACAATCTGCGGTTCCACCTGAAGAGACGAAACGAAGAAATACTGATCACCCGGCTGGTATCGCCAACCAGAAGTACTCAACTCTCATGAACTTTCGAAATACTCAAGTATGCTAACATATCAGGCTGGGTCTTTCTGCTCAAAGCGTCGGCTACTAAGTTCACACGCCCAGGCTGATATTGAATCTCACAATCGAAGTCCTTAAGCAATTCCATCCAGCGTCGCTGCATCATGTTCAAATCCGACTGCGTGAAGATATATTTCAGGCTCTTGTGGTCGGTGTACACCACAAATTCTTCACCATAGAGATAATGCCGCCAAATCTTCAAGGCAAACACTATCGCAGCCAACTACAAATCATGAACCGGGTACCTCGTCTCGTGAGGCTTCAGCTGTCGAGACGCATACGCAATCACGTACCCGTTCTGCATCAAAACACACCCTAATCCACTCAGAGAAGCATCGGAGCACACAACAAATCCTCCGGAGCCAGACGGTAGGGCCAAAACAGGAGCAGTAGTCAACTTCTCCTTCAGCGTCTGAAAACTGTATTCGCACTCATCAGTCCATACAAATCTCTTATATTTCTGAGTCAACTGCGTCATAGGCCTGGCTATTGAAGAAAACTTCTCAATGAAACGCCTATAGTAGCCGGCCAACCCTAAGAAACTACGGATCTCTGAAACGTTCCGAGGTCTCTCCCAGTTAAGCACTGCTTCGACCTTGCTCGGATCTACCAAAATTCCTTGTGCCGAAATCACATGACCCAAAAAGATAATCCTATCGAGCCAAAACTCGCACTTGCTGAATTTGGCATAGAGATGCGAGTCTCTCAATCTCTGCAATACAAGTCTCAAATGCTCCTTGTGCTCTCTCTTGCTCCTCGAGTACACCAAGATGTCATCTATGAAGACGATAACGAACCGATCGATATACTCGCTGAAGACGCGATTCATCAAATCCATAAAGACAGCAGGGGCATTCGTCAATCCAAAAGGCATGACAAGAAACTCAAAATGCCCATATCGAGTCCGGAAGGCTGTCTTTGGCACGTCAGCGTCTCTAATTCGCAACTCGTGATAACCAGAGCGCAAGTCAATCTTCGAGTAAACAACCGATCCCTGCAACTGATCGAACAAGTCATCAATCCTCGGTAGAGGATTCTTGTTCTTCACTGTGGCCTTATTCAACTGTCTGAAGTCCATGCACATCCTCATAGTGCCATCTTTCTTTTTCACAAAGAGAATCGGAGCTCCCCAAGGCGACATGCTCGGTCTGATGAAGCCTTTCTCTAAGAGATCGCTCAACTTTTCCTTCAGCTCTTTCAACTCTGCGGGCGCCAACCGGTAAGGAGCTCTAGAAATAGGGGCGGTACCAGGCACCAAATCAATACTGAATTCGATCTCACGTCGAGGAGGGAATCCAGGAATCTCATCTGGAAACACGTCGGGAAACTCTCGAACAACGGGGATGTCGCGCAACTCTAATCGCTGCTCCTGGGAACTATCAAGTGCGTAGATCATGAACCATGCATTACCTAGCGATAGCAAGCTAAACATCTCCATAACGGACACTAGGGGAATCTTTGACCTCGAATCCGTGGCGTAGAAATCCCACCTCTCACCCGTATCAGGGTGAAATCTCACCACACCATGGAAGCAATCAACGGTAGCCTTATAGCTAGATAATACATCCATTCCCAAAATACAGTCGAAATCTCTAATCCCCAACACAATCAAATTGGTCACCAAAATATGCTCATCAAACCTAATCAGGCAATCTACTACTACCTCTCGGGACCACAGGTTCACACCAGCAGGAGTAGACACAGAAACAACATCACACAGTGGGGAAGAACTCAACCCACGCTCAAACACAAACATCTCAGATATGAAAGAGTGTGATGCACCAGTGTCAAACAAAACTCTCGTAGGATAATCATAAATAGAGCATGTACCTCTAATCACCATGCCCGGAGTCTCCTCAGCCTGATCTCTTGTCAAGGCGTTCGCCTGCGCCTGCTGGGGAATCTGAAACGGGGGTCGGGAAGGTCCTCCAAAACGTGACGGCTCACGAGGCTGAAAACCAGATCGCTGGGACTGAGCAAAAGGTTGCTGTCGCTGAGAAGAACCACTAGCGGAACCCTGCTGAGACTGACCGGTAGACCACCCTCCAATCGAAGGACACGCTCTAGCGAAGTGTCCCGGCTGACCACAAAGATGGCAGAGTCCTCGGACTCCTCGACACTGCGAAGTCTCATGTCTCCCTCCGCACTGACTACAGAATCCGCCTCCAGAACCGCTACCAGAACCACTGCCAGAACCAGAGCTCACGGAACCAGAAGAACTCGAATGGCCCTTCTTCTTGAATTGCTTCCCTCTAGGTCTAAACTGCTGGAGACTCGACTGCTGTGACCCCTGAGGAGACTGATACGACTGCGACACCGCCTGAGCTGGCTGAGAAGCACGTGCGGTCGTCTGATGCACTGGAGCCTCGGGATCCATCAAACTCTCTTCGATATCCACTGCATTGTTCACAGCTTCCATAAAAGTCACCGGGGACCCAGACAGCACCATCCGATAAAGGTCAGGTCTCAAGCCCTTCAAGAACTTGTTCCTCTTCGTTCGCCACAGCTGGCATGTACACTAGAAGCGCAGAAAACAACCTCACATACTCGGCCACACGCATATCACCCTGCTTCAAATTATCAAACTCACGCTCCCGGCTAGCGAAGTAGGACTCTGGAGTGTATTCGCGTCGAAAAGCCTCACAAAAAGCATCCCAAGTGAGCATCGTCCCACTATCTCGAAGCATCCTAGATGTACTCCTCCACCAGCGCTGTGCATCATCTCGTAGCTGCAGCACTGCCAACTTCAGTCTCTTTTCCGGAGCGTACTCCAAGGTATCAAATAGCTCCTCCATCTGAACAAGCCACGCCTCAGCCCTAGCGCCACCCTCAGTACCGGCCACCGTCGGTGGGTTCGTCCGCTGAAATCGGGCTAAGACTAACTCCATTCCACCTATCTGCCTAGTGACGTCCTCAACCTGATCGTCATCCCTACCTGCTCTAGACTCCTCCTCAGAACGTCTAGTCCTCCTACCTCCTCCTCGTCTCGGCGGCATCTAAACAAGCCTAGAGGTAAAATCTCACAGCAGATAGAACAACAAGACAGATAATAGATCACATAAGTCACAGAGGCAATCAAAATCAAATCAAAACTCTGTGCCTAGACTCGAGTGTGATCAAAATAAATCGAGCTTATCCCAGTTTAAGCTCTGATACCAAAAATGTCAGGCCCCGTGCTAATTACTAACAATTAACACAAAATAAGCGCATAAACACGGAAGCTTAAAATCAGGGCTTAAAAATTTTTCGAAATACAATGGCCTGAACTTCAAATCATACATTCAAAATAGCAATAATAAAATACAAGTTGACTCAAACTCCAACACAACAGGTAACAACAGTATCTCAACCAAATATAAATCCCCAATACATGATAACACGGGGCATCCCCCGGTTCAATACATATCATATATAGACTGGGACTCAGGGACGCGGGGATCGACCAGCTGAACTTCCACTCGATCCAGCTTGATTACCTAATGCTCCTGCAAATGGGCAACACAGACCCAAACAAAACAAAAGCAGGAAACAAGTACGAGGTCAAGCCTCAGTACGAAGAGCTATCAAAGCAGATAAACATGCAACATGCTATAAATCAATGCTATGAATGCATGAGGCTGTAAAAGGAAATAAGTCAGCTAAACCGGTGCAACAACCGGCAATTCATATCATGTCGCCTCTATACCACGGTCTATCAACCGGGAAATCATCGGTCCGTGATCATCGGGGCCCGTCAGCCCATCACAGCTCGGCGGTAGACACTCGTATCCGGTAGTCACCGGTCTGACGATAGCGTTGGACTTTTCGGGCACGACCCAACAGTCGGCCAGTCACAACGTGGAACCCAAATCAGGTTATCAAATCAAATCTGTAAATCAGGCTCAAGATGTATGAATGAATGCCATTCAATATCCATGCTCAATACATAATATGCCTAAACGTAAAACAGTATACACATTCAATCAAAACAGTAACTGATTCACGTAAGCACATATCAGTAAAGCCACAGATTTCACAACATCGAATTATAGCCATGCTCAAGCTCAAAACTGCTAAGAGCTGCTCAATTCGTACCTTCCTTCTTCGAATTACCTAACAGATTTCTCCTGGCTCAAACACGCAGCAGGAACTTCCTGGAAGCTGAAATCTGTTACAACATAGCTAATATCTTAGCTCAATTCAGCTACACAATCACGCTAATCCTACGGCCAGAATCATACTTCGATCCTACACTTCAACGCAGGCATTAACTACTAAAAACCGAGCTCAAACTACAAGAAATGCTCACCCAAAAGCTCAAAAGAAACAACTGCTGAATCTGCTCAATGAAACCAGCAATTCACGAACGAGCAGGGCCTACGGGATTTCTCAACTCGTCGCTCCTAGCTTCCAAACTAGTATCAATGGAAAGATCAAGTCTCAAGGAGTCCAGTGCCACCAAGAACATCAAAAACAAAGGCTGGATGCGATGGAAATCGACGGTGGAAAGTCACGGTGAACAGTAGCTCGACGAGGGTTTGGGGAAGAAGAGATAAGAAATAACTGGCTCAAAAATAATTCTAAGTGTCGATCAACACTTCTATAAATACCTCTTAAATCCTCGCCTGCTGATCCATAAAAATCAATCGAAGTGTCCAGCAGAAGTCTAT
Organism: Dorcoceras hygrometricum; assembly: GCA_001598015.1. NCBI lineage: Eukaryota > Viridiplantae > Streptophyta > Magnoliopsida > Lamiales > Gesneriaceae > Dorcoceras > Dorcoceras hygrometricum. The sequence continues at coordinate 182,378 of KV005679.1, forward strand.
CAGCAGCAGCCCTCTCTTTTCCTTTCGTTAAATTCAGCAGCAACGACCAAATAAGCAATCGCGCGTAAACACTTCAAAACGACACCGTTCCAACTTATCAAAACGACGCCGTAGCAAACACCAGCTGACAACAGATCTCGCTTCAAAACAATCCATCTGCTGGTCACGTGAAGTCACTCAAAACGACGACGCATCTACTAATCCAAACGACATCACTTTAGTTACGTAAACATTGCTACCAACAGCTGATATCTCAAACGAAAAGCTCAAAACGCAGCGTTTCAACTAATTCAAACGACGCCGCTTCTCAACATTATAGTATTTGCGCGCCTGCTGGTCAGCAGCAACCATCACAACGCAATCTACTACCAGCAGAAAGGGCTACGTCACGCCTACGCCATCATATCTATTATCAGCTCTTGAGACTGATTCCTCAAACCATCAGCTGATCGCTCCACACAAGCGCAACTGCTGAATCCAATAGTCAACACTCCAAAATGTTGACTAACACGTGTCTTTTCCTCGTTCAATCTCACGCTAAATGCAACATCTGCCAGCAGCGACTTCAAACTCGAAACTAAACCAGCAGCTCTCATTGCGTCACACTGACGTCATCTCTGCTGATTCAAAATTCACCAGCAAGAGCTACAGTAACCTGCTGCTGACATTTTGCTCCAAAAACTCGCTACGACTGAATTCCCAAAAATTAACGCAACGTTCAAAATCAGCAGGAACCTCAAATTTTACGTGATTAATCCCAAATCAAATCAATTAATCACTAATCTAAATTCTCAATCCTCACAATAAATCTCTGGCCAGAGTACTTGATGTATTTTAGGTAAATGGGTTTGCCTAGTTACACTCGCGATGTCACTATTTGATCTCCAAGATATATGCATAGCTATCGGATCTCTAGCGACTCTCGATTTACCAATGGTCGTTGATCTGATCGGGATATATGTGTTGAAAGGACCGTACTGTACGCTAACCACGACCAACTGGTTCTTGCAGGCACTATCAGTGATACCTATGGGATCATGGGGCGATGTTGCTAGGCGCTTTACCATGATCCGTTGGGCAAGTCCGAAATTGTGATTTCGGAGTCACAATGGTTGTGGGCCCACGGCTAGCTGTATCCCTGAACCATTGAGGGTCACACAAGTACTGTATTCATGATTCCCGCACGGAAACTGAGCTCAATGTGTTGAGCATATGAGGAGAATTTTAGGGAGTGCGACTTCCTAAAAGTCAACAGGGGTCAAATTGCGATTTCCCAAAGTTGAGGGGCAAAACTGTCATTTTGGACTAGGTAATCTGACAAAATTGTTTGTTGAGCATATGAGGAGAATTTTAGGGAGTGCGACTTCCTAAAAGTCAACAGGGGTCAAATTGCGATTTCCCAAAGTTGAGGGGCAAAACTGTCATTTTGGACTAGGTAATCTGACAAAATTGTTTTTCATATCATAATGTTCAGTTTTGGAAACTGAGTCGATCGGTCCGATCTGATCGTCGATCGGAGTTATGATGAAATCGTGGTGATTTAAATGAACCGAATGTTCATATGGACTTGGGCCTGACCCAAGTCCAATGGGTCGGTTCAAGCCCATGTATATTTGTTATATACTAGTATTGTACTAGGGCTTTAATAATACAATTAACAACACTAAACCCTAGCCTCCAAGCTCAAAAAGCCGCCGCCCCTCCTCTCAAACCTCACGCACGGCCGCCGCCCACCGCCGCGCCGCCGCCGTCCGTTCGTCATGTGATCGGACTTGTTTCGATCACCGTGACGAGGAGTTTCCGTCCGTGCCAGAATTCGTCAGTCCTTCTAGTGCAGGATGATGAAGGTGTCTTGATTCCGGTCGTGGACCTAATTAGGAGGATCTACCGCCGCCTACAATTCAAGAGCCAGATTTCCTTGCGAATTCTGGTTGGAGCCAGGCGCCTAGACGCCAGCAAGGTAACGATTCTATGAACGCCCTATGAATGTTTATAGGATTGTTTTAATGTATTGAACGTTTCTCGGGCAATATTTTGAAACTTCCGCTGCGCCCCGGGAAACGGGATCCGGATCCGCCATTGTATGCCAACAGGAGGAGCTACAAAATGAGTTTCTAACACTAAAACAGGAAGGGATGTCTATGCGGGATTATATTCGCAAATTTGAGAGAGGATGTTATTTTGTTCCTCTCATAGGAACAAATGCAGATGTCAAGCTTTGACACTTTATAAATGCGTTGAAGCCTATGATCAAGCATGACGTTAGACTTGCAGAACCAGCAGATTATAGAGCAGCTGTGAATAAAGCTCTACGGGCAGAACAGGATTTAGTTTAAGTGGTGCGACGCTGTTTTGAGCTAGTGTGAGAGATCTGGTCGCGTGGGGTGAGATCTGTTGTTTGAGGCAACGTTAGCGTTTAAAAATTTTGGTCCAGACTTCTCCGCTACGTCGTCGTTTTGTGGTAGCGCGCAAGTGTTAGCATTTCCAGATTTCAGCGTTCATGGATTGAACAAAACAGATTTCACCGTGGCTTTTATGCAAGGTAGCGCATGTTTTGGTTGGTGGAGAAAGCTGTAACGACCCTCATTTTTCTAATGAATAAATATAAGTTATTGGGTTTCGATTGAAATACATAAAAATTTCAATCATTGGAATCATGGATCGCTACTATTACTTGAATCGAAACGAGAATAATAAATTTTTCTCATTCGAAATGGAGAAATCTGATATGATAATTAAAAGAATGGTGCGGAAGTATAGAAACTTGATATAGCAATCAAAACGATACATCTCTTTTTGCAATAAGGTCTGAAACAGATTTCTACAAAATAACTAACTTAGAAATCTGTCTTGTTACAAAAGAACAACAAAATATCCTGTACAGTACAAAATGTCCCAAAAAGAAGCTATGAAATCTGGAACAGAAAGAAACTGTGAAATCTGATGTCCACGATAAACACATCTTTCCTTTCTGTTCATCTCCCTCCCACTTCCTACTTCGAATTACCTGCACTCAATAAAACTAGTGAGCCAAAGGCCCAGTAGGTAAAGCCTGGAAATAACAAGAGTACAAAATACAATTGTTCTTAAACTGATACGTACTGGGGTCTGAACTTTAAATACACTTATGAATAAACAAGCGCATTACATGACTGAGAAATCTGAACATAAACGAAAGCATAAACCATGAATCGATTCGATAAACATTTCCTTGAAACATTCTTAAGAGCTGCGATTAAAATCGCACTTGTGCTCTTCATTCTTTTCTGAAAACTACGACAACACTTTAAACATTTGGTCCATTTCGTTTGATCAAACTCCTGATATCAGTCGTAGCACTATTGCTCATTTTTGAAGGGGTATATAGATCCGTCAATCCATAATCCTAATCCTTCCTTGGTTTTTGAAGGGGTATACAGTCCGTAGACTGTAATCCTGATCCTTCCTGGGGACCCTTTTTGTTGTCATAACTTAAAACGTTTTCTAAAACATGTTCTGCTCTTTCTTTCTTTCGTGAAATCTGTTTTCTTTCCTTTATACGTTTACTGGTTTTCTCTTGTTTAATGATGTTCTTGAACTGTAAAGGATTTCCTTGTAATGCTTGCGAAAATGAAAACTGAATAAAAATACTACTTGAATCTGTCAGTTGAATCGAATACATCTTTGAAATGATTTGGAAATGAATGAGGAATCGAAATCTATGCTTTCTGTCGTAATCGAAGAAGTATTGAAGAAGCAAAGGATGAAATCTATTTTAAATGAACAGTAGAAATCTGTTTAGAATATGAATGAACGAAATCTGTCAACAGATATCATTCTTATGAAAATAAGGTTACTGTCAACAGCTATTGCAATAGTAGATATCTGATGCATATGAACAGTAACTAGTTGCTAAAAGTAACGAACAGAATCTGTCAACAGATATCATTCTATAAGAAATGAACAGTAGAAATCTGTCAACAGATATCACTTTCTGGGAAATGAAGTGAACAATATTTATCAACAGACCTGATGACGTAAGATTATCTGTTAACAATTATGAACGATTTTTTTTTTCAACAGACCCAATGACGTAAGAAAAAGACACCATGACGTAAGACTATCTGTCAACAGTTTGCAACTGATGAACTTGAAGAACAATGGTTTCCCTCGTCTGAAGAATTCAAAATATCTTACGAAATTTCTGGAAAAGATCGAATAAGCTACTTGTGAGCTACTTCGAGAAATGAATCATTGGAAAACTCAAGAACTTGCTAGATGAACATCATTAAACCATTTTCTAAAACATCTTTGAATCAAATTACAGTAAACGTAACTTTTGCGAAAACAGAGCATAAACTTTCTGGTTTTCTTGAAGAACAGCCATAGCTATCTTCCTTTCTTTAAAACCGTACATAATCATAAACACAGAATTGAATATATGCTTTCTTGAAAGAACTTTGCTCGACTTCTTCTGAAATAACACCGCTTAAAATGATTTGATTTAAAAGTAATGATGCATGAAGCAGCTTAATGTCCTATTTATATGACTTACAAAGTCTAATGAAAGACACACGTTTAATCAATATGCCAAAATTCACTATATGCCTGCTCTGTTTTTAAAATGAAAAGATGCACATGGAACCCGAGAAATTTTAGTAAAAACAAAGGATTCAATTGGCTTGCAGAAGTCACTAACCTCTATTGTAATTGTATTCTAACATTAGACTATCAACCAATAATAAAATGAAGGTTGAACATTGTGCAAAAGATGAAATCTGTACGCACAAAATCATGACATCTGGTATTTAGCCTTTAACTAAAGAAAAGCTAAACAATGTATAGGCATAAATCTAAAACTCGATCAATTCAAGAATCGAATAAAATAGCATTGTAATCCCTCAATCTCATATCTTTCTAATTGTGGACTTCTAAAAGATCTGGTCGTTACAATCTACCCCCTTAAAAGAATTTCGTCCCAGAAATTACTTACTTAAAGAGATCTGGGTAGCTCCTCTGCATATCAGATTCGACTTCCTATTGGGATCCGGATCACGCCCCCCGGCGAGGCACCGGAAGAACAGAAAAACATGTCCGGGAGACGATCAATACTATAAAACAACAGTACACAATATGACATTCATAGGGTGTTCAAAGTCACTACCTTGCTGGCCCCGACCGGTTTCGTAAAGAAAACGGCACTTCACGGTAGATTGCGGTAGTTAACGCCAATCAGGTCCACGACCGGATTTGACACTCCTTCATCAGCCTGCACTAGAAGGCCTGACGAGATCTGCGCGGACGGATTCTCCTCGTCGAATTGACCGGAACGAATTCCGGCGACTCGAGGCGGCGGCGGCGGCTTTGTGAGAGAGGAGGGGCGGCTACTTAGCACTTAGGTTTAGGGTTTGTTGCAAGTTAATTTTTGTTATGAAGTCTCCTAAGTCTAATTAAATAGACTAAGTGGTAGGCTTGGACCGGCCCAACTGGCCCCGGTCCAACGGGTGAACATTCGGTTCATCCCCACCACTGTGACTTCATCGTAACTCCGATCGCCGATCAGATCGGACCGATCGACTCAGTTTCCAAAACTGAATACTATGATCTGAAAAACCATTTTTCAGAACCCCAGTGCAAAATGACCGTTTTGCCCCTCAACGTCGGGAAATCTCGATTTGACCCGAGTTGACCTTTAGGAAGTCGCACTCCCCAAAATCCTCTTCTCGTGCTCAACACATTTTGGTGTGGACATTGTTCAACAACATTACCGCCGTTTCGAGCGCATAGCCCCAAAACGAGGTCGGAAGCTCAGTGAAGCTCATCATAGATCGGACCATGTCCAACAAGGTCCGATTACGATGCTCCACTACACCATTGAGCTGTGGTGTGGCCGGAGGGGTCCACTGTGAGAGAATCTCATTCTCTTTCAGATAGTCTTGAAACTCAGTACTTAAGTATTCACCACCTCGATCAGATCGAAGTGCCTTAATACTTTTGCTTAACTGATTTTCTACTTCAGCCTTGAATTCCTTGAACCTTTCAAAGGATTCAGACTTGTACTTCATCAAGTACAAGTACCCGTACCTAGAGTAATCATCGGTAAAGGTGATGAAGTATGTGTGACCATATTTAGTACCAATACTAAACGGGTCGCACACATCAGTATGGATCAAATCCAATAGGTCTTGGGCACGCTCACCCTTGCCCTTGAAGGGTTGCTTGGTCATCTTTCCTTTAAGACAAGATTCACAAGTTGGTAGAGAGTTAATGTCTGACAGATCAAACAGATCACTCCTAACTAACTTGTTCATCCTACTTAGGGAAATGTGACCTAGCCTAGCGTGCCAAAGTTGTGCTGGGTTCAAGTTATCGTGTTTCCTTTTAATCGTTGTTGTATGTGTTTCGACATCGCGAGTTGGAACGTCTTTTAATTTTAAGGTGTATAAATTGTTTTCGCGTTCCCCAATTCCAATTAAACATTCATTCTTGTAAATATTGCAAATCGAATTAGCAAACATACAAGAATATCCATCTCTATCAAGCATAGAAACAGAAATAATGTTCTTTATTAATTCGGGAACAAATAAAACGTTTCTCAATAACAACTTAAAATCAGAAGATAGAAATAAGTAAACATCTCCTATGGCTACTGCAGCAACTCTTGCTCCATTGCCAAGCCTCAAGTGGGTCTCACCCTCTGCAAGACGTCGACTTCTTGTCATCACCTGCAAATCATTGCAGATGTGAGATCCACATCCGGTATCAAGTACCCAAGAATTCGAATTAAGAGACATATTTATTTCAATATAGAACATACCTTTCGCAGTTCGCAACTGCTCGAGGTACTCCTTGCAGTTCCTCCTCCAATGCCCAGCCTTGTGGCAGTGGTGGCAAACATCCTCATGCTTGTTTGGTTTGGAAGCCTTTTCCTTTGGCTTCTTGGCGGACTTTTCCTCCTTCGCAGGAGCAGAACGCTTCTTG
>KV005680.1:15893-41406 GCA_001598015.1 Dorcoceras hygrometricum
TTTAGCTGTTTCAGTTGCTCTCCGTACTGGGGTTTGACCCCATGTCCCTCTGGGGCTTGGTTGTTTTCCTTGTTTGTGTTGTTTTCAGGGAACCCAGGTTTGACAGCTGGTCGTGGTTTTAACCCAGCTGGTGGTGCCCCAGGAGGTGGTTAGCGTGTCCCAGTAGCATATCTATATGTATCAGTTGAGTTAGCCAGGGGTGCCCTGCGGCGTATAGCATATTTATATGTATCAGTTGAGTTAGCCAGGGGTGCCCTGCGCTTCGTTGTTGTATCTAGTGGTTGGAGTCTGATACTTTTATTCGAATGCTATACTGATTGTGTTGTTTAGTGGTTTTTATAAACTGGGATATTTATTTTGAGTATCGCACTATTTTAAATTATATAGTTTTAAACCGTCAGGCCAAAGCAAAAATTTTACCCGCTTTTTAGTAGCTTCCGCATGTGTTTGTATGTTTTATCTCTGATTTGAGCATGAGGCCTTACATTTTTGGTATCAGAGCTTAAGCTGGGATAAGCTCAATTTCTTTGATCACACTTGAGTCTAGGCATAGTGTTGTGTGTTGCATGTGCTTGGCTATGTGACTGCGTGCTGCATATTTTGTGTTATGTGCTATTTATGTTGTATCTGTTCTGTTTTGCTTGATCCTGTTGAGCGTTTTCGTATATGCCGCCTAGACGTCATGGTAGAGGTAGGGGGCAGTTTGAGGAATCGGCAGGACAGAACGAGGATCGGCGTAGCTCTCCTAGTCGTACTATTAGTAGGCATGATGAGGAGGAGGAAGTTGGTGACTTGCCTCCCCCGGTGGAGCGGATGGATGTTGTTATAGCACGGTTTCAGCGGATGAACCCTCCAGTCTTTAATGGTGATGAGTCCAGTGAGGATGCAGACTCGTGGCTCCGGAATATTATTGGTCTTTTCGATCGGGTTCAGTATGAGGATGATCTCCGGCTGAGTTTAGCGACCCTCTTGCTCAGGAAGGCTGCAGAGCGCTGGTGGCGAGGCGCTTTGAGTACCTTGTTAGAGACCGGTGTTGGGATCTCTTGGAACAGTTTTTGCGAGACCTTTCGACAGGAATATGTGCCCGAGTCTTATGTGAACGCCCGAGAGCGGGAGTTCGATCATCTGGAGCAGGGTTCGATGACTATTCGGGAGTATGCTAGGAAGTTTTCTTCTCTATTGGCGTACGTTCCCCATGTTTCTGGCCGGGAGAGGGCCAAGCGGACTAGATTTCTTGAGGGCTTGAACGAAGAGTTGTATCAGATGGTGTTGACCAGTAAGCCCAAGACCTATGCTGAGGTGGTGGATAATGCTATCGACATTGAGGAAGGTTTGCGTAGTCGTCGGGCTCGTAGACAGCAGGTAGCGCAGGGTGGTCGTCCTGCTATTCTGGGAGCACAATCTTCACAGTCCTCCCAGTCAGCCCATCAGCCCCAGCAGCAGTTGGCTCAGTAGTCTGGCCGTCAGAGGTTTCGACCCCGCGGCTAGCAGTTTAAGAAGAAGTCGGGTTCTGGCTCTTCTGGTTCAGGTAGCTCGAGTAGCAGTGGTTCTCGGGCTGAGTTTTGTGGTCACTGTGGGGGCAGACATTCGTCGACCCCAGTGTGTTGGTGTCCAGGGTTCCTGCAACATTTGTGGTCAATACGGGCATTTTTCTAGAGTGTGTCCGTCAGTGGGATCACAGCAGACCGCGGCCCCGCCTCAGGGTCGTGGAGGTCAGTCTAGGGGTCGTTCCCCCCAGTTTCAGCAGTCCAGAGGAGGTGAGGCTCAGTTCAGGTCGTTCCTTCAGCCTGGTCCATCGCGGTTCGGACAGCCGTCTCAGCAGTTCTTTTCTGGACCTCAGCATGCTCAAGCCAACGCCATTACGAGGGAGCAGGCCGAGGAGACACCGAGTCGGGTGATTGCAGGTACTTGCCTTGTTTTTGATTTTTCTGCGCGTGTGTTGTTTGACACCGGTGCATCGCATTCGTTTATTTCTGATTCGTTTGTTGTTGAGCATGGTCTGTGTACCATTTCTTGCGATGCTGTTTCTGTTTCTACCCCTGATGGTGTGAGCCTGTTCTCCCAGGAGGTTTTGTTGGATGGCGTTTTGCGGTTTGGTGAGCATGTCCTGTTAGCGAACTTGATACGTTTGATGCTTTGGATTTTGATTGCATAGTTGGGATGGATGTGCTGTCCAACTATAGGGCATCTGTGGATTGTTTTCATGGGATTTTGCGCTTTAGGCCTTTGTCTGGCGAGAAGTGGGACTTCTACGGCCAGGATTCTCGATCAAAGATCCTGTTGGTCTCAGCGATGGAGATGTTTAGCTTGTTGTCTTTGGGGAATGCTGGCTTTATGATCTATGCTTTGGATGCGTCTTCTTCTTCCTGCGTTCAGCTTAGTGATGTTCCCGTGGTGCGACATTTCCCGGATGTGTTTCCAAAGGAGATTCCTGGTTTTCCTCCGAGGCGAGAAATTGACTTCAGCATAGAGCTGGTGCCTGGCACAGCTCCGATTTCACGTGCCTCGTATCGTCTGGCGCCTGCGGAGTTGAGAGAACTCAAGGTGCAGTTAGATGATTTGCTGGAGAAAGGTTTTATCCGACCTAGCATGTCACCGTGGGGAGCGCCCATTTTATTTGTAAAGAAGAAGGATGGCTCAATGCGGATGTGCATTGATTTTCGCCAGCTGAACAAAGCCACTGTCAAGAACAAGTACCCGTTGCCGATAATCGATGATCTGTTTGATCAGTTGCAAGGTTCTGCGGTGTATTCTAAGATTGATCTTCGTTCAGGGTACCATCAGCTTAGGGTGAGATATCAAGATGTCGCGAAGACTGCTTTTCGTACGAGGTACGGGCATTATGAGTTTCTGGTGATGCCGTTCGGATTGACTAATGCCCCTGTAGTCTTTATGGATTTGATGAACCGAGTTTTCAGCGAATTTATTGATCAGTTTGTGATCGTGTTCATCGACGACATCTTAGTCTATTAAAAGACTCCTTTGGAGCACAAGGAGCATTTGCGTATTGTCCTTCAGACGTTTAGAGACCAGCAGTTGTATGCGAAGTTCTCCAAGTGCGAGTTCTGGTTGGATCGCGTTGTATTCTTGGGACATGTGATTTCAGCCGAGGGGATTTCTGTAGATCCTAGTAAGGTTGATGCCGTTGTGAACTGGGAGCGTCCCAGGAATGTGCGAGATTCGCAGTTTCTTGGGTCTGGCTGGCTATTATCGTCGCTTTATTGAGGGATTCTCTAGTATAGCAAAGCCGATGACTCAATTGACTCAGAAGGACAAGCTTTTTGTTTGGACTGAGCAGTGCGAGAATGCCTTTCAATTACTTAAAGATAAACTGACTACTGCGCCTGTGTTGGCTCTGCCGTCCGGAATAGGTGGATTCATTGTTTGTTCTGACGCTTCGCTCAATGGATTGGGCTGTGTTTTGATGCATAATGGTCGAGTCATTGCGTATGCCTCGTGGCAGTTGAAACCGCACGAGACTTGTTATCCAGTCCATGATTTGGAGTTAGCAGCCGTGGTCTTTGTGTTGAAGATCTGGCGTCACTACCTGTATGGAGAGCAGTTTGTGGTGTACTCGGACCACAAAAGTTTGCAGTATTTGTTTTCGCAGCCTGACTTGAACATGAGACAACGTCGGTGGATGGAGTTGCTAAAGGACTTTGATTGTGAGATTAAGTACCAGCCTGGGAAGTCGAACGTAGTGGCCGATGCCTTGAGCAGGAAGGCTAGCGAGATGCTTGCGTCGTTGTACATCTCTAAGGATCAAGAGCATCTTAACACTACGGGTTGGAGATTCTACCCGGTTGAGGATTGCGTAATGGTTTCTTCTTTCCAAGTGGAGCCACAGATTGTTTCTACTATTCGAGCAGCTCAAAGGACTGATCCGTCTATCCACGAGTTGAATTTAAAGATCAGGGCTGGCGAACTTGAGGATTATTCTGTCTCTTCTGATGGTTGTTCGCATTTCCGGGGCAGGTTGGTTGTGCCCAATTTGATTATTTGAAGGAGGATATCCTTCGGGAAGCGCACTGTAGCTGACATAGTGTTCATCCTGGTGCACGGAAGATGTACCATGCTTTGAAGCCGCACTTTTGGTGGGATTGCCTGAAGAGCGACGTTGCTGGTTTTGTTGCCCGTTGTTTGAATTATCAGATGGTTAAGGCCGAAAGGATGAGACCTGGGGGTCTGTTGCAGAGTTTGGAAGTGCCCCAGTGGAATTGGGAGCACATAGCGATGGATTTCGTGACGCATCTGCCTCGTACCAGCAGAGGATGCGATGCTATTTGGGTGGTTATAGACCGACTGTCGAAGTCTGCACATTTTATTCCCTATGGGATGACATTCTCGTTGAAGAAGATGGCGAAGATGTACGTTGATTTTGTTGTTAGACTGCACGGTGTGCCCGTTTCGATCGTTTCTGACCGAGATCCGAGATTTACTTCCAGGTTTTGGAAGAGTTTGCAAACATCTTTGGGTACCAGATTGTAAATGAGCACCGCGTATCACCCCCAGACAGATGGCCAATCTGAGCGCACTATCCAGACATTGGAGGATATGTTGCAAGCTGTTGTGTTGGATTTCGGAGGTAGCTGGCAAGACGCGTTGTCTTTGGTTGAGTTTTCGTACAACAACAGCTACCAAGTGACGATTGGTATGGCGCCGTTTGAGGCTTTGTATGGCAGAAAGTGCAGATCTCCAGTGTGTTGGGAAGAAGTGGGGGAGAAGCAGCTATCTGCCCCAGATTTTGTGCAGCAAATGAAAGATCATGTGGATCTTATTAGACAGTGGATGAAAGCTGCCCAGGATCGCTAAGCCAGCTATGCGAATAAGAGGCGTCGACCTCTAGAGTTTCAGGTTGGTGATCGTGTATTTCTCAAGGTTTCTCCATTTCGCAGTGTGATGCGCTTTGGACGCAAGGGAAAGTTAGCCCCTCGTTACGTTGGACCGTATGAGATTGTTGAGAGGATTGACCCTTTAGCGTATCGGCTGTTGTTGCCGCCAGATTTGTCATCTCTACATGATGTCTTTCATGTTTCCATGTTGAGGAAATATGAGCCAGACCCGTCTCATGTGCTTACGACTGACGAGGTTGAGCTAGATCAGACGTTGAGTTATCAAGAATATCCCTTGCATATCCTAGGCAGAAAAAAGAAACAGTTGAGAACTAAGACCATTCCGTTGGTGATGGTACAATGGAGCAAGCATGGAAGGGAAGAAGCTACTTGGGAGCTGGAAGAAAAGATGCAGCGTGAGTGGCCGCATCTGTTTGAGTAGCTGTTGAGCTAAAATTCCAGTAGTTGGTAGCTTTTGGTTGTATTTCTTTCCTAGTTGTTGTAAATTGTTTGCTCAGTAATCTTGAACTCTTGGCCATGTGTTAGGCAAGTTCCTGTTTTGTATTTTGCTGTTGTGTTGTATTTTTCAGAATTGTAGTTCGATTTCGAGGACCAAATCCTATTTAGTGGGGGAGAAATGTGAGACCTGAAAAGTTAATTAAGATTAATTGTTGAATTAATCGGTTTTTAGAGATTTCTGGTGGTTCAGATCTCTATTTGGAAGTTTGGTTGGTATTTTCGGGTCAGATTTCACATTTTAAGCAATTATGGAAATTTTGATATTTTCGAGATTTCGAGTGAGAAATCTGGTCTTGAGAGGTCTGCTCGGTTTTGGTGAAAGCTGTAGGGGTTTCTTGAGAAATCTAGTCGCTGGTGCCTTTGTTTTCGCACAGCATGTTTTGTAGCGTAAGACAGGAAACGCCGTCGTTTTTGTGAGATCTGGTAGTCTCGTTTAGGAGAGATCTGGTTGGTATTTAGCGCTAGAATCTGAAGTAGAGATCTGCCCGCGTGTTTTTGTATTGAGGGATAAACGATGTCGTTTGGATAAGTGGCTACGGCGTCGTTTGGTGAACGCTGGATGGAGAGATCTGTTTTGGGAAGTGTGTGTTCGATTGACCAGATTTCAGCGTCCAGCTCTTAGCGCTAGCATTCAGATGTCACCCGTGGCTGTGCGACGTCGTTTTAGCATGAGCATTATTTCCGGCGTTGGTTTTAGCGTTCAGACTTCTCCGCGGTAGTGTTAGCATTTCTAGCTTTTAGCGTTGGCTTCCAGACTTCTCCAGCGTTGAGCAATAGCCTTCAGACTTCACTAGCGTTAACATTTCAGATTTCACCGTGGTTTTAGCGCAGGCGTTGTATGGCTGTGAGGTCTGTTTCTGTCGATGCATGTTTTTAACCAGATTTCTCGCGGGTATTTATATGTTAGAAGCGTGGTCTTCTATTACTTCATCAGATCCCATACTTAGCAAAATTTACCCGGCCTTCGTTCTCTGTTTCTCAAACCCTCGGGTACTATTCACCGTTGATTTTATCCGGCGATTCCCGTTGATTCCGGCCACCATTTTTCACGTTTGAGGTAGCGTTGGAATCCTCTCGAAGAGCTCTTTCTTTCTATACTGCTTTAGGAGGCTGTCATTGGCTGGAGCAAAAGCACGAAGTTGCTGTTGTGTTCGTGTGTTCGTAGTTCAGGTAGAACTCCGTTTTATTCGATGAAATCTTGGTTCTAGCCTTAGCTTAAGCTTCCTGTTAAGATGTTTTAGGAAGAGTAATTGCTGGTTTGAGTGTTTAACTCCCAGCCGCATAATTTTGTGTATGGCCGTGAGTTTCTGTTAGTGTTTCCTTGAAACCTGCTTGTGCGTGTGTTTAGCAGGTGTTGGACTCAGATCTCTCGGGCCTGTATTTGTGGTAATCGTTGTGCAAATTAAGGTACGGATTTGAGCTTGTCATAGCTTGGAAATCGGCAGAGATAATATGTGAGATCTGGCATGGATATGTGCAGTGATTGCTGTTTGTTGTTTCGTGTATGCTGCACAATGTTGCTGCCTGCTGTTAATTGCCTACACTCATTATCATTGTGCATTCAGATCTCTTTTATTTCCGTGCCTTGTACTTCCCGAATTGTATGTGTTAAGGTGCACAATTGTGGGCGGAGTGGGTAGCTCCCACACCTCACGTGCTTTCTCCCTGCTGGTGTGATTGGCCACCATGAGCGGAGTGAGTAGCTCTCACACCTTATGGGTTGGGTGACCGCAGGTTGAGTATGTATATGGGCGGAGTGAGTAGCTCTCACACCTCATATTATGGCACCTGATTTCGGTTGTTGAGCAGCTGTCGGAATTCTTTGGCTCCCGGCGTTCGGTGGTAGCCTTGATTGCGCGCATAGTATTTGCATTTTATCTTATGCTTTTCTTTAGCTGTTTCAGTTGCTCTCCGTACTGGGGTTTGACCCCATGTCCCTCTGGGGCTTGGTTGTTTTCCTTGTTTGTGTTGTTTTCAGGGAACCCAGGTTTGACAGCTGGTCGTGGTTTTAACCCAGATGGTGGTGCCCCAGGAGGTGGTTAGCGTGTCCCAGTTGCGTAGAGCATATATATATGTATCGGTTGAGTTAGCCAGGGGAAGCCCTGCGCTTCGTTGTTGTATCTAGTGGTTGGAGTCTGATACTTGTATTCGTATGATATACTGATTGTGTTGTTTAGTGGTTTTTATAAACTGGGATATTTATTTTGAGTATCGCACTATTTTAATTATATAGTTTTAAACCGTCAGGCCAAAGCAAAAATTTTACCCTCTTTTTAGTAGCTTCCGCATGTGTTTGTATGTTTTATCTCTGATTTGAGCACGAGGCCTGACAATGTATGTTTAACTGTTGACCAAAACTTAGTCGTATTTTTCGGCGACATGTCAAACTTATCTTCATAGAATCATACTTATCTTCAGAGAGTTAGACTTATCTACGACCATCGCTTCGTCGATTGTCGGCGACAAGTCATATTTATCTTGAGAGAACTTCCAACTCCGAGATATATTTTTTCAAGAAAACCGGATTGTCACAGTTCATCCGACCAGAAATTTCCTCGCTTTGCTCTTGTACCAGCTTGGATTTGTAGAGTGGTCGAACCACGATAGCTAAGAGAAGCCTCAGGAACTTTTATTCTAGAGTTCCCACCGAATTTGGAGTACAGTAAGAAGCAAGATTAGAGGTATAAACTGATTTCATTCCAGAGGTGATAGAATACTCGAGATAGATACAATTCTCGAGTGTCCCTGAAATCACATACTTGCTTGTCGTCTTGTTTTTGTTTGTTGAACGTGAATATGTGTTTGCTTGTTAGACAATAAGATTACTGTTGGTTACATTGATGCATATTGATATGGTTGCATTCATCTTGGGCCTGAAATCGAAGCACAGAGGGCAAAACAGTCTAGAGTGCGAGAGACGTTTGGGGGGCTATAGACGAGTGGCATAGGATGTAGATCGACTCCTAGAGCCACAATGCTCACTATATTTGCGCCAAAGTTAGGGGTTTGAGATATTGGGCACCACACCGAATAGGAGAGTCGGTGGCTGGCTTGAGATCTTATTCCCCGGGATCCCAAGAACCTTGTATATTTTTAACATCAGATTTGATACCCTTGTTTCTTGACATGCATTGCATTCATGATTATTATGTTGCATGTTATATCGTTTATATTTAGATTGTTATTCTAATCAGATTTATCTGGATGTTTCTTTGTATGTGTACATGGCAACAGGTGGGGCAGGAGTTGGTCAGACTCGACAAGGGTAGCTCAAGCTTGCGTCTTGGAAGTGGGACGTCGGATTAAGCAGCAATATATCTGTCCATGTAGCTTATAAAGGGATAGAGATTTGTATCTAGAATTTGTAATTATGGCCTATCTATCTATCTATCTATCTATCTTGGATTTCGAATTTGTATGATAATAGAGAACAGATTGGTGGACAACATGCAGACCAGCTTGCTGAATCAGCTTGTTGGGATCAGCTTGCTGGGTTGTTTAAAAAAATTGTTAATCCTACCTGAATGATGTTTACGTGTTAATTGCCATTTACATTTCAATTAGCACCCGAGGTCCCCACTTTAGGTGGTATTAGAGCGTAAATTCCTTGGACTGTGTGAGAAGTTAGTGAGTGGGTAGATTGAGTCCACTTGAATCTTAAGTTAGCATGTGATTGATCGATTCTTTGCTTACATGAAGTACATGCGAGCATGCTTTCCTCTGTAGAGAATTATAGGATCACATGATTATGTGTCTTAAATGTTAATGCATGCTTTATGTAAGAGACAATTCCATAACTTCTCCTTGATGAGACGTTGTATTCTCATGAGAATACATGGTTTTGCCAATCAGAAAGGATGGAAATGGAAATTCTGAATATGATTAGAATTGTGCACTAATCGTGTGAGTATCAAATATGCCTCCATGTCAAGCACGGAATGTACCACGGACAGGGAAAGTCCTTGAATAGGGCAGTACAACTCATGATCCAATGGACGTTACTCCGATACCTAGGGAACCTTTATTGCCAAGCTTCCAATAATTCAAAACACCAACACTGAGGGGAACAGAAAATCCAGTGGAATGTAAAAGCTGGTTAGAGGATATTGAACAGTTATTTGAGTTGCTTTCTTACTCCGACGACCTCCGAATCAGATTGGTTCGGAACTATGAACTACAGTACGAAGGAAATGTGATCGAATTAAATTGTGTAACGCTTCATTTATCATATTTTTATTGTATTGTGACATTGATACATGAACCAAGTACAAGGCAATCGTATATTGTTTTCAGAATGTAGTCAGATTCAGACCGGAACTAACAGATGAATGGACTTTACATGGTAAGGGGTCGAGAGCTAAAATTCCTTTGATATTTGTATTATCCATGGCACGTTTATTGCGGAAAGATGTTTAATGTCGTGGATGTATTGAAGCCTAGATTTGGTGGATATACCAGTGGTTATAGATTTTGCAGATTTCTTTCCAAATGAAATTACCAGTTCGCCTCCAGTCGGGAGATAGATTTCAACATTGGATTAATGCCAGGTACTCAACTAATATCGAAAGCTCCTTACAGAATTGCACCTAAAGACTTGAACGAATTGAAGGAACAGCTTGGGGATTGCTTGCCAAAGGGTACATTAGACCGAGCATTTCACCTTGGGGCGCTTCTGTGTTCTTTGTACGAAAGAAAGATGGGTCCATGAGATGATGTATCGATTATCGCCAACTAAACAAAGCCACAGTCAAGAATAAATATCCATTGCCTCGCATAGACGATTTGTTTGATCAATTGCAAGGTTCATCTGTGTATTCGTAGATTGATTTGAGATCAGAGGATATCATCAGTGAGAGTACGAAAAGAAGATATTCCAAAAACTACCTTCAGAACACAGTATGGCCTTTATGAATTTATAGACATGCCATTTGGATTGACAAATGCGACAACAGTGGTTCTGGGATTTGAACCGCATATTTTAGAAATATTTGGATGAGTTTGGATAATCTTCATTGATGATATTCTTATTTATTGTAAGAACCGTCCCGACCATGCAAAGCACCTGAGAATCATGTTGCAGATTTTACGAATCGAACAGTTATATGATTAGATGTCTAAGTGTGCATTTTTGTTAGATCGAGTTGCGTTTCTTGGGAATGTAATCTCAGGTGATGGGATTTCTGTCGCTCCTAGCAAGATTGAGGCAGTACTCAACTGGCCTAGACCTACATTTGTTCCAGAAATACGTAGTTTTATGGGATTAGCTGGCTACTATTGCACGCCAGAATTTGAAGGCCTATTAATCAGCTAACACAGAAAAATATGCCTTATCTCTGGACAGAAGATTGTGAAGCAAGTTTTATAGAGCTGAACAAGAGATTGACCAATGCACCAGTGCTGACTATTCCTTCCGGTCCAGGTAATTTTACTGTTTATTGTGATGCTTCTCATCGAGGTTTGGGATTTATACTTATGCAGAAAGGTCGCGTAGTATCTTTGTACGATGAGACTTTTGAAATTTATTCGAATCATAAAAGTTGGAAGTATTTATTTTCGCAAGCTGAATTGAATATGAGACAGAGACGCTGGCTAGATTTTCTAAAAGATTTTGATTGTGAAATCAAGTACTATCCTGGAAAGTCTAATGCAGCTGCTGATGCTTTGAGCAGAAAGATATGTGCTTTATCCTTATCTATGATAGGTGTATCTCGATTAATTGAAGATTTTTGTACTGCTGGTGTAAAAGTTGAAACAGATATACAACCTATCATAATATTTGTGATTCAAGCTGAACCAGAATTGTAGGTAAGGATTAAAGAGAACAAAAAGTTGATCCCAATATTCAGCATTCATAGCAACAGTCAGATCGGTACACCAGTCAGAATATCATGTCAGTGATGATGGCGTTTTATATGTGAATAATTATATAGTTGTGCTAGATATTGCAGAACTGAGACAAAAAATCTTGAAAGACGCACATTACAATAAATTTAGTGTTCATCCGGGGGCAGAAATATGTATAATGATTTGAAAAGCCAATTCTGGTGGAAACAGATGAAAGCTGATGCGACAAACTTTGTATCACGATGTCTGAACTGTCAACATGTTAATGTTAGAGTTAGGTGCCCGTCGAGCCAAGTGTTGGCCGAGGGATCATGTAATAACTCTGTATATTACAATCATTATTATAATTATACTTGAATTTGTTTATCTGGCACATCTTTATCTATATACATTTGCTTGCAAAATAGAGAAGTCCTTGAATATACAAATAATAGAAAAAATGTGAGCTGGTCATGAGATGGCTATCATGAAACTCATATTTGGAATACTGTGTATTTTAAATCGTTCCTAGTCGATTCAACCGCCACTAAGAAGGATAAAGGCGATAAAGGCCGCTTGAGCTAGAGACTAGTATTTGCGATGTGGGTACCATGTTTCATTGGTAGGAGACATGTGGGAGTCCAAGCATAAATAAGTGCGCCATGTAGAGTGCACTGAACAACCCTCCCTTAGGATTTCCATGTGGTTCTTATCTATCGAGTGGAAAATCCTAGTTTATGGTTGTACACCATTAGTCCTTATGACCCGGGACAACATTGAGATCTATGTGCTAGAGCTATACTTTGACTTGTTTACTGACTCCTCTAGAGTCATTAATTGGCAAGATTGGGTGTAGTGTCAAAACATATAGGAGTCGATGCATTGTAGTCGGGGATTCACCACTTACCAATGGGTTTGGATATCCTATGTGACCTCATGAATTTTTAGTAATGAAATCTCTGATCAGAGTGAGGTGGTAATTAAGAAATGAGTTTCTTTAGTTACATCCGATACAACTACTACATGACACATAGTTATCGGTTCTGTGACAACTCTCGATATACCAATGGTTGTCGAATCGGTCGGGATATATGAGTTGAAGGGACCATACTGTACACTAGCCATAATTGAATGGTTCTTGCAGGCACTATCATTTGATACCTAAGGAGTCATGTAAGCGATGCTTCTAGGCGTTTAACATGACTGGTTGGGTACTATAAGAATTTGATTCTGACATTCTTATGATCAAGGAGTTGATTGATAAGAATGGAGTTGATTAGGGTATGCTCATATAAGGACATGTTTAGTCCCAATCACATGGAGATATGAACCCACTGTAGTCATATCATTGAAACATTTAGGGTCACACAAACACTGGCTTTATAGATCCTTTTGAGAAGAAAATTTGTTCAAAGAGTTGAGCAACTTATAAAAGGAGTTTATAAGGGGATGTAAATTTTAATTTGAACTTGTTTCAAATATTAAAATATATACATGGCTATATCATTAGTTTTGGAAATGGTGATTAATGTCATGAACGTAATTAAATTAATTCAAGTGTTGAACTAACATTACACAAGTAGGCTTTATGGAGCCCAAATACTTAAAAGATCAATAATTCTTTTACTAGTGGGCTTGAAGGTATTCAAGTGAGATCTAATTAAGCTCATGTGCCTATATTGTATAATATAGCCCAACTATGCATACAATATACATGCAAGAGGGAGATGAAAGGTTGGAGACACCTTTCACAATATACAAGGCACGTGTTTCCTTGGATAGTTTAATTTTTGGATTGACTCAAAAGTTGTCCCCCTCCCCCCTCCTCATGCATGTCCTCTTCTCCATTTTTCAAACAAGTTTTGACTTGGTTTTGAGTTTGAAAACTTGTGCTTCACATAGTACAAACCCTCAATATTCTAGTGCATATTTTGGGTGGAACTATCTTGCTAGTAGTGGACCTAATTTTGGAGTGGAGTCCTTTTGAGCAAGGTGTGCTCTTGGAAGCTTGTAGATAGTGTCTACCATTTCAAGAGCTAGATTATATAATCTAGTTGGTGCCATCATCAACCTTTTCAAGGTTGATAGGTAAATATCTAAAACCACTTGTTGGTACATGGATAGCTCATGCTCAACAACGCAACGGAAGCATAAAATACAAAGGTTAAGCAGCCCTATCCAGGCAGAAATGGCAGCATTGTATGCTACCCGTTTTAGGCAGCAAGGGCAGCGTTGTATGCTACCCGTTTTGGGTAGCTAGGGAAGCATTGGATGCTGCCCGACGGGTTGCTCATGTCCTCTTCGAAAAAAAATTTGGTTGTTGGCCGGAATCCCGCGACGGATCTCCGGTGAAAATTATGACGCTAGGGTTCTCAAAAGGTGTTTTGTGATACTCAAGTGTCATGAGCCC
Source organism: Dorcoceras hygrometricum (assembly GCA_001598015.1). Taxonomy (NCBI): domain Eukaryota; kingdom Viridiplantae; phylum Streptophyta; class Magnoliopsida; order Lamiales; family Gesneriaceae; genus Dorcoceras; species Dorcoceras hygrometricum. The sequence continues at coordinate 29,478 of KV005680.1, forward strand.
TAAGTTGATATGTCATTGTGGTTGATGATGTTTTGTGATTTAAATGGACTTCAAATTTTTTGAAGTGAAAGTGTTTTATTGGATCCTTAAGTTTAAATTTCATAAAATATATGTTCTTCTCATAAATAAAAAATTAAAGTGTGAATTTTATTAATTACAGTGAATGTTGATTCACAAGAAATTCGGTTATAAAATAATTAATGGTAAACAACGGAGTTTGTTCGTTATTTAATTTATAATCGCGGCGGTTCGTTATTTTATCAAGATATACAATATTTGATCAAATGATTATTGTGATAATTGATTGATGGTGTATGATATGTGATATTATGCATGAAGGATGATCAAAAGCCCATGCCCGATTTGTTAGGTGTATGCTAGGATATTTATTCGATTGGGTTATAATAACTATCAATTTTAAGTGGGCTTGGTTTATAGCTCGTTCCCATCCCATGAGATGTATCACTATGTGCCATGAATTTTTTTATGTATAAATTTTAGTATAGGGAAGGATCAAGATTGGAAGATGGTGGGCCATGAAGAATTGAGAAGATCCAAGACATGTAAATATTGGATGCTTGTGTAATTTTGCATTGCATCCTTTGCATACCCTAGGATTGGATCAAGGTCCATGTTTTGCTTGCATGGACCTATAGTTTTGGAGCAATTGATCATCCTTGTTAGTTTACTGTTTATAATATATGCATGATATATTATAAAATAATGAGTGTGTGTGTTATTATTTTATAATAATGAATTTGCATGAATCCGGCAAACATACGAAAACATGGAAAAATAAATTTTTGAAACAAAAACATTCATTTTGAATAGGATTCAAATTAATATCAAATCAAAAAGGGGAATTATAAAGAAGTTATAATTTCCTTGTCTTCCATCGACAGTGGATGTATGATGAATGCTACCCGCGCTAGGTGCTCGGCTCATATTATTGAGTGAGCCCGAGCGTCAGAAAGCTGTGACAGCCATTGATATTTTGATGTGAACTACGTGGAACTCCCATGATTTTGGCTCATATTATTGGGGAATTCATGGTGACCGTCCATTAAGGTTTGATATCGATGGGTGTGGCTTGACACGTAACGATGATCGACGTCATAATATTGGGTCCTCATCAAACGTGAGACAAAAGTCTACGTAAAGGGTTGCATAGAGATGCGATTGGAAACTACCTTTTCGAATCATGATTGACCTATATTATTCGGGATTATGACTATCTAATTGGACCTTACGTACCGACTGAGGAAAGGGGTTTCCCGTTTTTTACTAGAGGGTAGTGTAAAATGTCAAAACAGTTGGAGGAATATATTTAAAAAGTAAAAGTCCATACTTTATATCTTATGAAGTATTTTAAAATATTTATTAACATTTATCTGTCCTGTTCAGTACTTTTGACAATGTATTCGATTCGCAATCCTCTATCTATTATACTCAACAAACATGTTCTAACCAGACCTAATTACCTCAATTGGATAAGAAATTTAAAGATCATCTTGAACTCAGAAAAGATTACATATACACTTGAGAAGTATCCCCCTAATGAGACTCCAGTTAACTGCAGTCCTGAGGAGCTGCAAATATTCAAGGATTGGTGTGAACATGACTTGAGAGCCAAGTATTATATGCACACTTCTATGTCTCTTGAGTTACAGAGGCATTTTGAGGGTTCTAAGAGTGCTAACATTCATATGCATCTCAAAGGAGCTCTTTGGTGAGCAAACACGTGCTCTTAGGCATGCGACCGTAAAAGAGCTGATCACTATGCACATGCGAGATGGGACTTCGGTCCATGAGCATGGCCTTAAGTTGATTGGGCTAGTGGAAAAGCTCGTTGGCATGGATCTTGTGTTGCCGGCTGAGTTGATCATAGATGTGTTGCTACTGTCACTGTGAAGCTCATTTGACTCTTTTGTGGTGAATTTAAATATGAACAAGATGGAGCCAACCCTTGGGGAGTTGGTGAACATTCTTGTGCCATATGAATCCACCATAAAGAAGGAGAGGCTGGTTCTTTATGTGGGATCTTTGTCTGGTATGAAGAAAGGACCACGAGGGACGAAGCGTTCTACCCCAACTGCCAAAAGGAACATGGCCAGAAAGAAGCAAGCTCCGAGTCCCGTTGTGGCAGCCACGCTTGTGAAGGCTGACAAGAGCGATCATATCTGTTATCACTCTAAGAAGCCAGGGCATTGGAAGTGCAACTGTAGGGAACACCTTGACCAGAAAGGTTCTGAGAAAGGTATGCTAAAATGTCAGGTCCGGTGCACAAAAAAGAGATTAAACACGTTATTACAGCTGCGGAAGCATTAAAAGTGGCTAAAATTTTTCGCTTTGGCCTGACTTAAAAACATAACTTAAAAGTACACTGATACTCAAAATATTGGTTTTACAACAACCGAAGAACCAATCAACAAGCACATAACCATACAAGCATCGAATGTACCCCCAAACAACATAATTCTCAAATCAGCAATACAACATCAACACGAGACATTCCCCGACGACGACTCTAATACATAATTATAAAATATAGATAACTGAGACACTCTATCCATCTCTCGGGGCACCACCAGCTGAATCATCTCCACGACCAGTTGAGAAATCTGGGTAACCTGAACAACACACAGATAACCAAACAACCAGCCCCAGAGGGACAAGGGTCAAACCCCAGTACGGAGAGCAATCTAAAACAGCAACAGATATAAATGCACATGCTATGCATGAGAACAGCAGGATGCAAAGGCAACAGAATACAAATGAATCAGGAAGCCAAAGGAGCTCAAGGACCAACTCAGAAGCTATCAATCAGATCAAATGAATGAGAGTGGCCACGAAGCATATGAGAGTGTGGTAGCTATCCACTTGTCTCAACACACTGTACCAGAGCATAACCAGATCACTCAACCTGCTGTTGCCAAAGCTCATGAGAGAGTGGTAGCTATCCACTCGTCTCATAGTGGCTAATAACTAAACCAACAGGGAGATGAGGAGCACGGTATTGCCGCTTGTCCTCAATAACAGCATCTTGGTACACACGGGTTAGCACAAAAACAAACGGCTAACAGATATGAGCTCAACAGGAAATACGCGTGTATGCAACTACAACAACGTGCAACAACCAACATAGAACAGAGGTACACAAAAACAGCACGATAGCATACACTGCACCACATACCAGTAAGCATACATATATATCCATGCATATCCCAAAGCTGTAATACAAGCTCAAATCCGTACCTTAGCTTCTGTGCTACAATTACCACAATAGGGATCCCGAGTAACTCAGATCTGAAACCTGATTAGCCAACAACAACAACAACAACTCAGGGACGGTAAGCACAGAACTACAAACTGGGAGCCACCAGCTCAACCCAGCTCTATCCAACCCTTAGAACACGATAGCTAGCTCTGAACGAAATATAAGGTAGGATCTAATACTTGCTCGAAAGCACTACCTGAACGGAAGAACCAATGGACCGAAACGCTAACATATAACACACTGTAGCTTCTTCGCGTTCTTCTTCTAGCTAACCCAAGCCTTCGAAAGTGGTAGTAATGGAAGCGTCTTGGCAAGGGGAACTCAACGCTACCAATCTTTCTCCAATCGGAGTTGTCTACCGCCAGTAATCGGAAGAAATAGACCACGATGAACAGTAAGGGTTTCGCTACAGTAGAGAGTAAGGGGATGGGGAAAGATATTTCTAAGTGTTGGGAAATAATGGAGTATGTATGGTCAAATTCCTCTATTTATACAACTGAAGTCTCCCCATATCTGATGAACAGTAGCCACCAACACTCATGGCTCACAGCTGGTACCAGCTCAGATCTGAACACTATACCAGATCCGGACTCTACGCTATACCAGATCTGACTACCACCAAATGACATCGCACAGGAGTCCCACTCACATCTGACTAGCTCACTGGTCTCTCTGTCTCCCAACTGGTACACGTCAACCAGCTGCACTGTAGCATAACACGTACCAGATCTGGTTTCTCAAAACGGTGTCGCACCACCATCCAGTTCTCCGTTTCAACCATAGGTCCTTCTCCATTGGATAACACTTTGCAACTACTGAAACATCTATCCTGCTCTCTGCTTAACCAGCTGGTGCACTTAGCTGCTCGCACCCGCTAGCAGATGCAGTTTCCCTCCAGACTTCACACCCAGAACAGATCAGACGCACTGTCCAGATTTGACTTTGGTCGACTCACACGTGTCATCCAACTAACGCTTACATGGTTACACTTAAACGGCATCGCATCGCAATCCCAGATCCTGATGACCAGCTCACACTCGTTCAGATCTTACCTCTTCCTATACCTAGAATCGTACCGGTTTCACCAAAACCAAGAACCGACCGGTGTACATAGTACTAACAGATTTCTCTCTTCAAAGCTGATTTATCCCAAACGACGTCGCTTTATCACCCTCTTTGAATATACAACTTAGCGTGCCAGGTAGCTTGCGACGACGATGTATATGCGATCCAACCATCAAGATCTGATCGTTCTACGAAAATTAGTCCCAATCTGAATCCACGCACAAATATGTTTACGTTCACTAAGCATACAAGCTCAAAGCTGGTCCATCCCAGATCAGCTCATGCCTGATCTGGTCTATTCTAAACTCAATTAATTAAATTAATTGATCCACTAATCTTTCGGGGCTCACATTCCTCCCCCACGAAAAACAAGATTTCGTCCTCGAAATCAAACTGATCTAACGCTAGCATCACAAAGCCACAGAACCAAGAACACAAAATACTGAACCAACATAACAGTTCTAAAACTCACAGCACAGGTACCAGAGTTCAAGATAACTGGGAAAAACAATAACACATCCAGAAATCTATATAGGAAGCTAGTAAGATGCATACTAAAACAGATGAGGCCAGTCACGTTGCATCTTCTTCTCTAACTCCCACGTAGCTTCTTCCCTACCATGCTTGCTCCATTGAACCATCACCAAAGGAATGATCTTGTTCTTGAGCTATTTTTCCTTCCTGTCTAAAATTTTCAAGGGATACTCAACATAACTCAAATTACGATCCTTTCCACAATTTCATAAGGTCCAACATAACGAGGAGCTAACTTTCCCTTGTTTCCAAATCTCATAATACTTCTGAAAGGAGAAACTTTCAAGAATACTCGATCACCAACTTGAAACTCTAGAGGCCGACGACTACGTTTTGCATAACTAGCTTGGCGATCTTGTGTAGCCTTCATACCTGTCGAATCAGATCAACCTGATCTCTCATATGCTGCACAAATTCAGGAGAAGACAACTACTTCTCCCCCACTTCTTCCCAAAAAATTGGCGACCTGCACTTCCTACCGTACAACGCTTCAAACGGTGGCACTCCAATCGTTACTTGGTAGCTCTTATTGTACGAGAATTCCACTAATGATAACGAATCTTGCCAGCTACCACTGAAATCCATAACAACAGCTTGCAACATATCTTCCAAGGTCTGTATCGTTCTCTCAGATTGGTCATCGGTTTGGGGATGATAGGCTGTACTCGTAGCCAATCTGGTGCCTAAGGCTGCTTGCAAACTCTTCCAAAATCTGGAAGTGAACCTTAGATCTCGATCTGAAACTATGGACACAGGCATCCATGCAATCGAACTGCAAAATCTATGTACAGTTTCTCCATTTTATTCAAAGAATTCGTCATATTGTAGGGAATAAAGTGAGCTGACTTCGAAAGTCTATCAATCACTACCCAAATAGCATCACATCCTCGGCTGGAACGAGGCAAATGGGTCACAAAATCCATAGCTACATGCTCCCAATTCCATTGGGGCACCTCTAAACTATGCAATAGCCCACCATGTCTCATCCTTTCCGCCTTACTTGCTGACAATTCAAACAACAAGAAACAAATTCAGCCACATCGTTCTTCAAACCTGCCCACCAATAGTGCGGTTTTAAGGCATAGTACATCTTCCTTGCACCAGGATGGACACTATGACGACTACAGTGAGCTTCTCTGAAGATCTTTTCTCTCAAATCAATCAGGTTAAGCACAACCAACCTGCCATGAAACCTCAAACAACCATCAGCTGCGACAGAATAATCATCTTAGCTGTCCAGCTTGAGTCTTCAACTTCAACTCATGGATATATGGGTCAGTTCTCTGGGATGCCCTAATGTCCGAAAAAATCTGTGGTTCAACTTGAAAAGATGACACCACGACATAGTCATCACCTGGGTAAAAACGCCAACTAGTAGTGCTCAGATGCTCATGTACCTTTGAGATATTTAGCGATGCAAGCATCGACACTTGAGCTTTCCCGCTAAACGCATCAACAACTACATTCACTTTCCCAGGCTGATATGAATCTCGCAATAGAAATCCTTAAGCAGCTCCATCCATCTACGCTGCCTCATATTCAAGTCGGACTGTGAAAAGAGGTACTGAAGTGAAACGAACCAAATTCTAGAATTTTTTTTTAAAACTTAATTGCGAAATAATAAAATCTTTAAAAGTATGGCTCGTCCCCTTTAAAACATTTTTCTCAACATTATCTTAAAACATAAATAGAATAAATATCTAAAAAATCGCATCATTCCTTTTTCCTTAAAAATCAGAGTAAATAAAAGTACGGAAAGACCGAAAAAAACTAAAAGAAAAAATCTGAAACTGTTTCATAACATAAAGTGAAGACATCATAGTGGTCACGGGGCAACAGCTGCGACGGACGCTCAGAGGTCCTCACCATCGGTCGGCATAAAATCTACAGGGTCATCACCTGCACCATTTAAACCTAGTGAGCCTAAAGGCTCAGCATGATCTATCTGAATAATAGCAAGGTACATATAATAAAATAGCATGCAAGCATATACGTTTAGTAAAACAACTTTAAAACATGCGTGCAGGAGTGATAGTAAAACATGGTTCATCAATTAGTCGTAACATATCGTCATCGTATAACATACATAGTAAGGAATGACATGGCATAATATAAAAACGTGTTAGTCGTATCCACGAAGTGTAGACCATTATTTATTGATCAATCATAAATTAAAGTACGTGCCCCTTCGCCTCTAAAAGCCTGCCAGGAGTCGATCATTGTCTGTGCAACCTCTTGGCACCGGCGATAACTCCCCGCCCTCTTTTGAGCCCCGGACCTCACATGTCCACCAGCTTCCGCTTGGTACGTCCCCGAACCACACCGTACTAAGAGAGGTTGGCTCTGATACCAACTGAAACGAACCAGACTCTAGAAATTTTTTTTAATATATGTGCGAAATAAATAAACTAAAAAGTATGGCTCGTCCCCTTTTTAAAACATTTTCTCACATTACTTTAAACATAAATAAATGAATATCTTAAAACATAAAATCATCCACACTGTTTAAAAACCAGATCAAGTAAAAGTAGCGGAAACAGATCATGACAGATAAAGTACTGAAAAGTGTATCATAACATAGATAAAACGTCAAAGTGGTCACGGGGTATAGCTGCAGCGGGCGCTCAGAGGTCCTAACCACCGGTAGAGAAAAACTCATCAGCAGTCTCACCTGCACCATTTAAACCTAGTGAGCCTAAAGGCTCACAATGCTCTATCTTTTAAAATAGCAAAGTATGTATAATAAAACCATATACAAGCACATACGCATAATAAAATAACAGTAAAACATGCATGCATGGATGGTCGTAAAACATAATTCGTAACTGAGTCGTAACATATCAATCATATAGCATACATAATAAGGCATGACGCACGTAATATAAAAACGTGTGAGTCGTATCCGTGAAATGTGAGCGGGCGTGTGATTGATCAATCATAAGAATCAACGTACGTGACGGTGCGGTTCACCCGACCTTACCTCGGGATCACACACACCTCTATGCTGCCATTTCATCATGTCGTGATCACATGGATACATAAGCTTGTAATCCATTAAAACAAGGGATCCTCGGGCCTGGTATCCCGACTAACTCCTATCATTAAACTTGCCACAAGTCACTTCAATCTCTCGGGTTTTCTTTTAAAACATTCCTTTAACATTTCATAAATTCTCATGATGCGTGCATTTCATAAAAACATGCCATTTAAAATATTAGCCCGTCAATATATTTAATTCCTTCGTTTGAAACCTTACCATACATAGAATACTACATATATAATTAAATATATATTCACGGGCTTCTACATTTTCTACTCTGGTCAATGACTGGTTCAGGTGCCTGGTCTACTACTTCTAAGCCCAAATAGAACCTAGACTTAACTTAAAATTTAAACTTGGCCTTATACATGACTTGGCCCATAACTTTAAATTCACCCTTTAAAAATTCCCAAAATGCTCCATCTTTTACTAAAAATCAAATATTTAAAATTTGACTAATTAAAGGCTCATTGACCAATTTTGACTAAATAAAATCTCAATGACTACAATTTTGACTTTAAAACTAAAAGTAAAATATTAGGTCTAAATTAATTAAAATTTTGACTTTAAAATATTTGACCAAATAACCTTGAAATTGGACCCTATGCTTTAAAATTAAAATAACCGGTCAAGAATTAAAAATAACTTGGACCAAACTTAAAACATTTTGACTCGACCCTCGACTAACCACCTGGTCCAACCGAACCCAACCCATCGGTCCAGTCGAATCGACCGGCCCATACAAACCCTAAACCTAGCTGTCACACACAACACGCGCACACGACCAGCCGATGATTTCTCCCTTTGGCCGCCCAGCTCCAGCCGCCCGGCCCGGAGTCCCGGCGGCTGGACCACCCTCCGGTCCATCTGGCCCTACTGGACCAGCCCTAGCTCACGAAGTGGCTCGCACGACTCGGACGGAGCATGCAAAGTGGACGGACGACGCCCGCTACAAGGTTCGCACGATCGGCCTTGGTTCTCCCATGAACAAATTGTCTTCCCACCACCATGGACTACTACTAGACCACCCTAGGACCACCATGAACCATATCCAAGCCCCTTGAACAGCCCTGGGCCAAAGCATCACAAGATCGAATAAAAACGTAGTGAAAATTATGAGTCATGCATGGATCTAAAACGTTAAACGTAGATCTAAACAAATCACACACAATTCATGCATTTGATCGTTAAAAACAGTTTATTATGGCATAAATTATGAGAAAAGAATAGATATTACATGTCTTTAGCAGAGAACAACGAAGATCTGCGAGTTACCGAAGTGGAGGACGCGAGATCAAGACTAGATCGCCTTGAATTCATCCAAAAACTTGAAGAAACCGATGGGGTTGTGCAAAGAGGGAGGGGAAGGCTATGGTAAAGAGAGGAGGCTAGGGTTTTGAACAAAAATTATGTTTGGAATAAAATGAGGTGTGATACACAAGACCCCTCTAAGGATAGCATAAGTTTAGAAAATTAAAAGAGCTTTTTCCCATTAAGCCCCCACTAATTAAAATATGTTTTAAAACTCCCAAAGCAAGCCTCCAACTTAAATTTTTGTAATAATAATTTTTCATATTTGTAAAATATAGAAAAACTCATTAAAATAGCGCGTATAGGCGAAAAACGGGTTCCCCTAAAAAATAATCATAAAAATCCCAATTTTCAGAAATTACTGCTTAAAAATAATAAATTTACTCTTAAAAATCTAAGGGCTTAAAAATCTCAAATAATTTTCATCTCGGTCATCTCTAGTCTCATCCACGCGTCCGGAACTCAACAGACTAAAAACATGACATGCATATCATGCAACATTAAAATCATCATGAAATCATATAAAATATCATATAATTTTTTAAAATACATTTTCTCCTAGTCATGCACTCATTTCTACGTAATTAGGATTTCCTGGGCGTTACAAGCAAAGAAACGGAAATGATGTTCTTTATTAAATCAAGAACAAATAAAAAATACTTTAACAACAACTTAAATTTTAGTCTATAAATAAATAAAAATCTCCATTTGCTACGGCAGCAACTCTTGCTCTGTTTCCTAGCCTCAGGTGGGTCTCACCCATCCTAAGATGCTGACTTCATGTCATTACCTGCAAGTCATTCTAGATATGAGATCCACATCCGGTATCAAGTACCCAAAAATTCTAGTTACGAGACATATTTATTTCAATGTTAAATATACCTTTTGCTGCTCGTAGCTGCTCAAGGTAATCTCGATAGTTCCTCCTCCAATGTCCAATCTTGTGGTAATGGTGGTAGACGTCCTCAGAATTGTTGGGATTAGGAGCCTTCCCCTTGTGCTTCTTGCTGGACTTATCCTCCTTCACAGGAGCAAAACGCTTCTTACCCTTATGTTTTGGCCCCTTCTTCCCGGACTAAGAAGAACCCAAGAGGAGGAAGTACTTGTCCTATTTCATGGTCCCTTCAAACACGACAAGCATGCTTACCAACTCTTCAAGGGTGGAATCCAGCTTGTCCATGTTCAATCTGACCACCACAAAAGGTTCCAATGCAGCAGGGAGGGAGAGGAGAATCAAATCCACAGATAGTTCATGTGGAAGTACGAGTTCAAGACCCACTAAATTTTCAATGAGCCCAATCATATGGACCCCATGCTCATGAACGAAAGTCCCCTCGCGCATGCGGCCCGTCATGAGCTCCTTAACCGTCGTGAACCTCTCTGCCTGAGAGTTCTCCCCATACAAATCTTTGAGGTGCAAGTGGATGTCAACATCATGGTTCATGTACTCAAATCACCTCTGCAGTTTGTTGGACATAGAATCCAACATGTAGCACCGTGCCTTGAGCTCATGGTCCCACCATGTCTCCAGTTTTGTTAGCTCCATTGGACATAGAACCTTCAATGATTGAATCTCGAAAAATGACTAACCCAATCCATGATCAGAATCCCAAATCCTTTGTTGGTTTCCACTAGAAAAACAGCAAAAGTTTCATGGACAGAATCTCCTGGCCGATTTGGTCGCAACAATGTGTGACGACGGCGACGGCAATGCAAAAAGGCGGTGGCCAAGAGGAGAGGGGGAGAGAAGAGAAAATTTAAGCAAGATTTGGTTGCTCAACTTGGTGCACCGTGGAGCTCCCCCAAGGCCTCTATTTATAGATATTTCATGGCTCAAACAAGGTTAATTGGCCCAAGTCAAACACAATCACGATCCAACCAGCTTTGGATCTGTTGGGGAACCGCGGCGGATCCGGATCGCGCCTCCCGGCGAGGCAGCGGAAGAACAAAATTGGGCCGGGAGACGATCAACACAATTCAAAACATGCAAGCTATGACCATTCATAGGGTTTTTCTCGGGGTTACCTTTCTGGCAACTCGTGCCTGGCTCCGACCAGTTTCGTGAGGAAACCGGCACTTCACGGTAGGCGGCGGTAGATTACGTCAATCAGGTCCACGACCGGAAACAATCTCCCTCCGATCAGCCTGCACTAGAAGACTGAAGGATTTTATCGCCAACGGATTCTCCTCGAAAAGTTGGCCGGAACAAATTCCGGCGAGAGAGGCGGCGGCGGCGGCGACAAGCGGCGACGGCGGCGGCGTGAGGAGAGGAAGGGAGGCGGCGGCTTTTAGAGAGACTAGGGTTAGGGTTGTTATGATTGTGTAGTGTTTTATGATTTAGTCCTAAGTCTACCTTAAGTAGACTTAATGATGGACTTGGACCGGCCCAACGGGTCCGGGTCCAACGGATGAACATTCGGTTCATCCCCATCACTGTGACTTCATCATAACTCCGATCGCTGATCAGATCGAACCGATCGACTCAGTTTCCAAAACTGAATACTATGATCTGAAAAACCATTTTTCAGAACCCCAGTGCAAAATGACCGTTTTTCCCCTCAACAGCGAAAATCACGATTTGACCCCTGTTGACTTTTAGGAAGTCGCACTCCCCAAAATTCTCCTCAAGTGCTCAACAGAGCTCAGTATCCGTGTGGGAATCTCGAATCCAGTACTTGTGTGACCCTCAATGGTTCAGGGAT
>KV005680.1:42018-61012 GCA_001598015.1 Dorcoceras hygrometricum
TAATGTTCCCTACCAATGAAACATGGTACTTCGCATCGCAGATACTAGTCTCAAGCTCGGGTGGCCTTATCCTCATTTTGACGGCCCAATCGACTAGGAACTTGTTCAGAATACACAATGACTATTAGATGTGTTTCATGATAGCCGTCATACCCACTATCACATCTAACATACACTATAGTGCATTCTAGGTCTTTACTCAACGCAATTGTTAATCATCATACAACACAATGAAAGTAAAGAATGCCATATAAATAAATGCGAATATCATATATAAAGATTGTTTCATACAAGAGTCTATAAACCTACACGCCACAAGTTGGCTAGTTGGGCATCTACTCTAACAGGATCCATCGTTGTGGTCTCGTCATAATATTGATCGACGATCAGATCGGATCGATGTGCACAGTTTCCAAAACTGTATATTGTGATGCGAAAATAATTTTTCATACAAATGGATCTAAAAATAGTAGTTTAACTCCATTAGCTAAAATGGAAGTCATACTACCAAAGATAATTTTGGAAGTCATTCTCCTGGCCATCCTTATATTGTATTCAACACATTGAGTACCAAACCTATACGGGAATTGAGAAACCAGTCTTGTGTGACCCTCAATGGTTCAGGGATACTTCTAGCCGTGGGTTCACAAGTCTTTGTGACTCTGAAAACACATTTTTGGACTTACCCATCGGACCATGGTAAAACGTCTAGCAACATCACCGCATGATCCCCTATGTATCATTGATAGTTTTTGCAAGAACCAGTTGGTTATGGTTATCGTACAGTACGATCCTTTCATCTCATGTATCTTGACCGAATCAACGTCCATTGGTAAATCGAGAGTCGCTAGAGATTCGATAGCCACGAATATATCTTGGAGATCAAATAGTGATATCACAAGTGCTACTAGGTAAACTAGTTACATAAAGTATATCTAGTACTGTGGTCAGAGATTTGTCACACTATTATATCCTCATATAGCATAAGATATCCACACAGAAGGGTGTGCGGTGAATCCTCGAAAACAAAGCATCGACTCCTACATGCATTGGGACCTCACCCAATCCCGCCACCTGATGACCCTCACAGAGTCGATAAACGGGTCAAAGTGAGGCATCTATCATGTAGAGTCTCAATGATATTTCGAGCAATAAGGACTAATTAGTACAACCAAGACCTCAGATTTAATCCACTCGACAAATGCTAACCACATAGAAAGTCCAAACGATGGTAGTTCGTTAGATCCCTAGGTCACTATCTATCTGCGTGCTCAGAACATCTCTATGTTCCTTACAAGTGAAATGTGGTACTTCGCATCGCATGTGCTAATCTCAAGCTCGGGCGGCCTTTCATTGCTACGGACAAACCCAATCGACTAAGAACTGATTTAGAATACACAGTGACTATTAGATATGTTTCATGATAGCCATCCAATCCACTATCATATCTAACATACATTATAGTGCATTCAAGGTATTTATATAACAAGTTTATAATCATATAATGAAAATAAATAAATAAATAAAAATGAGAATTTCATAAATAAAGAATTTTTTAAATAGTCAACAAAAACCCACATGCCACAATTTGGCTAGTTGGGAACCTATTCTAACAGCTTAAGGATCACTGCTGGCCTCTGATGCTCTGCTTTCACTTGTTGGCAAGTCAGGCACTCTGATACAAAGAGAGAAATGTATCTGTTCATCCCTGCCCCCAGTACAACAGATGTATGTCCTTATACATCTTCGTAATCCAGGGGTGATATAGTACAGAGACATATGTGACTTAGTCATAATGTCAATCCTCAACAAATCTATGCCGGGAACCTAAAAGAGACCTCTGTACCTCACAATGTCATCCTCCATGTCAATCCTCAACAAATCTATGCCGGGAACCTAAAAGAGACCTCTGTACCTCACAATGTCATCCTCCACGTATATAACCTCTGATCCTTAGACTCATCCCTCTGTCTCAACTTCTGCAGATGATGGTCAACTGCTTGTCCGCTGCGTATGAGATCTCTCACAGTGGACTGCAATGTGAGTGTAGAAAGTCTAGGGTCACCGTCCTAGTATAACTCTCCAGGCCAAACCCCTAGATCCCTGCCTGACGAGGCCTCTGTATCGACATCTGTGCAACTACTACCATCTTCCTACTCAATGCATTGCGACAACATTATCCTTCCATAGGTGGTAGCTAATGTCACAATCATAGTCATTCACCAACTCTAACCATCTCCTCTACTAAATATTAAACTGCTTCTGTGAATGAAATAATTGAGGCTTTTGTAATAACTTTTACTTCTCGCCATATAATTAATGCCTCCAAATTTTTAGCGCAAAAACCACTGCGGCCAACTCCATGTCGTGCGTCGAGTAATTCTTCTCGTGCACCTTCAACTATCTAGATGCGTAAACGATATCCCGGTAATTCTGAATCAATATTGCCCTCAACCCAAGCTTAGAAGTATCTGTATACAACAAAAAACCTCCCTGCCCTGATGGCATCACTAATACTTGTACTGTAGTGAGTGCATGCTTCAACGCCTCGAAGTTCCTCTAACAGTCATCTTCCCATACAAACATTGCATTATTCTTTGTCCGAGCGGTATAGGGCACTGCTGTCAGGCCTCGTGCTCACAACAGATAAACACATGCGGAAGCTATCAAAAAGTGGGTAAAATTTTCGCTTTTAGGCCCGACGTTTTAAACATATAATTTAAAATACAACGATACTTAAAATAAGTTTCCCAAATCATAAAACAATCAACAACAAAGCATACATAATTCAAACATGTATCATACTCCCCTACGGGTACAACAACAAAGCGCAGGGCATCCCCCTGGCTAACTGATACATATCTATATATATGCTATATGCTACTGGGACACACTAGCCACCTCCTGGGGCACCACCAGCTGGGTTGAAACCATGACCAGCTGTAGAACCTGGGTTTCCTGAAAACAACGCAACAAAGAAACAAACCAATCCCCGGAGGGACATGGGGTCAAACCCCAGTACGGAGAGCAATAATACAACAGAAATAAACAGCAAGGAATAAAATGCAGGTGCTATGCATGAGACGCCGAAGAACAACGGAAAGCTCGACCCACAAGGGAGCTAAGGAACTCAAACATAGCTCCGAGAATTACCAACAACATACAGTGGCCACGGGGTGTGTTCACAGTGTGGTAGTAAGCCACTCGCCATGACACTACTCCCACTTACCAGATGCATCAAACAACTCAACCTGTTGTTGCCTCGCCCATGAACTGTGGTAATTAACCACTCGGCGCATGGTGGCTACGATACCAGCAGGGAGATGAGAGTGCGATATTGCCGCTCGCCCTCACATCCTGGTAAGAAATAACAACAATACAACAATGGTACAAAGACTACCCAAAACTGGAAAGGAATACCATGCGTGTATGCAACATGCGGGAAAGCAAGCATATAAACATATGCAACGCAACAAATGCACAAATAGCATACACAATCCTCAACAGGACACAACCAGCAGGCACGGCAATTCCACATACCAGCGACTACAATTCATCCAAGCCATAACTTCGCTGTAAATCAAGCTCAAATCCGTACCTTATACTGAGCAACAACTAACCCTGCGAGAAATCCCGAAGACTCTGGTAAAAGCCTGTTAAACACACGGCATACACAATTTAAATCTAACAGGATTGCTAATTAAGCTCACGGCTGGGAGTCTCACTCGACCAGCTGCCCAATATACCTCAACAATTACATAGAAAGCTTAAAACTATGGCTAGGAACAAGGTCTCACCGGAAACTAGAACGTAGTGCTACCAAATCGACGCAACACTCGAACGGCAGCAACTTCGCGTTCCTCAACTAGCCAATTCCAGCTTCTAAAACTGGTACGAATTGGAAGAGCTTCTCAAGAGGAGTCCAACGCTACCTCGCACGAGCAAAACAACCACCGGAAACGACGGGAAATCGCCGGAAAAACTCACGGCTGAACAGTGTTCTAGGGTTCGAAGGATAAGGAACGAAAGGTTGGAAATATTTGCTAAGTATGGAATTGATACTACAAATCGAAGACCAAGTCTTCCTATAAATAGCACTAGCAACGACTGGAATCACTTCAATAATTGTCAATCGACAATACCAGTCGACACCAACAATTTCTCAAACCAGCAGGCGCAAGAACCAACAGCTGAATTCTCCAACAATCGCTAAAATAACTAAAGGCTGGTTCTTAAAACGGCGTCGCGTCAACTTACTCAAACGACGTCGCACATGATACTATACCAGCAGCTGGGTATCCAGTCGCAAGAACAAAACAACGCAACGCTTCTCTCTGCTGGATCCAGTCGCAACCTCAAAACGCAGCGTTGCAACTAATTCAAACGACGTCGCTCCACTGACGTCATCCAGTCGCTAGCTCTCGCGAAATACCAGCAGCAAGCAATATCGGTGAAACTCACTCGCAGCTGGACTCCCAGTCGCAACAACGAAACGACGACGCATTCCTTCACTGCCTCCACCTTTCTCTTATCTACCTCTACACCCGCACTCGACACAATGTGGCCTAGAAACGCCACCTTCTCCAGCCAAAATTGGCGCTTGCTGAATGTGGCAAATAACTTATTCTCCCTCAAAAATTGCAATGTTGTCCTCAGATGCTGATTGTGCTCCTCTATGTTCCTAGAATAGATAAGAATGTCGTCAATGAAGACTATGATGAACTGATCCAGGTAAGGATGAAATACACGATTCAGGAGATCCATGAAGATTGTTGGGGCGTTAGTAAGCCCAAACAGCATCACTAAGAACTCGCAGTGCCCATAACAAGTTCGTAGTGCTGTCTTATGCACACCTATCTCCCTCACCTTCAGCTGATGGTACCCTGATCTAAGATCTATCTTTGAGAATATTGAGGCTCCTGAAAATGATCAAATAGGTCCTCAATCCTCGGTAGTGGGTACTTGTTCTTCATTATAACCCGACAATATCACCCTGTCGCATATTCATAAACTCCCTCTTTAGCCTGACTCGTGA
Organism: Dorcoceras hygrometricum; assembly: GCA_001598015.1. Lineage (NCBI taxonomy): Eukaryota > Viridiplantae > Streptophyta > Magnoliopsida > Lamiales > Gesneriaceae > Dorcoceras > Dorcoceras hygrometricum. The sequence continues at coordinate 47,054 of KV005680.1, forward strand.
CTCCTCGGTGAAATAATTGTTGTATAATAGTTCCTTGAACCCCTCTTAGGTCAAGGTATCAAGATCCAATGACTTCCCGGCCTCTTCCCACCATAGGAGGGCGTCACGCCTCATTATCCCATATTTCAGCTCCATAACATCGAAAATAATCTCCAAAGACAGTGATCTAGTCCTCAGCTAAGAAAGGATCAGTGGTACCTGAGAACTCCTTCAGACTCATCTTCTGGAAGCACTCATAAGCCGCCTCCGGTCACACCCTCCGAGCAGCCTTAGTCTGATGCTCCAGCAATTGAGTCAATCCGGACAATAACTTCCCACTAGAGTCATGTGGAGGTGGAGGTGTGTCTCACCTGAGTCCTAGCTCATTCATCCTCTAGGAAGCATACCTTGAATACAGTCCAAGATCACAAATAACCAACATGCATCTATGGGAAAACATTTAATCCAATACCTTAATTCCATTATAAAACATCTATACTCGGACACCGGACAATTTAAACAAGTCACCGGACAAACCCTAAACTCATCACAATCATCCCAGGCCTATAAAATATGTTTTACACATCTTAAACATGTTTAAAAACCATAAAACTACTGTTTGGATGCCTTCGCGGTGCTGCTATAACCTCTAAAAGTTCAGCGGTACGTGCTGACTCTCCTTGGCTCCTATACAGGTCCGTATGAATTCTAAATTAATTACCTTTAACTCCAAACCATTGAACTCAACTTAGGACCTATCCTCACATGATCTATACATATTAAAAGTGACTCAAGGTGTTGGGCAGTAGTACGCATGACTCACAACATTACACACTTCGTTGTAGCCTCACGTCTCGCTCATCCAACAAATGTGCACGTGATTAGCCTTAACCCAACATCAAACCAGCTTATACCAGGCATATATGACCCATAACTGTGCCTTAGACCCCAACCAAGTACCCTGCTCAATCCAAGATCAGGAGAACCTCCCTCACACCGAACCATCCTAGCCGGTCCTCCTCCTTACACCATTATGCACCATCCAGCCATTCAGCCTTAAATCCAAACGACTATTAGCTTTTTCTCACCGAAAATCACTTATAAAACCAACCTAACATCAGTATAAACAAATCTAAAGACATCAACATCCCCTTGACGTCCATCACATGTAACACTCAAGTTTTAGTCATGAAACACCAAGATATGTCATCATAGCACCATATAAACGAGCCATTCTTTCAAGAAAAAAATGAAACCTTTTCTCATGCATAATTTGGATTGAACACACATAATTCTGAATGTTGGATAGAAATAGTTGAAATATAGCTCGGAAGTTCAGAAGGGGGGGGGGGGGTTGAATGAACTCCTTCACCAATTTTTTGAGAACTCCTTTCAAAAGGATTTTAAAACCTTCAGCTGCCTCTAAGCTGAGTTACCAGTTTAGGGGAATCTCAGGATATTGTTGTTCTCTCGGGTAACAAGAAAATGTGTGGAATAAACCTGATTAAATAGTGGACAAATATATAACTAACGAAAGCCGGAAAGAAGTAAATGAAAGTTGTAAAATAATGCAGTAAAGTAAGAAGGGACAAGAGATTTTTTTATAGAAGTTCGGAGCTTAAATTCCTACAACTCCCCTTCTTCTTTGAACAGGAAGGATTCCATTAGAAGACTTTGATTACAACAGCTCCTGCAGCAACCCGATCCGACAGCCCACAAGCTTCAAGAACTCCTAGCAACACCACGACAGAAATAGATGTGTACTGTTCTGCAAATACAACGACAACTTCTAAGCTGTTTAGGCTTTCAAGCTTTCTAGGAACTCTGTTTTTTATTTACAATCAATACACAATACCACAGAGTGGTTACAACTCGAATGAATAAATGTAAGTATTTTGAGTGTAGGTTGTAACGAAAATTATGATGACAGTGAGATTTGTGTGATGTGAATTCTGCAGTGTAACAGTGTGTAGCTTTGGTGTATGCAGAATTCTGTTTGTTCAAACATTCGTAATCAATTTTCGTCTCTCGTGTTTCAATAAATATTTTGTGAAAGTCTCTTTCACACAGACGCTTCTTGCTTCTGTTCATCGTCATATATATAGAGATTTCCATCTCTATCAAATGGAAAATGATATGTTGTACCGGCTAGTTGATTTCTTTCCTTCTCGAAGAACTTGCCTTTTCTTCTACCCAAATCACAGGAAAGGTATGTTGAGTCCAAAGATAGCATACGGTAAATTTGCCCGTAATTAAGCATACGATTGATTTAACTAGATCTGATAGAATCACGTCCGAAATAGATATCTGTGCATTCTGAGCTGTTTTCTGTAAACGTGATCTGAAAGCTTGTAAGCTCTAAGCTGTTATGTGAAATACTGTAGACTGCTCTTGAGATCTGATTCAAACCTGTCTGAGCTGATCTCTACTGAACTTTACTATTTCCAGCTCTGATATACAGTATTACGTTGATCTGGAAACGTTCCTCTGAGCTGTTCTGTAGGCTGAAAACGCTAACTCTGAACTGTGACTTAGCTCTTCAAGATCGGATCTGAATTCATGTAAGCTCTAACCCTAAGGCTGTTCTTGAGCTCTGAGCTAGTCTCTGTACGGTTATCATTCTAAGATGTTTTCTGCACTGTGTAAGCTCTAAACTGTTTTCAGCATTGTGTAAGTTGTTAATTGTTCTATGTACGAAGCTCCTATCTGAATCTTCTCTAAGATGATTCCTAACCAAAACACTGTTCTGGTTTTGAACCTTTAAAATGAACTGTTATGAATCACTATAATCTACTTTGCTTACCCTGAACTGAAAATTGATGCTCTAAGTTGTTCTGATTGTACTGGATCGGGACTCTCTAAGCTGATCGTCATGCTCTGAGCTGAAACTGACTTCTATGATCTGATCTACTTGCTCTAAGGTGAATTCCGACATTCTGAGCTGGACTGTTACGTCCTAAGCTGTTCTGTTCAACTCTGCATCTTTACAACTGTAATCTGTTCGGTTTCTTGTTTTTGTTATCACCAAAACTCAAATTTTATTCTAACACTGAATGTGATAGAAAGAAGATTTAAACTTGCCTTTGTGTGATAAAAATGGGAAATACGCGTTACCAAATGCACGGAGGCAACGGGGAGCAATTTTCTTCCTTATCTTGGCTTTGATGTGGCTCGAAAATTTCAGTATGTAATGGGGAGGAAAGTGGCGGCTGAATGATGAGAAAATCCTGAAGAATTCGTGTGTTTCTAGCCCTAGGAACTTAGGTGTAGGTGATTATACATTTGGGTATTAATTTTAGGCCCATCGGACTTTAATTTAGGTACTAAATTTCCTAAGCCCAACCAATAATCACGCACCCTAACATAAACTTATTTCATATTATAGTTTAAAATTTAAAAACTTTTGTATTAAAAAGAATATCATTTATGCTTACCCGCTCTTATCCGAAAAATCGCTTACGGGGAAATAACACTCAACAATCATGTTTTGTCTAACCATGATCCAAAAATTTAAATTTATCATTAAAAAAATATTTTTCTCCTAAAATCTTGAAAATAATTTTTGTAAAATCATAAAGTCACCTCTAAACCAATCTCCCTTCCGCGACTCAGTAGCGAATATCTACCTGAAATCACAAAAACTCAAGAAACAAATTCAAATCACAAAATTAAAAAAATCATTAATGTTTTCAAAACCTCAATTATAATTTAAATCATTTATCTCTTGCATATGGTTTGCGTGATCGAATATCGGATGGTACATGAGCGTTGGAAGGGATTCACTTGGAAAACCTCCTGGCTTCCTTTGCAACCATCTATCCTGATTTCAATCTTGTCCTAGGTCTAGAATTATCAATCAGCTCTGTTATCAATGATGAAGGAAGGTTATTTGTCCATCTTTGATCAATGGGAAAAGACCATCCATTTGTATTGATTATCACTTGGTGTCGTCTGAAGGAAAAATTCTAGCAAAGATATTGATATGGCATGTAGATGAAGAATAAAAATGAACATGATGGAATCTCAAGCCCGATCAAGATAATGGGCCAATTGCCGCGATGTTGATGAATGTGGGAAATATGAGTTTGGAGCAGTTGACTCACTACATTACCCATACCATGGAAAAAGCTCTTAGGAGAAACCGAGGACCTCCCCCAAGAGAAACCATAATCTGTTGCAAACCTGAGACGAGAATATAGAGGTACAAAAAAGTCATGCCAAGGAAGGAAACGACTCTCAGTTATCGAGAACTGGAGGTCTAGCAACAGATGAATGAGATGTCGAACAAGATTAGGATGTTGAGGCAACAAGGTGGGTGGAAAGGCTCTTGATCCAAAGAGGAAAATATTTTTCTATTTTTTTATCTTGAAAGATGACCTCCCTGACAATTTTTCCCCCCCAAATATAGAAAAAAGTACAGACCCATAAGAGCACCAAGATACATTTGAAAATTCTGCTTCACTACATCAATACTCTGATGGAGTTGAGTGTCTGGTGTTCCTCAATAGCTTAGTATGGTCAGAAAACCAGTGATTCAATATGTTGAAACCCAAATCAAAATATTTTTTCAATATTTCAGCTCTGCTCTCCTCCACCAGTTTGCCAATAGCAAGACGTACCATAAAACTTCGTTAAACTTATTTGTCATAGCAAGACCATGAGTCATTATAGGAATTCGTATGATGATTTAGCAGCATTGCGTTCTAGAACCATCGGCCACCTCTGATACCCTAGTGAATGCATTCACTCAGGGACGTGGGGGTGGTCAGTCTTGTAAGTCGTTGGTGAACAAACCTAACAAACTATGATGACCTAGTAGCCCGAACAGTATGCCAATGGAAGTTTGTAAAAGGCAAAGGAGAGGCAAGGAGAAACCAACCAATGGTTGTGGGAATAGAGGAGATAGGAGATGAATGTGATGGAGGGCCAGAGGATATGGTAAGCTCTGAGGTGTTCCTAGCTCCTACCCCTTTACCATGAGTCTGGAGAGAGCTATCGAAATATATGAGGAGCAACGGAAGTTGGAGAGGCCATGTAAAACAGAAATGGGTATACATTTATGCTCATACAAGTACTGTGGGTTTCATAAGGAGTATAGACATCACAGAATGATTGTCAACATTTGTGAGAAGAGGTGAAGAGGATCATATAGAAGGATCCAAGAGTGAGAGCCCTTTATAAAGGGTTTAGGAATCATCAAAGAGGCTCTCAGTATCCTCCTCCGGAAAACCATAGGGAAAGGCAGACACAATCGGAAAAACCCCTATTGAGCTACACCAATAGACAAGGTGGATAGGTGATGATAATAATCCGACTAGAGGGATGTGGTGACGTACGGCTTGCACGCCCAATGTGTAGTGGAAGGTTATAATTTTTGTTGCACTGTGAACGGGTTACGGTGTTCAGGCACGCTCATATGTATTGGAACAATAAACAAATATGAATCACATTCATAGGGTGTTCTATTAATTGTTACCTTTGGCGAGTTGGCGCCCTGCTCCGACCAGTCCAATTTTAAAGCGAATGTGGCTCTTCTACAGTTGAACTCTGAACAAATCCAAGATTCCACGACCGGTAACCCAATCCCTTACTAACTTGCACTAGAAAGCCTAGAATAATGCCAAAAATGGATTACGCACGATGAACCGCAAACGACAAGATGCAACAGTGGAAGAACGAGGCAGCAGCGGCCACATCGAGAAAGGCTACGACAACGGCTTGGAGTGGGGTAGCGGCGTGAGGGAGTGGTGGAGGCTAGGGCTAGTGTTTGTGCAATCCAAAGTTTCAACTCTCTCTGAAAACAAGCCCCCCATGGTGCCATATTTATAAAGAATTTAGGCTCAATAATTGATTGATGGGCCTTGGCAATCCCCAAGCCCATTGAAAACTAGTTTCGATTCCATCGTTGTGGCATCATAATCCCGATCAACGATCAGATATTGCCAATGTGTTCAGTATGTGAAACTGTTCATTATGATGTGGAATCAATTCCAAAACTGATTCTAAATATGGCAGTTCCACTCCCTTTCTCTGTTTTGGAAGTCCTCTATTCTTCTATACTAAACACTTTGAGTTTCATATCCATACGAGAAAAGGGAAACAGATACTTGTGTGACCCTCAATGGTTTAGGGATACAGCTAGCCATGGGCTCACAACTCTGTGTGACTCAGATAACACTTTCTCCAACTTACCCATTGAACCATGGTAAATACTCTAGCAACATCATAGGTATCACTGATAGTGCATGCAAGAACCAGTAGGTAATGGTTAGCGTATATTACGGTCCATTCAACTCAACTTTCTCGATTGAATCAATGACCATTGGTAAATCGAGTGTCACTATCGATTTGATAACTATGCAATACATCTCGGAGATCAAATATTGAAATCGCATGTGCCACGAGGTAAACCCTTTTATTATAAAGAGCATCTAGTACTCAGGCTAGTAATTTGTCACACTATTATCTCATTAGATAGCATAGGATATCCACGTACTTATTCTAACGGTGAATCCTTGATAAAAAATATGGAATCCAATATACATCGGGACCTCACCCAATATACCACCTGATTACCCTCAGGGGGCCGGTAAATGAGTCAAAGTGATGCCCCAATCATGTAGAGTTTTAATGATGTTTCGAATAACAAGGACTAATCAGGTATAACCAAAACTTCCAATTCAATTCACTCGACAAATGATAACCCCTAGAAAAGTCCAAACAAGGGTAGTTCGATAGATCACTAGGTGACTATCCATCTGCATGCTTAGAAAATCTCCATATTCCTTACCAATGAAACATGGTACTTTGCATTGCAAATGCTAATCTCAAACTCGGGCGGTCCTTATCCTTGTTTCGAACGGGCCAATTGACTAGGAACTCATTTAGAATGTACAGTTACTATTAGACGTGGTTCATGATAGCCATCAAATCCACTATCACATCCAACATACAATATTATACCTTCAAGGTCTTTGTAAAGAATTCCATGATAACAGATGTAAATTATATAATAAATATTATTTTATAATGAGAGTCAACAAAACCCACTACCAATAGTTGGATAGCCAGGCACCTACTATAACAATCTCCTACTTGCTCTATAGCCAACTAGTCATCAGATGTACTCCCATTGCCTCGTGATATGTTTAAACAGTGGCAAAGGCTTCGTTAACGGATCAACAATATTGTATGCAGAGACGACTAGTTCAACAACAATGTCTTCTCTTCCCACAATTTTCCAGATTATGTGGTATGTGTTTGGATCGCTAATGAGCTTTAGGCTCCTCTTCTTGAGCAACGAAACCCGTGTTGTCACAGTAAACCGGGACTAGACCAACTCCTTCAGAAATTACGCCCAAATCTTGGACGTAATTTATCATCCAAACGGCCTCCCTAGCAGCATCTGATGTTGTAATGTATTCAGCCTCAATGGTTGAATCCGCAATGGTGTTCTTGTTGGAACTTTTCCAAGTGAAAACACCTCCGTTGAGCATGAATACAATTCCAAAAATCGACTTTGAGTCATCCACATCACTGTGGAAGCTATCGTTGGTATAACCTTCCGATTTTTCAATTCTTCACCCTTATATACCATGAACATGTTCTTAGTTCTTCACAAGTACTTAAGAATATTTTTGACGGCCTTCCAATGCATTTGGTCTTGGTTTGCTTGATATCTGTTCATGAATATCAGATCATAGACTACATCAGGCCCATTAGATATCATCTCATACATTATAATTCCTATTGCTGATGCATACGGCACTCGTGTCATCTTCTCTATCTCTTTGTCAGGCTTTGGAGACATTGGCTTAAATATATTGACCACATGGTACATAGGCAGATGTTCTCTCTTGGATTCTTTCATAGAGAATCTCTTAAGTATGGTGTCGATGTAGGTTGCTTGCGTGAGTCCGATCATCCTCTTTGATCAATCCCTATAGACTTGTATCCCTAGAATATAGAGCGCCGGAAGTGTTTCCGACGTAGATCCTCTGATTTTTAAGTCAGCTCGAGTGATCGAGATGTAATAAGAGTATATAGTGCAGAGAATGTACGAGAATATTAAATGAGACATACTCGGGTATTTATAGGAGGGCTAAGCGGTTGCGTGTATGTTTCCTGTATAATCATGAGCCGGAGTGGGCTTTGTAGACGTTGCATGCACGCTATAAGAATGATCACATGCAGGTATGGCTATTCCTGATTTTTCGCCGCTAATCATGTGCTATGAAAGTGGGCCAAGTGGTTGTGATGGGTGGTTTATCAATGTGAGACCTATTACCCCGTCGCATCATCAAGCTGGATTTTCTACACCTCGAGGCCCGAGGTGACCTGGAGTACAGCCCACAATGGGTTTGGGATATCTATAAGACGTTATCAAGGTGTGTTGGTTGGACACACTAAGGAGTACTCGGTCATTTATTCAGTTCATTTACCTCGAGGTGAGAGCTCAAGGGTGTTAATGCTCGGATCCTGAGGTGGTGGATATTTGTGGTATCAATATCCATACAGGAATAGGGAAGTCAGTACTCGTGTGATCCTCAATGGTTTAGGAATACAGCTAACCATGGGCTCACAACTCCGTGTGACTCAGAGAACACTTTCTCCGACTTACTCATCGAACCATGGTAAAAAGTCTAACAATATCGCCCCATTTTTCTATGTATCACTGACAGTACCTGCAAGAACCAGTATGGTTAGCCTACAGTACGGTCCCTTCAACTCAATTATCCCGATCGAATCGATTACCATTGATAAATCGAGAGTCGCTATCAATTCGATAATTATGCAATACATCTCCGAGATCGAATAGCGACATCACATGTGCTACTAGTTAAACCATGCTATTCTAAAGCACATCTTGTACTCTAGCTTAATATTTCTCACACTATTATCTCCTCAGGATAGCATAGGATATCCACGCACTCAGGCGAGCGGCGAATCCTTGACAACAAAACATCAAATATTACATGCATCATGAGCTCACCCAATTTCACCACCTGATGATCCTCAGGGAGTCGGTAAAAGAGTCAAAATGAGGCCCATATCTTCTAGAGTTTCAATGATACTTTGAGTAACAAGGACTAATCAAGTATAACCAAAACCTCCGACTTAATTCACTTGACAAATGATAATCACTTGAAAAGTCTGAATGAAGGTAGTTTGATAGATCTTCACATGATTATCCATCTGCATGCTCAGTACATCTCTATGTTCCTTACCAATGAAACTTTCTACTTTGCATCGCAAATGCTATCTCAATCGGGCGTTCCTTATCCTTGTTTCTTATGACTCACTTGACTAGGAACTCATTTAGAATGTACAGTGACTATTAGATGTGCTTCATGATAGCCATCAAATCCACTATCACATCCAACATACACTACAGTACATTCGAGATCTTGATCCAACAAGTTTTCAGTTATAATAAAGATAAAGAATACTGTGATAATAGATGTAAATTATATATGTGAATAAAGATGATTTTACAATTAGAGTCAACAAAACCTACTACCAACAGTTGGCTAGCAGGGCATATGCTCTAACAGGATGATCAATATGATTTCAGGAGGTGTAGGGATTTTTGTCGAGCTAAAAAATATCATGGAACGAGAAATGATAAGTTTGAGATCATAAAGTAACCTCATACCACATCAAAGATAGTTATTAGCTTTGGCCACCCGATCTAGAGGGTGTTGCGGCACGGCGTAATGATGCCCTTGTGGTTATTCACAATTGCTAATTATGACTCACAAGGATCCTTGTTGTTACTAGAATCTCTGTAAACATTTTATCAAGAGAACCTTGGATCAAACTAAGATGGAAGGTTTTCACTTTGAGCTTATCTTTACCTCACTCTATAGGTGTTTAGGTAATGAATTCAACTGTTGGGGCATATTGGCCTTCATATATCTTTAGAAAATACTTTAATCGTGTCACCAAGATGGTAAATCTCACTATATTTGATTCTGATTTAACATATAATTATATTTTGGGATGACATGTATTAAGGATTTTGATGTAACAGAATTTTTCTCCAGCCGACGAGCTACCACCATGTCGGGAGATCGGGAGCTCTGTCCTCGGGAGGTAAGCGAAGGTGAGTGTGTTTCTTTTGGTGACCTGCAACCACATACACCATTCAGAGGGTGTTGAAAGTGTTTCTGTCAAAGCCCTTTTGATACTTAAGTCAGGTCGAGTGGTTGGAATAGAAAATAGAATGTACATAAAGTTGAAATCTACTGAGTTTGTGAATGAATATGAAGTGAAGCCCAGGTTATAGAGGGGCTTACGATAGTTGCGGGCACTTTACCTAAATGTTGATGGGTATGAGCAAGTATTATGCCTGTGTTATGTCAGGGTTGAACACTAATTTAGGCGAGATTATCACCCTAACTTCTCGAGCTGAGACTAATTCAATACGTAATCCTGGGTGCTATAGGAGCAGTGATTGTCGTCTTGGGACAATGAGATGTGCGTGGATGCCAGATTGCCCATACCTCTAGAACCCAAGTGACCTGCTCTAGGGAATTCATGCCCTGGGACCCAAGGTGACATGCTCGAGGGTGCTCACTTCTCAGGTCCCGAGGTGGTGGCCACAAGTGGTCCACAAGTGGTATCAAGAGTATCCCCCGACGGGTCCTAGAAAAAGAACTTGAAGTTTAGGACCATTTGGAGTTCTGTCCAGGACCCGATATCATATTTTATTTTTTTGAGAAAACCATAATCCACATAACGACTCTCGCAGCCATTGATTAAGTGAAATTGGATGGTTAGGATGTATTCTAGCTCGATACTCAAGGCAACGGTTGGAATTGCAGAGATGATCTGAGCCCTTCGTTGTGAGAGAGATCCGAGTGCTGTGGTGACCCTCAAACTCCTATAATAGATAATCCATCCTATTAATTTTTTACTTTCTTTCTTTTATCGCACCAAAAACCTGTCAAAATTTTACTCCCCCGTAGCCCCATCTACACTTTTGCTTGATCTACTCACTAAATTCCAAACTTGTAAGTGCTTAGTCTGATCTTGTTCAATCGAGATATCATCTCTAGATAATAGTGTAGTTAGGAAATTAGTAGAGTCCCTAGAATCCTCCTGTCCTCGGGGTCTAGCAGTGAGGGGGTGGTATCCCGAGCACTATGGATGTCCCCCGAGCGAGGTTGCTTGGAATAGCATGAGATTAGGTCGAGCTAGCTCCTCGGGGTGTCCTTGGTACAAAGTAAAGGATTAAACTCTTAGGGAGTCAGACATTCCCCAAATTAGTTATAAGGCCAGGATGTCGAGTATGTTTGAGGTGATTATTCACGACGTAGAAGACGAACTCACCGTCTTACCTCTGATTTCCATACTTTTGACATAAACCGGATAGATCTGGCTCTCAGCTTTACCATTCCTAAATTCATAGTAGGGTTGTATCACCTGGAGATTAGACCTAGCCAACTATTCACGAACTCCTATAGCTCTTATCCTAGGAGTCTTACTTAGTATTTTGAGATTCCCCTCTTGAGCTATACCATGATGCAACTCATCCAAGTAAAAAAACTAGGACCTGGAAAATTTTACATTTCTAACAAGACATAGATTGGCTTCATATGGGCAACCCGAGCTCCCACAAGGCGTGGATGGTTAGAAATTTTTTTGTTAGGAATAGAGTTATGAGTGGGAGCCCCTGAGGCTTTGATATGCCTTGACGGGATAACGCCTACACTCTATACCCCTCAACCCCAGAATAGGCTAATTTCTCATCTAATATGAGCGTGAAGTGCTTCAATTCAAGGGAGTTAGTCAAAGAGGATCTTCTTTGTCACTTTAGGTTTACCGGGAAAGGAGTCGAGCTTGTTGGGACTTGGGTATCACCGTTATTTCCCTTTCAGAGATTTTTTTAACTCAGTTGTACCAAACTCTTAACCCACATTTCTTATTTATTTTGTAGAAGATAGGATGAGAAAAGCCGAAATTATGAATTCCTTGAAAGAGAAGAGGTCGAAGGCTGAGGGTTCCTTGACCACTGTTGTCTCCTTGATCATAGGAAAGGGGAAGAGGAAAGCACTATCTTCCAAAAAGAAGGATCTTTGGAAGCATAAGAAGCAGGCGCCTACGCGAGAGTCTACCCCCATGGTGTACTTAGAGTCCCAGGTGATGGAGCCGGCTTCCTTAACGGAGGCAGTTCCCAAGGAGAAGCCTATTGCTGCACTTCCCAAGAACCTGAACTTTCTCGAGGTCTTTTTTTGTGACTGAACCTTCGTACCCAATTTATCTGGAGTTTCTTTGTAAAATTGTACCGAACAAGAACCTTGACCTGGTGTGGAGGACTCCCGACATTGGGGTCCTCCAGGCCTTAGCTCTCCACTTCATACAGGTATATATTTTCTTTAAGTTTGTTAGGCATTCTTCACATGTGTTCTCTAATCCCTATATATTTTGTATGTAGACCTTGGTCTAGGGCGTCGAGGCAGCCAACTTACTGGCTCGAGCTCATGAGGGGGTCGTCCTAATGCATTGTTCTAAGGATGGAGTACTCAGTTGTCACGACGAGCTGACGTACTCAAATGGACGAGGAAAGTAGGTATCTACTTCTTGAGCTTGAGGAATCCCGAGCTCTGGTACATCTTTTGAGGCTCGAGCTCAACAGTATGAGGAGGAGAACAAGAGAGGTCCAAAATTTGAAGGAACAGGTCCGGACTTCTTGGATGCTTGAGAAGGAAAAATTTCTAAAGTCCGAAGAGTTCAAGACCTTGTACTTAGAGAAGACCTCCATCTTTTTCGAGCATGGCTTCAACGGATGCCTAGCCCAATTCAGGGCCAATTTCTATCTGAATCTAAGTACCCAGCTGTTGGGGAACCGTGGCGGATTCGGATCCCGTCTCCCGGCGAGGCAGCGGAAGAACAAAATTAGGCCGGGAAACGTTCAATACAATTCAATAATAACACAATATGAACCATTCATAGGGTGTTTAGTCAGTTACCTTGCTGGCGTCTAGGCGCCTGGCTCCGACTAGTTTCACGAGGAAACCGGCACTTCACGGTAGGCGGCGGTAGATTACGTCAATCAGGTCCACGACCGGAAGGGAGAATCCTTTGTCAACCTGCACTAGAAGGCCTAACGAGATCAGCACGGACGGATTCTCCTCGAAAAAAGTTTCACGAGGAAACCGGCACTTCACGGTAGGCGGCGGTAGATTACGTCAATCAGGTCCACGACCGGAAGGGAGAATCCTTTGTCAACCTGCACTAGAAGGCCTAACGAGATCAGCACGGACGGATTCTCCTCGAAAAACTGATCGGAGCAAGTCCGATCAATCAACGGCGGGCAGCGGCGCGGCAGCGGCCGGCGGCGGCGTGCGTGAGGCTTGGAGAGGAGGGGGGCGGCCGAGAGATTTGGAGCTAGGGTTAGGGTATAGTGTATTCAAGTGTTATTATTAAAGCATCCAAGTCTAATTAAATAGACTAGTGATAAACTTGGACCGGCCCAACGGGCCCGGGTCCAACGTATGAACATTCGGTTCATCCCTATCACCGTGACTTCATCATAACACCGATCGCCGATCAGATCAGACCGATCGACTCAGTTTCCAAAACTGAATACTATGATCTGAAAAACCATTTTTCAGAACCCCAGTGTAAAATGACATTTTTGCCCCTCAACAGCGGGAAATCACGATTTGACCCCTGTTGACTTTTAGGAAGTCGCACTCCACAAATTCCTCCTCAAGTGCTCAACACATTGAGCTTAGTATCCGTGTGGGAATCTCGAATCCAGTACTTGTGTGACCCTCAATGGTTCAGGGATACAGCTAGCCGTGGGCCCACAACCATTGCGGCTCCGGAATCACAATTCCGGACTTGCCCATCGGATCATGGTAAGAGCGTCTAGCAACATCGCCCCATGATCCTCTAGGTATCACTGATAGTGCCTGCAAGAACCAGTTGGTCGTGGTTAGCGTACAGTACGGTCCTTTCAATCCATATATC
>KV005680.1:103921-114315 GCA_001598015.1 Dorcoceras hygrometricum
TGCTTTTCCCGGATGATAATTGATAGTGCAATCATAATCTTTAACTAATTCCAACCATCGCCTCTGCCTCATATTCAATTCTTTCTGGGTAAAGAAGTACTTCAAGCTTTTGTGATCTGTAAAAATCTCACACTTCTCCCCATAGAGATAATGCCAAGAGCATCAGCCACTACATTTGCTTTTCCCGGATGATAATTGATAGTGCAATCATAATCTTTAACTAATTCCAACCATCGCCTCTGCCTCATATTCAATTCTTTCTGGGTAAAGAAGTACTTCAAGCTTTTGTGATCTGTAAAAATCTCACACTTCTCCCCATAGAGATAATGCCTCCATATCTTAAGGGCAAAGACAACAGCTGCTAATTCCAAGTCATGCGTTGGATAATTTTTCTCATGGTCCTTCAGCTGTCTAGATGGGTATGAAATAACTTTACGATCTTGCATCAACACAGCTACTAGTCCCAACTTAGACGCATCAGTGTATATCACAAATTTTCCTTCATCAGTTGGAATTATCAGCACAGGTGCTTCAATCAGCGCTTGCTTCAATTTGTCAAAACTGGTTTGACACTCTTCTGTCCAGTTATACTTAACTTGCTTCCTCGTAAGCGTAGTCAGGGGAACAGCAATCTTGGAAAATCCTTGGATAAACCGTCGATAATATCCAGCTAAACCCAAGAAACTTCTTATCTCTGTGACATTCTTTGGTGCTGGCCAGTCGCGAACCGCTTCCACTTTAGCAGGGTCGACTTCTATTCCATCCCTAGAGATTATATGGCCTAGAAACGATACTTTTTCCATCCAAAAATCACATTTGCTGAATTTAGCAAACAACTGCTTATCTTTCAAAATCTGGAGCACAATTCTTAAATGTTGAACATGCTCCTGCTGAGTCTTAGAATAGACTAAGATATCATCGATGAATACAACTACAAACTGATCTAGATATGGTTGAAAGACCCTATTCATTAAATCCATAAATGCTGATGGAGCATTTGTAAGTCCAAAGGGCATAACCAAAAATTCATAATGGCCATATCTAGTTCAAAAGGCTGTTTTGTAAACATCAGCAGCCTTAATCTTTAACTGGTGGTATCCTGACCTCAAGTCGATCTTAGAAAATACTACAGATCCTCTTAATTGGTCAAAAAGATCTTCTATCCTAGGTAATGGATACTTATTCTTAATTTTCAACTTATTTAACTCTCGATAATCTATACATAATCTCATACTCCCATCCTTTTTCTTTACAAACAAAACAGGGGCTCCCCATGGCGAAGTACTTGGCCTAATAAACCCCTTCTCCAACAGGTCTTGTATTTGTTCTTTCAATTCTTTCATCTCTGTTGGAGCTAGCCGATATGGTGGTCTAGATACTGGAGCAGCTCCTGGGATTATATCAATAGAAAACTCTAACTCCCTGTCTGGTGGCAATCCTTGAATATCTTCTGGAAAAACTTCATGGAATTCATTTGCTACTTCTACTATGGACAGTTGGGGCCTATCTGTAGCGGCTAACGATAATATAGTTGAAGGAATTTTATTATCATGTTTGGCCAAAAACTGGAATGATTCTTTTCCTGCTGGATTAACAGCTACTGCTCGCAGTTTAAAGTCAATCACTACCCCAAACTTAGTTAGCCAATCTATTCCTAAAATCAAATCAAACTCCGGCATTGGCAACACAATTAAATCAGCAGTAATCTTATGCCCTTGAAGTTTAAGCTCTAAACTTTTAAACAATTCGTGCGATACCAATTTTTCCCCAGATGGTACCAACACACAATAGCCTATCATTACTTGCTCTGGCTGAATTGACAATTTCTTAACAAATTCAGTAGAAATGAATGAATGCATAGCCCCTGAATCTAACAAAGCTAGAGAAGGAAATCCAGCTATCGAAATTTCACCTGTAACCACCGTAGACTCTGGAGGAGCTTGATCAGCAGTCATCACATAGGCTCTGCTGGTCACCAGTTGCTTAGATTTTGGACAATTCTTCAAAATATGTCCAGGCATCCCACACTTGTAGCAGACGTTTTGTCCAAGTCTGCATTGTCCCAAATAAGGCTTTTGACACTTAGGACATAATGGCCTATTATTACAAGCAGGAACGGAGCTTATAGGTTGAATTTGTAGAGGCTTTTGCTCCTGAGGCCTCTGCTGGTTCTTGATCTGTTCTTGAATGGCCTTTGATCCTTCTATTGTCCCAAATGAGGCTTTTGGCACTTAGGACATAATGGCCTATTGCTACCAGCAGGAACGGAGCTTATAGGTTGAATTTGTAGAGGCTTTTGCTCCTGCGGCCTCTGCTGGTTCTTGTTCTGTTTCTTGAAAGGCCTTTGATCTTTCTGCTGGAAGGCTTGTCTCTTTTGCTGCCTTTCTTCATCGAGATCTTTCCAATCTCTTTCGATTTGCAGGGCTCTATCCACTGCTTCCCTGTAAGTTCTTGGCACTGACAGCCTCACATTCATCTTGAACATTGGTTTCAATCCTTCTATGAAGTGACTCAGTTTCTCTTCTAGGTCACTTCCTATTAGTGGCACAAAATAGCACCCTGTTTCAAATGTCCGCACATACTCTTGTACGGTTAAACTCCCTTGCTTGAGGGTCAAAAATTCCCTCTTCAACTCAGATCTTTTCCCCGCTGTGAAGTATTGCTCATAGAATATTCGCTTGAAATCTGCCCAGGTGAGATTCAGCAGATCCACAGACATCTTGACTCCTTCCCACCAGATCATTGCATCTTCCCTTAGAATGTAGATAGCGCACCTTGGCCTATCTAAATCAGACAGTTGGAGGTACTCGAAAATAACCTCCATGGATTTGATCCAACTCCCTGCAATTAGTGGATCAGTAGTTCCTCTAAATTCATTAGGCTTCTGGCGCCTAAATTTCTCTTGGGGGTCATCGTTACTTGGTCCCCTGCTGCTGGAAGATTGGCCATTGCCTCTACTGTTATCTTGTTCTACCAGCATTCTTAATAGTTGAGCGATGTTAGCATTGTTATCGCTCTCAGTTTCTTCTAGAGGAATACTGCTTCTAGTTCTTCCTCGACCTCTTCCTGACATTCTATATTCTATAACCCATAATCCACCATATGCATAAATCAGAACATGCTAAAATAAAAACAATGCTCTGAAAATAAACTCACAACTTAGAAGAACAGACGATGAACTTTGATCCAGCTGATGGTGCATGTGTTTATCTCAGGAACGTTGCTCTGATACCATGTTGTGACGCCCAAACCCAACGGGGCCACGAGAATTGGGTAAATAAAAATTTTTGAATAAAATAAGGGCTAAAAGATAATTTGTTATAAGCTGCATTTCTTATAACTCAAAGGAGACCAAAACACAAGACAAATTCGAAGATCAGCAGGTACTTAAGTTCGCGCGCTACTGCTAAAACATTTGCGGAAAACAGAGTATTTCATATAACTTTGCAATTGCGGTTTACAACAGCTGATATTCTATGTAAATATACAACCATTGCTACTGATTTAATACAGTACAAATTAATCAAAACGATACAACTTAGACACGGAAAACGTAGGCCTTGGATAAACACAACGCCACCCATCTGCTGATTTCAAGTTTCACCTGCTGTTCCTCCACCAGTTGTCGTACCTGCACCATTTTAAAAGCTAGTGAGCCTAAAGGCTCAGCAAGTAAAATCTGAGTAGCAACAAGTCCATAAAACGCAGGCAGACATCTGTGCAATTCATATGTTAAGGAACTTCAATATACAATGTCATTTTCGTAAGCATTTCAATGGAGGAAACAGGGAAAGATAGCCCAGCTTCTCAGTTCTTTCAATTTCATTTTCAGTTGATCATGTCATATAAGTTCTATGTGGTCCAATTTGCACTCTGATCAAAATGACTCCCGATATCAGTTTTAGCATATAGCTCATATGAAAGGGCAGTCGACATCTTCGAAAACTGCTCACCCTTCTCCTCGGTGACCGTAACTATCTATGCCATAATCTAAAACATCTTTTGTTCCTTAACAAGCTTTTCTTTAAACATTTCTGTAAATCATCGGGTTCCCTCATTTTAAAACATTTGCTTCCCATTTTAAGGCTTCACTGAGTATCGAATTCAACTTAGAAACATATCGTTAAACTGGAACTGGTTGAAAGGAAACCAGTCGCAAAGAATAGTACCAGTTGCAAGACTAATTCCAGCTGAAATGAATAGTACCAGTCGCAACAAATAGGAACCAGTCGCAAGACAAGAATCCAGTCGCGAGGTCTTTTAATTAAATATAAAGTGAAACGATGTCGTTGGAGTGATCAACAGATGGAATAATAAAGCTACCTGCTGATCTTTCTATAACTTAAAGGAACGACGTCGTTAGCACATCAATCAGTCGCAAGGAAAAGTGCTAACACGATTATATAAAAGAATAGTACCAGTCGATAGACTAATACCAGCTGAAATGAATAATACTTAAAACGAATAAAGCAACTGCTGAATTATTACTATGGAATGCATCTGCTGATGAACAGTGCATCTGCTGATTTTAGGAAACTACGCAACTTCTGAATTATAACAAAGGAAATACAGCTGCTGAATTCAAAATCACAATGCAGCTGCTGATTCCTAATCAAAGGAAAACAACTGCTGATATTAATAATGAAAGACGCATCTGCTGATGAACAGTGCATCTGCTTAAATTTACGAAGACGCTTGCAATATCTAAACAATGATTTCGCTACCAGCCGTCGCCTATTAAACCAGACTTTATACTGATTCAATTAACAACTACTGATTACAAAACCATCAAATTTCGACATTACAACTACAGGAAGAACATTCGTAAACACTATAACCATACAGCTGCTGAATCTTAACAAGTAGATACAGCTGCTGGAACCTAACTCAACATTTGTACTGCCAAAACAATAACAATGTCATCAGCTGTTGCCTATCAAATCATACCAATGATTCAACCAGCAACTACCAATTACACAGTTATCAAATTCTAATATTACAGCTACTGTAAGAAGAACTTTCATAACATTTCTGGAAATAAATTCGAATCCTCAGTACATATAAAACTTCATAAACTTTCTGAAAAACATACTGGAAGCATCATGAACATCAAAACATCATTTTTCGAACCCATATTTCCTTCCTTATCATGTCCAAATCATTTCAAACATGAACTTTAAATATATCCATAACATACAGGCAAGCAGATCCATTAAAACACAATATATGCTTCAAATGGTGTAGAAAAAGATCAGTTTTACGTGCCTTATTTGAAGCTTTGCAACAACAGAAAATTCCTGCATAAATCCTCCCTTTGAGCAACACACGAACTTTTCTGAAATTTCTTTGAAGAACACTTTAAAACTTTTCTTTGCAAATAATAAAAATCTTACTTTGAAAACAGGTTTTTATATGAAAGGGATTAGTGGCATGCTACTTGTGAAATCAAGCATGACACACTTTCCAAATTTAGTAAAGTTCCCTTCATATCATTTTAATTTGTAAAACACCTAACCTTCTCTTAAAGAAAGCATTTCACCTCCTTAAAACATCTTTTAATAGATTTAGAACCAGCTCGTGCATCGCTACTTGGAGTCACCTGCTGGAATCAGCCGCAGCGCATCTTACCTACTGAAATCAACAATTCAGCAGATACATAATATTTAAAATTGCCAAAATGGCCCATATGATTTATGAAATGCATAAATATGGTCCTAGGGATTTTGGGGCGTTACACAAGTATTCACCACCTCGATCAGATCGAAGTGCTTTAATACTTTTGCCTAATTGATTTTCTACTTCAGCCTTGAACTCTTTGAACCTTTCAAAGGATTCAGACTTGTACTTCATCAGGTACAAGTACCCATACCTAGAGTAATCATCGGTAAAGGTGATGAAGTATGTGTGACAATATTTAGTACCAATACTAAACGGGCCGCACACATCAGTATGGATCAAATCCAATGGGCCTTGGGCTCGCTCACCCTTTCCCTTGAAGGGTTGCTTGGTCATCTTTCCCTTAAGACAAGATTCACAAGTTGGTAGAGAGTTAATGTCTGACAGATCAAACAAGTCACTCCTAACTAACTTGTTCATCCTACTTAGAGAAATATGACCTAGCCTAGCGTGTCAAAGTTGTGCTGGGTTCAAGTTATCTTGTTTCAGTTTAATTGTTGTTGTATGTGCTTCGACATCGCGAGTTGGAACGTCTTTTAATTTTAAGGTGTATAAATCTTTTTCGCGTTCCCCAATTCCAGTTAAACATTCATTCTTGTAAATATTGCAAATCGAATTAACATACATACAAGAATATCCATCACTATCAAGCATAGAAATAGAAATAATGTTCTTTATTAATTTGGGAAAAAATAAAACGTTTCTCAATAAAAACTTAAAATCAGAAGATAGAAATAAATAAACATCTCCTATAGCTACTGCAGCAACCCTTGCTCCATTGCCAAGCCTCAAGTGGGTCTCACCCTCTCTAAGACGTCGGCTTCTTGTCATCACCTGCAAATCATTGCAGATATGGGATCCACATCCGGTATCAAGTACCCAAGAAGTCGAATTAAGAGATATATTTATTTCAATATAGAACATACCTTTCGCAGCTCGCAACTGCTCGAGGTACTCCTTGCAGTTCCTCCTCCAATGCCCAGCCTTGTGGCAGTGGTGGCAAACGTCCTCGCTCTTGTTTGGCTTAGAAGCCTTTGCCTTTGGCTTCTTGGCAGACTTTTCCTCCTTCGCAGGAGCAGAACGCTTCTTGCTTTTGCGCCTGGTCCCCTTCTTCGTAGAGGAAGAAGAACCCAGAAGGAGGACGGGATTGTCCTTTATGGTCCCTTCAAACACTACGAGCATGTTAATCACCTCTTCAAGGGTGGCTTCCAGCTTGTTCATGTTGAAGTTGACCACAAAGGGGTCAAATGCAGCGGGTAGCGAGAGGAGAAGTACATCCACCGACAGCTCGTGTGGAAGTGCGATATCAAGGCCCGACAGCTTTTCAACGAGCCCAATCATACGAACCCCATGCTCGCGGACCGAAGTCCCATCGCGCATGCGGCTCGTCATCAGCTCCTTGACAGCCGTGAACCTCTCATGTCGAGAGTTCTCCCCGTACAGCTCTTTGAGATGAAAGAGTATGTCAGCAGCATACTTCGTCTTCTCAAAACGTCGTTGCATTTCATTGGACATCGATGCCATCACATAGCACCGAGCTTTGACCTCGTCGTCCCACCATTGTTTAAGCGTTACCAGCTCCTCAGGGCTGATATCGGTAGAGGCAAACTTCGGAGTCTCTTCTCTATCGCATAGAGAAGTTTCTCCGAGGCCAATACAAGATTGAGGTTGCGGAGCCAGTCTTGGTAGTTCAGACCGGTGAACTTGTTGCTATCCAGTATAGCAGCGAGTGGGTTTTTCATCGAAACCATTTTATAAGCAGTAATACTGAGAGGAAAACGGACATACATTACTAACTATATAAGATATAAGCTAAGACATAAAACATGGTCGTTAAGTTTTATGAATTACCCTCCCACTATTTTAACGATTTCACCACCCTCTAATTGAAATCGAGAAAACAGGTTTCTTTAGTGGGTACACGGAGCCCAATCAAGCGATCATGGACCCGAATAATATCAGCCATCCATGACCCCCAAAAGGTAGTTTCCGATTGCAACCGGTGCAACCTCCATGTATTCACCTCACGTCCAGTAAGGGCCCAATAATATGACGCCGTTTACTATCACGTGTCAAGATTGACCCGTCAATGTTGAGTCGTGAAGGACGGTCCCTTTAACGTCCCCAATAATATGAGCCAGCGTTAAAGGGAGTTCCAGCCGACTCACAACAGTTGTCAATGGCGTGGACAGCTTTCCGACATACATGACCCCTTCAATAATATGAGACGGGCCATGTATAAGGGTAGCATCGACGTACACCCATTGTTGATGGAAGGTAGGGTTAATTTAAACAATTTTAAATACCCTTTAGTTTATCGAATAAACGTTTTATCTTGATATAAGTTTTAAATCAAATTTAAAGCGAGGGATTTTATTTTTTGAAAAATTTTGGTCTCATGCATATTTAAATCTAATTTAAAACATTCAACATGCGGATTCAACTAATCTATATATCAACATATATAAATAAATATTGGGATGATCGATCGCGAGAGCTATGCGGTCCGTGGTTGCCAGTCACGGACCTGGGTCCAATCCTAGGGTAATGCAATATGCAATGCAATCCTATTACAAAGCTTTCCGATTTTACAGATCTTCGGTCTTCAATATCTTGATCGTCATCGTCCACCGTCTTCGGATGTCCTCCCACTAAATCTAGTAATTTACATTTAAATTAACCATTGAAATACAAGGGATACATTTATCAAAGGGTGGGAACGGGCCACAAACAGGCCCACTTTAAATGATGATCAAATATTTACAAACCGAAATCATACAAAACCTATTGCATACACCTAACAAATTGGGCACGGCTCTCGATCATCCCAATCATGCAATTAATCTAATTAACATGCATAAATTAAATAATCTAATTATTTATCGCAAAATCATATTTTAATAATAAAATCGTATTTTATAATAAAATCGTATTTTGTCGATAAAATCGAATCAACAAAATCATATTTCATTATAAAATCACATTTTACTAATTTTAATTGTATCAAATTGGGCTTAAACAATTTTAGGCCCAAAAATCTTAAAATTTCAAAATTGATCAAAACCGGGCCCGATATCGCATATCGGCCCAAAAACTTCACGGGCTGCCCGGGACAGGCCCGAACCAAACCCTAGAAGAAATCAGACCAGTCGTCACGACATCGCCGGAGTATCGCCGGAGCTGCGGCCGGCCGACGGCGGCACCACCATCGAAATCGCACGGCGCAAGGCCACGCATGCGCCCGCGACATGCGCGGTGCAATCGCGCGCCATCGTGCGCTATCGTGCGTAGACGTGCGACGCACGGCCCCCGACCAGCACGCTGGACAGCGGCGCCTCCTTCCTCAACGTCGCGCGATGTCTTGCGCGCGGCCGTGCGTGGAACAGCGCCATCGAGCGTGCAACCGGTGCGTGCGTCATCGGCCACCGAGCAACGAGTGGCGCGCGACCAGCGGCGCAACGCTTGCACGAGCGGCGGCCGCATCGCGCGACCAGCGCGGCCGAGGCGCGCGACAAGCGCGGCAGGCGCACGGCCGAGGCGCGCGACAAGCTTCGCGACACATCGTCAAGCGAAGCCCAGCCATGCGCGTGAGGGAGATGCACCGCCGCGCACGGCGGTAGCCGGGCGGCCGAGTCACAATTTTGATTTTCCGATTCTGAAAATTAAGAGATTAGATACAATATGGCATAAAGTATTGATCAGATCCGAAAACCTTGGCTCTGATACCACTGTTGGGATCCAGATCGCGCCCCCCGGTGAGGCAGCGGAAGAACAGAAAAATCATGTGCCGGGAGACGATCAATACTGTAAAACTACAAGCTATGACATTCATAGGGCGTTTAGAATTTGCTACCTTGCTAGCAACTTGTGCCTGGCTCCAACCGGAATTACAAGAACGCCGGCTCTTCACGGTAGATAACGCCAATCAGGTCCATGACCGGAGACGGGATTCCTTCGTCAGCCTGCACTAGAAGTCGTGACGAGATCTGCGTGGACGGATTCTCCTCGTCAAAATTGGCCGGAAGAAATTCCGACGAAGCGGCGGCGGCGGCGGAGGCGAGGCTTGTGAGAGGAGGGGGCGGCGCTCTTAAGCTAGGTTTAGGGTTAATGGTGTAGTATATTTTGTTATGAAGTCTAATCCATTATTAAATAGATCTTAGTGTTGGACTTGGACCGGCCCAACGGGCCCGGGTCCAACGGATGAACATTCAGTTCATCTCCATCACCGA
This sequence comes from Dorcoceras hygrometricum, assembly GCA_001598015.1. NCBI lineage: Eukaryota > Viridiplantae > Streptophyta > Magnoliopsida > Lamiales > Gesneriaceae > Dorcoceras > Dorcoceras hygrometricum. Next base: position 113,827 of record KV005680.1, read on the forward strand.
GACTTCATCGTAACTCCGATCGCCGATCAGATCGGACCGATCGACTCAATTTCCAAAACTGAATACTATGATCTGAAAAATAATTTTTCAGAGCCCCAGTGCAAAATAGCCGTTTTGCCCCTCAACAGCGGGAAACCCCGGTTTTACCCCTATTGACTTTTAGGAAGTCGCACTCCCAAAATCCTCTTCGTATGCTCAACATATTGAGCTGAGTATCCGTGCAGGAATCTCGAATCCAGTACTTGTGTGATCCTCAATGGTTCAGGGATACAGCTAGCCGTGGGCCCACAACCATTGTGGCTCCGGAATCACAATCCCGGATTGCCCAAGGATCATGGTAAGAGCGTCTAGCAACATCGCCCCATGATCCCCTAGGTATGACTGATAGTGCCTGCAAGAACCAGTTGGTCGTGGTTAGCGTACAGTACGGTCCTTTCAATCCATATATCCCGATCAGATCAACGACCATTGGTAAATCGAGAGTCGCTA
>KV005680.1:115415-128091 GCA_001598015.1 Dorcoceras hygrometricum
TCCACTCGACAAATGGTAACCACTTGGAAAGTCCGAAGGAGGGTAGTTCGATAGATCACCAGGTCACTATCTATCTGCATGCTCAGAACATCACAATGTTCCCTACCAATGAAACATGGTACTTTGCATCGCAGATACTAGTCTCGAACTCGGGCGGCCTCATCCTCATTTTGACGGCCCAATCGACTAGGAACATGTTCAGAATACACAGTGACTATTAGATGTGTTTCATGATAGCCGTCATACCCACTATCACATCTAACATACACCTTAGTTTATTCTAGGTCTTTACTCAACGCAATTGTAAATCATCATACACATTATGAAAGTAAAGAATGCCATATAATAAATGCGAATATCATATATAAATATTGTCATATACAAGAGTCTATAAACCCACACGCCACAAGTTGGCTAGTTGGGCATCTACTCTAACATCCCAGACGCGTCAGAAGCCAGCAGGATGATGCTATGCCTCCTCCTCCTCCCCCACCTCCTCAGTTGACACCGTATGAGAGGGCTAGTGTGGACATGCTAGCCAGGATCACCAGATTATTGGGGAGACAGTCGGAGCGTTCTAGGAAGTCTCACGAGGAGGACGTGGCTGAGAGGTTCCGCAAGCAGGGATCCAAGGATTTTTCCTGGATACAGATCCGCTAGTTGCTGAGTAGAGCATTATTAGAAGATTATGCCTTTGGTTGCTGGGTTGAATCTAAGTATAACTGTAGATCTTCTAAAACTTGCCTTGAGAACTTAGACAAATAGGACTAGCGAAACTAGAAATGTGATAGGCATCTAAACTGTTTATTGGGATCTAGTTTGTCTGTAAACGCGTGCCTGTGTGACGTTTCTGTTTCAGGCGAGATTTGTGTGCTAGGTGTCACTACTCTCGCCTAGCTAGACTCAGGGGTGACTCACTCGTTTATTTCGAGTGCGTTCACACAGAGGATGGGTATTACAACGGAGAGCTTGGGTGTGGCTCTCGCAGTGACGGTTCCGTCAGGGAGGAGTTGACGATGACCAGCGTTGTTCTGGGATTGATGATGATGTTCCAGGATCATGCGGTCAGAGCAGACTGGTTGTGTTCCAATGTCAGGATTTGACTCATCCTAGGTATGGACTGGTTGACGGAGCACGGAGCAGTGATTGATTTCTAGCGGAGATCGGTGACTATCAGGCCGCCAGGACAGGAGACCTTCTTATTTGAGGCAGCGAGGAGACCGCAGAAGCCCAACTTCATATCGTTACTACAGGCCAGGAAGCTAGTTGAGCTCGGATGTGAGGCATTTTTGGCCAGTATTTACGCGACAGGAGGTTCAACAGGGCCTTCACTGCCTGATGTGGAGGTAGTCAAGGATTTTTCAGATGTATTCCCTGATGATGTTGTTGGAGTTCCACCGGAGCAAGAGGTGGAGTTTCCGATCGAGCTGATGCCAGGTACAATGCCTATCTCTATGGAACCGTATCGATCGGCTCCTACAAAGATGAAGGAGCAGATTCAGGAGTTGCTCGACAAGGGGTTTATTCGTCCTAGCCTTTCTCCATGGGGCGCCCCAGTTCTGTTTGTGAAGAAGAAGGATGGCATCATGAGATTGTGCATAGAATACCGGGAGTTGAACCGTGTGACAGTGAAGAACAAATACCCACTCCCGAGGATATAGGATTTATTTGACCAGTTGCAGGGAGCTTCACTTTTCTATAAGATCGATTTGAGGTCTGGATACCATCAGTTGAGAGTTAGAGAGGAGGACGTGTCCAAGACTGCTTTTCGGATACGTTACGGCCACTATGAGTTCTTGGTGATGCCGTTTGGCCTGACGAATGCCCCAACAATTTTCATGGATTCGATGAATAGATTCTTTAGACAGTACTTGGACCATTTCATCATTGTGTTCATCGACGACATTCTGGTCTATTCGAGGAGCTTGGAGGATCATAGACAGCACTTGCAGACAACTTTGCAGACGTTGAGGGAGAACAGATTGTATGCCAAGTTCAGCAAGTGCGAGTTTTGGCTGGAGCAGGACATTCTTGGGGCATATTGTGTCGAGAGATGGGATTTCAGTTGACCCATCGAAGATGGAGGCAGTGCAGAACTGGAGGATTCCAAGGAATGCATCAGAGATTCGCAGCTTCTTGGGGTTAGCGGGATACTACCGCAAGTTTATCAAGGGCTTTTCTTCGATCTCAGTGCCCTTGACAGCCCTGACCAAGAAGAATGCGAAGTATGTGTGGAGTCCTGAGCGTCACAGGAGCTTAGATCAGCTGAAGGAGGCTCTCACTTCAGCACCAGTGTTAGCAATGCCAGTGGATAACGAGGGGTTTGTGGTTTATACGGATGCTTCCCTGAGAGGGTTAGGTGCAGTTCTGATGCAAGGAGGCAAGGTTATCGCTTATGCGTCGAGGCAATTGAAAGTTCTGAGCAGAACTATCTGACGAATGATCTGGAGCTTGCAGCAGTAGTGTTCGCACTGAAGATTTGGAGAGACTACTTGTAAGTGTAAGATTTTCACCGACCATAAGTGCCTCAAGTACTTCTTCACACAGAAGGATCTGAACATGAGGCATCGAAGATGGCTAGAGTTGGTGAAGGACTATGATTGTGATATTAGCTACCATCCGGGTAAAGCTAATGTAACGCCCAGAAAATCTCTAAGTCCACATATTATTTTATTTTGATTCGAAGGGTAAATCTGCGATTTTCGCATCCTCAGCACATTAGTTAGCATCTGTGTTGAATTTCAGATTTCGGTTTAGGAACGCGGTTCAAGAGTATTCCGGATGGATTTAACCCGAGCACGATTCGAGATTTAAAATGATTTATAGTAAAGAATTATTTTCTTTTAAAAAAATATAATAATAGGTATGGGAAATAGCTTTCAAAAGAAATGATTTTACGTATGAATGCCCATACCTCTTTTAACCTACTACTCCCATTATTGGAGCTCTCTTAAATTACAGTGAAGCACTTCATTTGAGCAAACAAGAAAACGCAGTTTCTCTAAAATTTTCTAAGTGCTTCGTCGGTGCTCGCGGGGAATTCCAGCCGGGGTGTTCTGTTCAGCTGCTATTTGTTCCCATGCAAGTACTTTCTTTTCCTTGACGTATCCCTGGAAGAATAATATGTTCCTTTCAGCTCGTGTGCTTGAAGTGTACAGTTTCTCCAAGTTTGCAGTTTCTGTATAACTGGGCTGGTTTTCAGTAAATGTATGAGTTTTGCGATAAAGTTCAACTTTATTTTCAAGTGATAGATTTTTTAGAAGCTGGTGCTGTTGTTGTTTTTTTTAAACTGCTGGGATGTACAATTATGGCTTCAAGTAAAATTCCAAGTGAACCAGAGAAGTTCTTGTTTTTCTTAAAGTAGTGTGAAGACTCTAGACATTGAATTTAAACGAATAAACAAATCTGGTTCGATCGGGATCAAGTCCTGATTTGATATGCTAAGATAGTTTGTTTAGAATATGTCGGATTCGAAGAAGGGTTCGTGATTTCGAGAGATATCTGTTACAGCAACTCTTGATTCCCAGTGTCAGATATCTAATATCAGTAACCTTCGTTTCCAAGAGAGTGATATCTGTTGATAGTTACCTACTGTTCATTACATAGCGAGAGGTATCTGTTGACAGCAATCGTTGTTTTCCCAAGAGAATCTGTCAACAGTTACCTATGTTACCCAGCTAGAGATATCTATTACAGTAATTTTCCCCAGTGTCAGATATCTAATATCAGTAACCTTCGTTTCCAAGAGAGTGATATCTGTTGATAGTTACCTACTGTTCATTACATAGCGAGAGGTATCTGTTGACAGCAATCGTTGTTTTCCCAAGAGAATCTGTCAACAGTTACCTATGTTACCCAGCTAGAGATATCTATTACAGTAATTTTCTGTTTGATTTTCCTGAGAGGTAACTGTTGATAGCAACCTTCGTTACCCAGAGAGATCTATTGGCAGCTTTGTTCATTCCCCACAGATATCTGTTAACAGCTTTGTTCATTCCCCAGAGAGATCTGTTGACAGCTTTGTTCATTCCCCACAGAGATCTGTTGTGAGCTTTGTTCGTTTCCCAGAGAGAGATTTGTTGTAAATTCCTTCGTTTTCCAGAGAAGTCTGTTGACAGTTACTTTGTTCATTTCCCAAAAGGTCTGTTACCAGTGACTTCTGTTTGTTTCTGGACAAGTCTGTTTTTCCTCGAGAGGTCTGTTGTGACTTCTGTTCGTTTTCCCAGAATAGTTCTGTTGTGAGTTCTATTTGTTGTTCCCGAGAGTCCTGTTTCTCCCGAGAAATCTATTCTTCCAGAGAGATCTGTTATCCCAGAGATCTGTTTTTAGAGAGAACTGTTTTCCCAGAAATCTGTTTCATATGTGAGGTCCGTTTTCCTTCGTGAAATCTGTTTTCATACGCGTAAGTTGTTTCACACCTATAAGCTATTTTGCTTCCGCCAGAATTGCTCTATGCCCGAAAGTTTGTTCTGTTCTTTGAGCTACTTGACGTTCGCATTCTGTTTTCTATTCCAAGATGTACTCCCAGTAACTTTTAAATGTAAAAGTAGTTTTAAATCAGCGAACCATTTGTGTTTTAAGTGATTTGTTTAAAGAAAACCAGTTTTCGCAGAAAAGAATTTTTAAGATTTGTTTCAGCAAGAAAATATGTCCAGTTTAAAGGAAGTAGATTTTAAATGTTTAAACTGAATGAGTTGTGGTATAAGATCCCAGACGGTCAGTGGAGTGAGGGTGAGGACGCTGGTTGACGAACCGGTGTGCCCTTCCAAATATCGGAGTGTGGATGTCAGTCGACGGACTGGGGTGCCCCTCCATTAAGTTAAGGGCGTTGAATTCGCCAGAGATTCTGTACAGATGAGCTTGTGCAAGCTAACTGACTTATGAAGGTGTTATGCATTTCCAAATATCGGAGTGTGGATGTCAGTCGACGGACTGGGGTGCCCCTCCATTAAGTTAAGGGCGTTGAATTCGCCAGAGATTCTGTACAGATGAGCTTGTGCAAGCTAACTGACTTATGAAGGTGTTATGCACCTGATGGCAGTTAAGAGAAAAGAGAAAAGGGTTGTTTACAACCAAAGTTTAAGAAAGGATGAAACTAAAGCTTACTTCCTTTAATACCAGTTTACTGTTTTAACAATTTTTATGTTTCGAGCATGCCCAGTTATTATTTCAATTGTTAACAAGCATGTTTAAGCAAGTTCAGTTATGTCTTCAACTTACAATTGATCAGTTGCAGTTATGTTTTAAAGTTTTGAGCCTTCAGTTAGCAACTTTCAGCTTTCAGTTTTAAAAGCCATTTTTATGCCTGTACTGTGTGCATTTGTTACTCAAGAATTACTTGTTGAGCCTCTAGGCTCACTAGCTTCCATGGGTGCAAGTAGTGTTGTTCAGTGAGAGTTGGTAGATTCGAGCTGATTCATTTTGGGGAAGTAAGTTTATCCAGGAACCAGCGTTTCCTACTGTTGCAGACCTTATCTCTTTTGTGATTGCAGTTGTATTTGACACCTCGTTTCAGATTTTTTTCCCAGCTGTTTCGCACCATTTGTATAAGATATTTCTATAATAGTGTTTCTGTTCTAACCTGTCTCGTCTTCAGTACCATCAACCCATAAGCTGTTGTAATCTGTTTATTCTAAGCTGTTTTGAACCGCTAGCTATTTGTATAGAACGACAGTGTTTTAATTGTTGTTTCCCGGATTGTGTGAGAACAGCTTAAGTATTTTCCCTTCAGTTCTGAGTACCACAGCCCTAGTCTTTTTCCTTATGCGCAAAACGTGCAGTTCATTATATCGCACAATCACCAAATGTGTTTGTATTAGTTCAAAAAAAAAACTTGTACACTTCTCTTCGTATAATATTGAGAAATTGGTGGACTAGGGTCCCACAACTTGGTATCAGAGCATGGTCCTTGAGATAAACACTTGCCTCCAGTCTGAGCCTGTTCACGTCAGCCGCTTTCTCCAGTTTGTAAGTTTCATGTTCAATAGTTTAATTTAAAGTTTCCAGCTTTTTCCTTCTTGATTTTTTTTTGTGGTGGATTTGGGCTTAAGTTCAGACCACAGGTATGTCAGGTAGAGGTAGAGGTAGACGTGGAGAGAGAAGGGGCAGCACCACCGAAGAAGCTAGCTCAGGTGGTCCCGCATGTGTGATAGTGGTTATAACTCCACCAGTAGAGCAGTTGGTAAGACAATCGAGTCAAGGAAGTGGCCATTCTTCAGGCCACGGACTTAGCCATTGGAATTCTTAGAAAGGGTTTAGGCACAAGCAGAAACGCCAGGCTTCTCAGTTTAAGAAGCAGAAGTCGCCTAAGCAACCAAAGACTGATCAGCAGGAATCTCTAGAGCAGCAACCCAAACCGAGCAACTTAGCTCCCAGGATGAATATCAAACCGACTTGTCCTACGTGTAACAAAAAGCATGCTGGTCAGTGTAGGACTGGGCAGGACGGGTGCTTTAAGTGTGGTGTTCAAGGCCACATTGCTAAGTACTGCCCGAAGCCAAAGCAGCCCATAGACCGCATAGAGAGCGTGTTGGAAGCAGATCAGGAGACCCCAGCTACCGCAGAAGTTTCGGGTAAGATTAGAATGTTTAGTATGATTTCTAGTGCTCTGTGAGTTGAGATCAACCATTAGCATGTCAGGATATTTTAGGAATTTCCCTTAAAACCTGAGAAACCATTAGTAAGTATTTGTGATGCTGTAGCATTAGGAGAAATAGAGTTATATCTCAGCGTACCTTTCGTAGTATAGAGCTTAGACACCGAGGATGTTTAGTGGCTATAAACCTATTCGCAGCGCTCATGCCTAGGTTTGAATAAATGTTTGGAGCTGGATTGGATGATTAAGTACGAAGGGGGGGGATTAAGGACAGTAGAAGTCAAATCACTCAGAGAGAATCAGTTTTGGTTTGACGCTAATCAAATTAGAGGAGTCCCTCGTAAGATTTCAGATCTTTGAGCCCAAAAGCTGTTGAGAAAGGATGAGGATTTTTGGCTAGAATTTCATCCCTAGTTGGTGATGAGAACCTTAGTAGATATTTGTGGTAGTAGAGAGCGTAAGCTAAGTTTAGCTTAGGGATATTACGGATGTCCTGAGCTGACGGATCAGATCTCTAGTGTGAGGCCGTGTCTTTTGGTGGTTTTAGCTTAAGTGAGGAGTGTTCTGTACGCATAAGCTAGCCGACTGCTGTGAGCTATTATGAGCTTAGGTATTGCGAGCTGAGAACATCACAACTGTTTTGGTTATCATAAGATAGATCGAGCCTACTGAGCTGATCAATAGGATGTAATCTGACCAGTAGCGGTGTAAGCTATTTTTGGAGTGGTACTATGCGCTAAGCTTTCTTTTCCAGGTGACAACTTAGGCATACCCCAGGTCAGATTTTGGGTTGTGATCGTCCTAGTACCGCACTTAGCAGGGCAAAGTGCTGTTTGTGTTGGGGAACCGTGGCGGATCCGGATCCCGTCTCCCGGCGAGGCAGCGGAAGAACAAAATTAGGCCGGGAAACGTTCAATACAATTAAATAAAAACACAATATGAACCATTCATAGGGTGTTTCTCGGGGTGTTACCTTGCTGGCGACTGGCGCCTGGCTCCAACCGGAATTACAAGAAGACCGGCTCTTCACGGTAGGCGACGGTAGATTCGTCAATCAGGTCCACGACCGGAAGCAAGGTTCCTTCATCAGCCTGCACTAGAAGGCCTGACGAGATCAGCACGGACGGAAACTCCACGAAAAGTTGGCCGGAACAAATTCCGGCGAGGCAAGGCGGCGGCGGCGGCGCGTGGAACCGGCGGCGGCCGTGAGGTATGTGAGGAGGGGGGGCGGCGCACTTAGGAGCTCTAGGGTTAGGGTTGTTGTAATGTAATTATGAGTTATGAAGCCCTAGTCTACCTTAAGTAGATTAGTGATGGACTTGGACCGGCCCAACGGGCCCGGGTCCAAATGACGATATCCATCACTGCGACTTCATTACAACTCCGATCGCCGATTAGATCGGACCGATCGACTCAGTTTCCAAAACTCAATATTATGATCTGAAAACCATTTTTCAGAACCCCAGTGCAAAATGACCGTTTTGCCCCTCAACAGCGGAAATCACGATTTGACCCCTGTTGACTTTTAGGAAGTCGCAATCCCCAAAATCCTCCTCAAGTGCTCAACACATTGAGCTTAGTTTCCGTGCGGAAATCTCGAATCCAGTACTTGTGTGACCCTCAATGGTTCAGGGATACAGCTAGCCGTGGGCCCACAACCATTGTGGTTCCGGAATCACAATTCCGGACTTGCCCATCGGATCATGGTAAGAGCGTCTAGCAACATCGCCCCATGATCCCCTAGGTATCACTGATAGCGCCTGCAAGAACCAGTTGGTCATGGTTAGTGTACAGTACGGTCCTTTCAATCCATATATCCCTATCAGATCAACGACCATTGGTAAATCGAGAGTCGTTATAGATTCGATAGCTATGCATACATCTTGGAGATCGAATAGTGACATCGCGAGTGTAACTAGGTAAACCCATTTACCTAAAACACTTCTAGTACTCTGGCCAGAGATTTATACACTATTATCCCCTCAGATAGCAAAGGATATCCACGCATGTCTGCGAGCGGTGAATCCTCGACAACGATGCATCGACTCCTACATGCATCGGGATCTCACCCAATCCCGTCGCATAATGACCCCAAGTGAGTCGGCAAACGGGTCAAAGTGAGACGCGTATCATGTAGAGTCTCAATGACGTTTCGAGTCATGAGGACTAATCAGTACAACCAAGACCTCGGACTTATCCACTCGACAAATGGTAACCACTTGGAAAGTCCGAACGAGGGTAGTTCGATAGATCACCAGGTCATTATCTATCTGCATGCTCAGAACATCACAATGTTCCTTACCAATGAAACATAGTACTTCGCATCGCAGATACTAGTCTCAAACTCGGGCGGCCTTATCCTCATTTTGACGGCCCAATCGACTAGGAACTAATTCAGAATACACAGTGACTATTAGATGTGTTTCATGATAGTCGTCATACCCACTATCACATCTAATATACACTATAGTGCATTCTAGGTCTTTACTCAACGCAATTGTTAATCATCATACAACACAATGAAAGTAAAGAACGTCATAAATAAATGCGAATATCATATATAAAGATTGTCATACACAAGAGTCTATGCTGGGATAGTAGAAGTAGTATCCAATGGAATTCTTTGGATACCCAATGAAGTAGCATAAGATGGATCTCGTATCCAGCTTATCTTCCACTGTCTGCTTCACGTAAGCAGGACATCCCAAAATCCTCATGTATGAGTACTTGGGTGGTTTGCCCATCCATATCTCATATGGAGTCTTATCCACTGCCTTGGTGTGGACATTTTTCAACAACTTTACCGCCGTTCTGAGCGCATAGCCCCAAAACGAGGTAGGAAGTTCAGTGAAGCTCATCATAGATCGAACCATGTCTAACAAGGTTCGATTATGACGCTCCGCTACACCATTGAGCTGTGGTGTGGCCGGAGGGGTCCACTGTGTGAGAATCCCATTCTCTTTTAGATAGTCTTGAAATTCAGCACTTAAGTATTCACCACCTCGATCAGATCAAAGTGCTTTAATACTTTTGCCTAATTGATTTTCTACTTCAGCCTTGAATTCTTTGAACCTTTCAAAGGATTCAGACTTGTGCTTCATCAAGTACAAGTACCCATACCTAGAGTAATCGTCGTTAAAGGTGATGAAGTATATGTGACCGTATTTAGTACCAATACTAAATGGACCACACACATCAGTATGGATCAAATCCCATAGGCCTTGAGCACGCTCACCCTTGCCCTTGAAGGGTTGCTTTGTCATCTTTCCCTTGAGACAAGACTCATAAGTCGGTAGGGAGTTAATGTCTGACAGATCAAACATGTCACTCCTAACTAACTTGTTCATCCTACTTAGAGAAATATGACCTAGCCTAGCGTGCCAAAGTTGTGCTGCGTTCAAGTTATCGTGTTTCCTTTTAATCGTTGTTGTAGGTGCTTCGACATCGCGAATTGGAACTTCTTTTAATTTTAAGGTGTATAAATCGTTTTCGCGTTCCCCAATTCCAATTAAACATTCATTCTTGTAAATATTGCAAATCGAATTAGCAAACATACAAGAATATCCATCACTATCAAGCATAGAAATAGAAATAATGTTCTTTATTAATTCGGGAACAAACAAAACGTTTCTGAATAACAACTTAAAATCAGAAGACAGAAATAATTAAACATCTCATATAGCTACTGCAGCAACTCTTTCTCCATTGCCAAGCCTCAAGTGGGTCTCACCCTCTCTAAGACGTCGGCTTCTTGTCATCACCTGCAAATCATTGCAGATATGAGATCCACATCCGGTATCAAGTACTCAAGAAGTCGAACTAAGAGACATATTTATTTCAATATAGAACATACCTTTCGCAGTTCGCAACTGCTCGAGGTACTCCTTGTAGTTCCTCCTCCAATGCCCAGGCTTGTGGCAGTGGTGGCAAACATCCTCACTCTTGTTTGGCTTGGAAGCCTTTGCCTTTGGCTTCTTGGTGGGCTTTCTTCCTTCGCAGGGGCAGAACGCTTCTTTCCCTTGCGTCTGGGCCCCTTCTTCGCAGAAGAGCCCATAAGGAGGACGGGTTTGTCCTTCTTTATGGTTCCTTCGAACACTACAAGCATGTTAACCACCTCTTCAAGGGTGGCTGCCAGCTTGTTCATGTTGAAGTTGACCACAAAGGGGTCAAATGCAGCAGGCAGTGAGAGGAGAAGCACATCCACAGACAGCTTCTAGTTGGATCTTGAAGAGATCAGCAGTTGATTAGTTGGAGGAATGCTAAAAGACGGCGTTTTGATAAGGTGGAACGACGTCGTTGGAATGGAATGTTGTGTTTCAGCATGTTTTGCTAAGGACTGCTAAACGACAGCGTTTTGATTAGTTGGAACGACGTCGTGGGATGCACTGTTTCAGTTCAGCAGATGCTTTCTTGAAGATATCAGCAGAAGAGTTCTTGTAGAGTTCAGCAGATGGTTAGAACATTTCGTTGCGGAACGACAGCGTATTGGATAAGTTGCAACGACAGCGTTTGAGTTAGTTGGAACGACAGCGTTTAGATTGTTTCAGCAGAAGCGTTCTTTAGTTGTTTCAGCAGATGGCTACAGTGACTCGAACCAGCAGATGCTCTACACGATGTTATCCAGCAGATGCTTTACGAAGATAGCTAAACGGTGTCGCTTAAATAAGTTGACACGACATCGTTTTTGCGAAAGGAATCAGCAGATGGAATAACGCGTTTGTACATCAGCAGATGAATTCTTCCAAGCGTTTTTCCAGTCGAAGTTTATGACAACGACGATGGATATAAGTGCTGATGTTCCAAAGTAATTTCAGGCGCAAGCTCTAAGTATTTGAAATACGATCGTTTGCTTATTTGGAAGAGATTTATTGGATCGTACAGTTGCCTGGAATGAAGGAAACAAGGTGGGTACTATTTTGGGTAAACAGTACAGTGTACAGTGGCCGTTTCTCTATGCTTGCACAAAAATGGAAAGAAGACAAATTGGCTCTGTATGAGCGTTTGACCTTGCAGTGGAGCAGAGATTACGGTGTACTATTTTGGCAGTAATTCAAACGGGATTTATTTCCTTTGGAGGATTTAATGTTACCGTTGCAATCGAAGCCTATAAATATCAGCAGAGGCTTTGAAGAACATACTGATCGCTATTCTATTGCTATCACGCTGCCAAAATATTTTCAGAGCTTTTCTCTACGTTCATATTTCAAAAAGCTCAAGACTCGAAGAACAATTTGTTTTTGATCTTCATTAGATAATCTTTCGAGTCAAATTACAGTCTCTAGCTTCGTGCTATCACTGATATATTTGATAGAGTCTGTAAACGAACTGTCTTTTAAGAAGTTCGTAAAACGTTCAAACATTGTAAATCAGCAGCGCCCAGCACGAGCAAATCAGCAGATCAACTCTCCGATGACGTCATGTACCTCTTCGTAAAGAAGTTTGGGAAATATTTGAGAAGATCTTTCAACCCTGCTTCTACTTCTTTCAATTATAGCAAATCTGATAAAGTTTCTAATGATTTGAAATGCTATAATTGTGATCGTCCAGGTCATTTTGCTGCTGATTGCAATAGACCAAAGAAAGACGATAGGTACAAGAGAGAAGATAGAAGAGATGATGATAGATACAGAAAAGAAGAAAGATACAGACGGGATGACGATGAAGATGAAAGAACTGTCGAGAAGTCCAAGGAAAAGTCCAAGGACAAATATAAAGAAAGAACAAGCGACAGGAAGATGAAGTCAAATAACAACAAACGCTTCAGCCGTAAGCATGATCGTAAAGTACTGGTTGCTGAAGAAAGCACCAAAAGCTGGGCTGACAGCGACTCAGATGAATCCAGCAGCAGCTCATCTTCTAGCGAGAGTGAACAGGAGGAGGTTCACTGCTTAATGGCTGATCAAACTGATGAAGATGAGGTATTCGATTTCTCCAATATTGAATTTACACGAGATGACCTTGTCATTGCACTTAATGACATGGTAAAAGAGTACCGAAAGCTTACTCATTCATTCGAGGAAGCCAAGGCTGAAAACATTAGTTTAAAGAGTTGTTCTGCTGAATCAAGTTCTGATGAACAAG
>KV005681.1:7643-18397 GCA_001598015.1 Dorcoceras hygrometricum
ATTTCTTCTTTCAAGAGCGTGATGAGATTCCGATTTAAAGGCAAATTGGCTCCCAGATTCGTTGGTCCCTTTGAGATTATCGAGCGGATTGGACAGTTGGATTATAGACTGAGGCTGCCCGAGGAGTTAGCCGTGATGCATGACGTGTTTCATGTGTCAATGTTGAGAAAATATGAGCCGGATCCGTCCCACGTTTTGAGAACTGACGAAGTTTAGCTGGATTCTGCCTTGAGTTATGTCGAGTATCCGGTGCAGATCTTGGATAGGAAGGAGAAACAGCTGAGGAACAAGATAATTCCGTTGGTTATGGTCCAATGGAGCAAGCATGGCCGAGAAGAAGCAACCTGGGAAGTTGAGGAAAAGATGAGACAGGAGTGGCCTCATCTGTTTGAGCACTGAGCTTGCAAAATTTCCAGGTAAATCTTTGATTTTGCTTCGAATTTTAGTGCTGGTTTGAATGTTTGTTGTGTTCTTCCCTGTGTTTGTCTTTGATTTCGAGGACGAAATCTCTTAAGTTGGGGAGAATGTGAGGATTGAGAAGTTAGATTAGTGATTAATTGAATTGATTTGGGATTAATCACGTGTGGTTGGAGGTTTACGCGTATGTTATAAGGTTCCTCAGCCGCAGCGCTAGCTTAAGAAATGAGAAGTATCGATTTTTGGTGAAGTCAACGCCGGTCAAAGTTACTGTAGCTCGTGCTGGTGAATTTTGAATCAGCAGCGATATCGTCAGCGTGACGCAATGAGAGCTGCTGGTTTAGCGTCGAGTTTGAGGTTGCTGCTGGTAGATATTGCATGTAACGTGAGGTTGAGCGAGGAAGCGACACGTGTTAGTCAACATTTTGGAGTGTTGACTATTGAATTCAGCAGTTGCGCTTGTGTGGAACGATCAGCAGATGGTTTGAGAAACTAGTCGCGAGAACTGTTGATAGATATGATGACGTAGGCGTGACGTATTCCTTGCCGCTGGTAGTAGTTTGCGGTTGCGTTGGTTACTGCTGATCAGCAGGCGCGCAAATACGAATGTTGAGAAGCGGCGTCGTTTGAATTAGTTGAAACGCTGCGTTTTGAGCCTTTCGTTGGAGAGATCAGCTGTTGGTAGCAATGTTTGCGTCAGCAAATTGACGTTGTTTGGATTAGTGAATGCGTCGTCGTTTTGAATGATTTCTTGCGACCAGCAGATAGATTATTTTGAGAGAGAGAGCTGTTATCAGCTCTTGGTTGTTTTGCTTGCAAGAACTGTTGGCAACTGGTGTTTGCTACGGCGTCGTTTTGATAAGTTGGAACGGTGTCGTTTTGAAGGTTTTCGTGCGATTGTTGTTTAGTTGTTGCTGCTGAATTTTACGAAAATAAAAGAGAAGATTGCTGCTGATAGACTTCTGCTGAACACTTCGATTGATTTTAATGAATCAGCAGGCGAGGCTTTGTGAGGTATTTATAGAAGTGTTGATCGACACTTAGGATTATTTTGAGCCAGCCATTTCTTATCTTCTTCTCCAAACCCTCGTCGAACTACAGTTTACCGAGACATTTCTTTCCTAGATTTCCATCGCATCCAGCCTTTGTTTTTGGAGATCTTTGTGGCGCTGAATTCCCCTTGCGTACCTCTTTCGTTTGCTACCCTTTAGAGTCGATAGTATTGCGCTGGAGGTGGAGACGCGAAGCTGCTGGACTTCGAAGCTTTTGAGAAAAGTCGGTGCGTGCGTTCTTCTGCTAGCGTGAGCTTTTGGATTTCAGATTCCAGGAAGTGTCCTGCTGCGTGATTTGAGCCAGGAGGAATCTGTTAGGTAATTCGAAGGAGGAAAGGTACGATTGAGCTGCCCCTTAGCAGTTGAGCGTGAACATGTCTATCTGTTCAGTGTTGTGATTTGCTGTTATGTGGCTTACGTGATTTTAGATGAATGAATTGTATGAATTCTGTTCTGTTTCACGTATTGTAAACTGTGTGCATTGAGCATTGAAATTGAATGACATTCATTGCATACATCTTGAGCCTGAATTGATAAAAGACTGGTCTAGGTATCCGATTTCTTGATAGCCCTCATGCATTCATAGCATTGATTTATAGCATGTTGCATGTTTATCTGCTTTGATAGCTCTTCGTACTGAGGCTTGACCTCGTACTTCTTTTCTTGCTTTTGTTGTTTGGGTCTGTGTTACCCATTTGCAGGGGCATTAGGTAATCAAGCTGGGCCGAGTGGAAGTTCAGCTGGTCGATCCCCGCGTCCCTGAGTCCCAGTCTATATATATGATATGTATTGAACCGGGGGATGCCCCGTGTTATCATGTATTGGGGGATTTTTATTTGGTTAAAATACTTGTTGTGTTGGAGTATGAGTCAACTCGTATTTTGTTATCGCTATTTTGAATGTATGATTTGAAGTTCAGGACTATTGTATTTCAAAAATTTTTAAGCCCTAATTTTAAGCTTCCGTGTTTATGCGCTTATTATGTGTTAATTGTTAGTAATTAGCACGGGGCCTGACATGATAGCTATGCATACATCTTGGAGATCGAATAGTGACATCGCGAGTGTAACTAGGTAAACCCATTTACCTAAAACACTTCTAGTACTCTGGCCAGAGATTTATACACTATTATCCTCTCAGATAGCATAGGATATCCACGCATGTAAGCGAGCGGTGAATCCTCGACAACGAAGCATCGACTCCTACATGCATCGGGGTCTCACCCAATCCCGCCGCCTAATGACCCCAAGTGAGTCGGAAAACGGGTCAAAGTGAGACGCCTATCATGTAGAGTCTCAATGACGTTTCGAGTCGTGAGGACTAATCAGTACAACCAAGACCTCGGACTTATCCACTCGACAAATGGTAACCACTTGGAAAGTCCGAACGAGGGCAGTTCGATAGATCACCAGGTCACTATCTATCTGCATGCTCAGAACATCACAATGTTCCCTACCAATGAAACATGGTACTTCGCATCGCAGATACTAGTCTCAAGATCGTGCGGCCTTATCCTCATTTTGACGGCCCAATCGACTAGGAATGTGTTCAGAATACACAGTGACTATTAGATGTGTTTCACGATAGCCGTCATACCCACTATCACATCTAACATACACTATAGTGCATCCTAGGTCTTTACTCAACGCAATTGTTAATCATCGTACAACACAATGAAAGTAAAGAATGCCATAGATAAATGCGAATATCATATATAAAGACTGTCATATACAAGAGTCTATAAACCCACACGCCACAGGTTGGCTAGTTGGGCATCTACTCTAACAAGTTGAGTAGAGCTTTCTCCTGTCCGTGTGAGCTTCTGGATTAAGCTCCCAGGAGGTTTCTGCTGTGTTTGTCGTGACCAGCGAGGAAGCAAATTGAGCAAACTGAAGTTGCCGTGCCTGAGTAAGATCTGTTGAGGTAGAACTTGAGAATTGGAGGTACGAGTTGAGCTTTTGTTAACAGCTTAGACATAGAGTGCTAGTATTTGAGGCATGAAATCTGTGCTATGTGATTTCTATGATTACGTGACAGCTTGATTAAGTTGATATGCTCTGTTTACGTAATTTACGCATGTTGAAATCAGATTTGAATTTCTTGGCATTCATGCATACATATTGAGCCTATGATTGATTGAGAACCTGAGATAGAGCCACGTTGTGACCGGCAGACAGATGTGTCATGCCTGAAAGGTACAACTCTATCACCGGAGTGGTGACCGACTGATTAGTTGTGTCTGAAAACCACCGAGCTGTGATGGCTGACGGGTCTGAAGATCACGGACCAATGATTTCCCCGGTCGATACACTGTGCGGGTATAGAGGCTCGATTGAGTTTACTGCCAGCTGATTAGCAGGCCTTGATGACAGATTTTCCTTGACAGCCTCATGCATTCATGACTTATAATACTGCATATTTATGAATTGATGTTATATTAGTGCTCATTCGTACTGAGGCTTGACATCATATTCTTTCCCTGCTCTTGTGTTTATTGGGCCTGTGTTGCCCAGTTGCAGGATCTTTAGGTAACCAAGCTGTACAGGCTAGAACTTCATCTGGTCGATCCCCATTTCCTTGAGTCCCAGTTATTCTTATTACTTTATTATGTATTGATCCAGGGGATGCCCTTAGGTTATATGTATTTTGGGGGATCGTTGTTGATTTGATTTGTGATTACCTGTTGTTGTATGAGTTTTGATTTAACTCGTATTTTGATTATGACTATTTTGAAGATATGATTTGGTTCAGGCCCAACTTTATTTCAAAAAGTTTTAGCCCTATTTTATGCTTCCGCGTTTATGTGCTTAATTGTGCAATTAATCCTTATTAATTAGCACGGGCCTGACCTTTTTGGTATCAGAGCTTAAACTGGGATAAGCTCATTTTCCTTTGATCACACTCGAGTCTAGGCACAGATTTTGGATTTGATATTGATTGACTCTGTGGCTTATGTGATAATTTTGCTTGCCTCTGTGATTATATGTTGTTATTCCTTACCCTGAGATTTGTTTAGAGCCACCGAGGAGAGGTAGAGTTAGGACTGATAGACGTTCTGCTGAGGAGTCTAGGGCCTCGGATAGTGATGAGGGCATTCAGCAGACTATCCCTTTGCGTCGTCGAGACAGACAGGCAGAGGTAGAGGATGTGACGAGACAGATTGGTGAGATGGAGTTAGTCCTTGTGAGGTTTAAACGGACGATTCCCCGATGTTCGCGGATGCCGAGGGAGGTTTGATGGCTGAGGGTTGGCTAGTACAGATGGAAGAATTGTTTGATACCTTGGAGTACGTCCCCGAGAAGAGGTTGAAGCTAGCGGTGTTGCAGTTGAGGGATAACGCGCAGCGCTGGTAGAGAGGTACTTCCCGTATCTTGCATGAGATTGGGGCTGTGATTACATGGGAGAGCTTCTGTGCAGCGTTCCGACAGGAGTGTACCCCAGAGTCCTACTACAACAGTCGTGAGCAAGATTTTGACAACTTGAAGCAAGGTAATATGAAGGTGGCCGAGTATGCTAGACAGTTCTCTTCACTTTTGAAGTATGTTTCCCATGTAGCTAACCAGGAGAGGACTAAGAGGAATAAGTTTCTGAAGGGTTTGAGGCCTGATTTGTTCCGGATGGTGTTGTCTGGTTCACCTGCGACTTATGCTGAGGCCGTGGATCGGGCTGTAGATATTGAGGATAGTTTGTTGGAGGCACATGCTCCGATTCAGCTGTCAGTGGGGCGCACTTTTCAATAGGTGCAAGATGTATCGCAATCGTTTCAGTATCCTCAGGGGTCGCAGCAATCGAAACGTCAGAGGTTCAAGCCACGAGACAAACAGTTTAAGAAGAAGGCGCATGCGAGTTCCTCTAGTTCTGTGATTTCTGGTGGCAGTATGTTCTGTGGACAGTGCGGAGGGAAGCATGAGACTTCGCAGTGTCGTGGAGTTTGAGGTCTTTGTGGACAACAGGGATATTTTGCTAGAGCGTGTCCTTTGATGGGAGGGCAGTCTTTGAGTCAGTCGCAGCAAGGTTCCGCTGGTGGTTCTTCGTAGCGACAACAACCTTTTGCTCAGTCTCAACGTTCAGGATTCCAACCTCGTGAGCCTTCTAGGTTTGGAGTACCCTCGATACCTCAGTTTTCGAGACCGCAGCAGGCCCAGGCGAATGCCTTGACGAGAGAGCAGGCTGACGAGATACCTACGGGAGTGATTCAAGGTACATGCTTTATATTTGATTTTCCTGCACAAGTTTTGATTGACACTGGAGCATCACACTCCTTCATTTCTGAGCTGTTTGTGTATGAGCGCGGGTTGAGTTCTTCCCCACTGTGTGATGTGGTCTCCGTGTCCACCCCTGCTAGTGTGAGTTTTTTGTCCCGAGAGGTGGTATTGGATTGCCTGATTAGGTTTGATGAGCATGTTTTGGTGACCCATTTGATTGTTTTGGGAATTAGAGATTTTGATTGTATCTTGGGTATGGATGTGTTGACTGAATATAGTGCGACGGTTGATTGTTTCCATGGTCTGGTGAGGTTTCGGCCTCGATCTGGAGAGAAATGGGAGTTCTATGGTGCTGATTCACGACCTAAGATTCCTATGGTGTCAGCCATGGAGATGTTTAGTTTGTTGTCGCTAGAGAATTCAGGGTTTATGATCTATGCCCTAGACGTTTCCCATGAGTCGAGAGTGGAGTTGAGCGATGTTCCGATTGCTCAAGAGTTCCCAGACGTGTTTCCAGACGAGATTCCTGGATTCCCTCCGAGGCACGAGATTGACTTCGGCATAGAGTTGGTGCCTGGTACAGCCCCGATTTCTAGATCTCCGTATCGGTTGGCGCCAGTAGAGTTGAAAGAACTCAAGGATCAGTTGAGAGATCTTCTTGAGAAAGGCTTCATTCGACCGAGTATGTCGCCTTGGGGAGCTCCGATTCTGTTTGTGAAGAAGAAAGATGGATCTATGAGGATGTGCATTGATTTTCGACAGTTGAACAAAGCGACAGTGAGGAACAAGTATCCGCTGCCGAGGATTGATGACTTGTTCGATCAGTTGAAAGGATCGGCCATGTACTCGAAGATTGATTTGCGCTCTGGCCATCACCAGTTGCGGATTAGAGACGCTGATGTAGCGAAGACAGCTTTTCGAATGAGGTACGGGCATTATGAATTTTTGGTGATGTCGTTTGGATTGACGAATGCTCCTGTTGTGTTCATGGATTTGATGAATCGCGTCTTTAGCGAGTACATCGATCGATTCGTGATTGTCTTCATAGATGACATCTTGGTGTATTCAAGGAGTTTCAGATATCATAAAGAGCACTTAAGGCTAGTGTTGCAGAGACTGAGAGACTCACAATTGTATGTCAAGTTCAGCAAGTGTGAATTTTGGCTAGACAGAGTTATCTTCTTGGGTCATGTGATTTCAGCGCAAGGAATTTCTTTGGATCCTAGTAAGGTCGAAGCAGTTCTTAACTGGGAGCGACCTAGGAATTTTTCAGAGATCCGTAGTTTCTTGGGATTGGCTCGCTATAATAGGCGTTTCATTGAGAAGTTCTCTTCGATAGCCAGGCTGATGACTCAGTTGACCCAAAAGGATAAGAAGTTTGTTTGGACTAATGAGTGTGAGTCGAGTTTTCAGATGCTGAAGGAGAAGTTGACTACTGCTCATGTTTGGCCTTGTCTTCGGGTTCTGGAGGTTTTGTGGTGTGCTCCGATGCTTCTCTGAGTGGTTTAGGGTGTGTTTTGATGCAGAACGGGTACGTGATTGCATATGCGTCTCGACAGTTGAAGCCTCATGAGACGAGATACACCGTTCATGACTTAGAGTTGGCTGCGATTGTGTTTGCCTTGAAGATATGGCGACACTATCTGTATGGTGAGGAGTTTGTGGTGTATACCGACCACAAGAGTTTGAAGTATATTTTCACCCAGTCAGATTTGAATATGAGGCAACGTCGTTGGATGGAGTTGCTTAAGGATTTTGATTGCGAGATACAGTATCAGCCTGGGCGGATGAACTTGGTAGCCGATGCTTTGAGTAGGAAAGCACAGCCTGTGATGCTAACATCCTTGAGTATCTCGAGAGTCCACGAACAATTGATTACTTATGGCTGGCGATTCCAGCTGAGTGATCAGTACTTCATAGTTTCTTCGATTCAGGTTGAACCACAGATTGTGATTGACATCAGAGAGGCGCAGAGGACTGATCCGTATATCCATGAGTTGAAGATTAAGGCCCAGAATGGTCTGTCTAAATATTTCTTTGTTGCTTCTGATGGGTTTTTGAGATTTCGTGGTAGATTAGTGGTTCCGAACTTGATTGATTTGAAAGAGACTATTCTGAATGAAGC
This sequence comes from Dorcoceras hygrometricum, assembly GCA_001598015.1. Lineage (NCBI taxonomy): Eukaryota > Viridiplantae > Streptophyta > Magnoliopsida > Lamiales > Gesneriaceae > Dorcoceras > Dorcoceras hygrometricum. Next base: position 15,443 of record KV005681.1, read on the forward strand.
ACATTGTAGTTGATATAGCGTGCATACGAGGGAGAAGAAGATGTACCATGCTTTGAAGTTTCACTACTGGTGGGAAGGAATGAAGAGCGTCATTTCTGGTTTTGTTGCTCGATGTTTGAATTGCCAGCAGGTCAAGGCTGAGAGAATGAGACCTGGTGGATTGTTATAGAGTTTAGAAGTACCCCAATGGAATTGGGAGAACGTCGCCATGGATTTTGTGACTCATCTACCTCGATCGAGTAGGGTATGCGATGCGATTTGGGTGGTGATTGATAGACTCTCGAATTCAGCCCAATTCATTCCCTATGATGTGAGGTGTTTGATGAAGAAAATGGCGAAGTTGTATGTTGACCATGTGGTTAGATTGCATGGAGTGCCTGTTTCGATAGTGTCAGATAGAGATCCGAGGTTCACCTCTCGATTTTGGAAGAGTTTGCAAGCAGCGATGGGTTCGAGATTGGCTATGAGTACAGCCTATCACCCATAGACAGATGGTCAATATGAGAGAACCATTCAGACTTTAGAAGATATGTTGCGTGCAGTTGTGATGGATTTCAGTGGTGGCTGGCAGGATTCCTTGTCCTTAGTTGAGTTTTCTTACAATAACAGCTACCAAGTGACCATTGGAATGGCTCCGTTTGAAGCTTTATATGGTCGTAAGTGTAGATCACCGATTTGCTGGGAAGAAGTTGGTGAAAGACAGCTTTCTACTCTTGAGTTTGTGCAACATATGAAAGATCAGATTGAGTTGATTCGGAGTAGGATAAAAGTTGCACAAGATAGATATACTAGCTATGCTAATAAGCGACGTAGACCATTAGACTTTGAGGTCGGCGATAGAGTGTTCCTTAAGATTTCTCCTTTCAGAAGTGTGATGAGATTCAGATTTAAGGGTAAGTTAGCTTCGTTGGTCCCTTTGAGATTGTTGAGCGGATTGGACAACTGGCTTATAGATTGAAGTTGCCTAATGAGTTAGCAGCTATGCATGATGTGTTTCATGTGTCAATGTTGAGAAAATATGAGCCAGATCCATCCCATGTGCTGAGGACTGATGAAGTAGAGCTGGACCAGATCCTGATTTATATTGAATATCCAGTGCAGATTCTGGACAGGAAGGAGAAGCAGCTGAGAAACAAGGTTAAACCGTCGGTTATGGTCCAATGGAGCAAGCATGGACGTGAATAAGATACCTGGGAAGTTGAAGAAAATATGAGACAGGAGTGGCCTCATCTGTTTGAGCTATGACCGCAGCAATCCAGGTAACCTTCTAACTTGATTGATTTCGTGATTTAAGTGATTTTGCTGCTGAATTGAGATTCTGTTTAGTATTGAGTTGTACTAGGCAGTATGGCATGAGTGTATTAGGAATGGTGTCTAGTATAGTGTGTCGTGAATAAGCTATCTTGCTGTTGTGATTTTTGATTCAATTCCTTAACTGATTTCGAGAACGAAATCGATTTCTAGTGGGGGAGAGTGTGAGGACTAGAAATCTGTTAAGTATGATTTAGTGGTTAATCAGATTTTGAATTAAGATTTGTCACGGAAATCGTGATTTATGGGTGCTCAGATTTAGACGTAGATTGATCAGCTGTGAGAAGTTGGTGATCGAGTGAGATCTGCGTCGAATTTGGAGTTCATTAGTTGCATTTTCCTAACGGGAAGTGATTCCAGTGGTAATTCAGACTAGAGGTTCATCGCTGGGAGAAGATAGGCCAGCAGCGTTCTTGGGCACGGAGTTTTGCGGGCATTCAGATGTTCGTACTCAGTAGTAGCGTGATCAGTTGTCAACGCTAGTCAACGCAGATGTGAGAGTGTAGCGAGAGGCAGCTGTTCGCGTTAGCGCGCGGGTGCGAGAAGATGCCACGTGTTGGTGTACACGTCTGAGTTGACCGCTGGTTGTTAACGCTATTCAGATGTCGCTAGAGGGATGTTGGCGCAGCGGTGGATCCGGATCCCGTTTCTCGGGGCGCAGCGGAAGTTTAAAATTTTTGCACCGGGAATCGGTCAATACATAATAATTAAAGCACTAAAACATGCATAAGATGTTTTAATGAAGGTTACCTTGCTGGCGTCTAGGCGCCTGGCTCCGACCAGATTCACATGGAATCTGGCACTTCAACGGTAGGCGGCGGTAGATCTCCTAATCCGGTCCACGACTAGAATCACGCCTCCTTAATCAGTCTGCACTAGAAGAGCTGACGAATTTATCACGAACGGAACCTACTGGTCGTGATCGGAACAGGTCCAACCACGAAGAAAACGGGCGCGGCGCAAGGCGGCGAGCGGCGGCCGTGAGGTGGAAGTGGAGAGGGGGGCGGCTAGTGCTAGGTCTAGGGTATTAGAGTTTTTGTGTTTTTGTAGCCCTAGACCAAGTCATGTATATAAAAATGATTCATGGGCTTGAACCAACCCAATGGGCCTGGGGCGGGCCCCGGTCCATATGAACATTCGATTCATTCCTATCACCGTGGCTTCATCATAACTCCGATCGACGATCTGATCGGACCGATCTACACAGTTTCCAAAACTGAGTATTATGATGCGAAAACAATTTTTTCCTACCACCTAGTCCAAAATTGCAGTTTAGCCCCTCTAGTTTCAAGGATAGTCAAACTAGCCCAAACTTTAGGGAAATTGCAATTTGACCCCTGTCGACTTTTAGGAAGTCGCAATCCATAAATTCCTCCTCCTATGCTCAACACATTGAGCTCAATTTCCGTGCAGGAATCGTGAAGCCAGTACTTGTGTGACCCTCAATGGTTCAGGGATACAGCTAGCCGTGGGCTCACAACCATTGCGACTCCGAAATCACAATTTCGGACTTACCCATCGGATCATGGTAAAGCGCCTAGCAACATCGCCCCATGATCCCCTAGGTATCACTGATAGTGCCTGCAAGAAACAGTCGGTCATGGTTAGCGTACAGTACGGTCCTTTCAACACATATATCCCGAT
>KV005681.1:31154-46356 GCA_001598015.1 Dorcoceras hygrometricum
TCACGGCGAGTGGCTCACTACCACACTGTGAACACACCCGTGGCCAATGTATGTCCTCGATGATTCTTGGAGCTATGTTTGAGTTCCTTAGCTCCCTTGTGGGTCGAGCTTTCCTTTGTTCCTTGGCGTCTCATGCATAGCACCTGCATTTTATTCCTTGCTGTTATTTCTGTTGTATTATTGCTCTCCGTACTGGGGTTTGACCCCATGTCCCTCCGGGGCTTGGTTTGTTTCTTTGTTGCGTTGTTTTCAGGAAACCCAGGTTCTACAGCTGGTCGTGGTTTCAACCCAGCTGGTGGTGCCCCAGGAGGTGGCTAGTGTGTCCCAGTAGCATATAGCATATATATATATGTATCAATTAGCCAGGGGGATGCCCTGCGCTTTGTTGTTGTACCCGTAGGGGGAATTTGATACATGTTTGAATTATGTATGCTTTGTTGTTGATTGTTTTATGATTTGGGAAACTTATTTTAAGTATCTTTGTATTTTAAATTATATGTTTAAAACCTTCGGGCCTAAAAGCGAAAATTTTACCCACTTTTTGATAGATTCCGCATGTATTCATCTGTTGTGAGCACGAGGCCTGACAAAACTGGTCAGATCAGCTGGTTACTAAACCTACTTGTTTAGTTGCTGATACTTCTAAAGCATGGTTGTGGCATAAAATCATGAATCATACAAATTTTAAAACTATAGCAAGTTTGTGTAACAAAGATTTGGTCACCGGTCTACCCAAAATTGATTTTACAAAATATAAACATTGTTCAGCCTGTCAGCTCGGAAAACAAGTCCGATCTACTTTTAAGAACAAGGGTTGTAAGTATTATTCCCAGAGCTTGGAGATGTTGCGCATGGACCTTTTTGGCCCTATCCAAGTAACCAACTTAGGGGGAATGAAGTACACCCTAGTGATTATTGACGATACTCCAGGTTTACCTGGGAAATATTTTAAAATCAAAAGATCAGACCGTGGACCAGCTGATAAATGTGTTAAAACGACTTAAAAATGAGAAACATTCTTTAATAAATCGTATTAGGAGTGATCGTGGTACTGAGGTTTAATATAAAAAAATTATCTTCCTATCTTGAACATAACGGAATAATGCATGAGTTATCTGCGGCTAGCTCACCTTAACAGAACGAGCTTACTAAGCGCCATAATCGTGCTATAAAAAAATCTAAAAGAACCATGCTTGATGATTCCGAGATTTCTCAAAAATGTTGGGCTGAAGCGGTGAACGCTGCATGCTATACATAGAACAGATCTATTATTAAGAAAATACAACACAAGACACCGTATGAGATCTGGAATGGCAAACTACAAACATTGCATATCTTAAAGTTTTTGGTTGTCGTTGTTACATTCATAACAATGGTAAAATGCATTTAACTGATTTTGATTCACGTTCTAACATTGGCATTTTTCTTGGTTATTCAGCTGTCAGAAAAGCTTATCGCATTTTAATAACATAACGTTGATAGTTGAAGAGTTGATACATGTTAAATTTTATGAGTCTAGTTCTTCTTCAAATTCTGTTTTTTCAATTAATGACATCCGCAATCGATTAGAATAACTAATATCATTTGAATCAAGTGATGATGAGATACCGGTTCGAAGACCAGCAGAAGTCATCCAAGCTGATCCAACAGAAGAAATCCAAGCTGCTCCAGTAGAGGAAACCCAAGTTGTTCCAGAATCTAAACTCAACCTAATAACACAGATGATGCTCCAGGTGATCAACTCAAGTTGTTTCATCCGATGAAGCTCCAGTTGTAACCTTAGATTATGAGAATGGAGTAACTACTCTACCTGAGAAAGCAACAGCATATGTCGGGCCTCGTGCTAAATCAGAGATAAACCACGCAATAAACAAACGCGGAAGCATTCAAAAATAGTGGCTAAAAATTTTCGCTTTTGCCCGACTTAGAAAACATAATTTAAAATACAATGATATTCAAAGTATTGGTTTTAAAAGACTCCAATACCAACTACAACGCCTACAACACAACTAACATACAAGCATAGAACGACTCCCAATTATACAAACATATGAGTGTCTCGCTCAACATAGATACAATACTCTATAACATGTATCTACTATATATAACTGGTGAAGTCTAACCACCTCTTGGGGCACTACCAGCTGGATCAACTCCACGACCAGATGAGAAACCATGATAACCTAAAAACACACACAGGCAAACAAACAACCAGCCCCAGAGGGACATGGGGTCAAAACCCAGTACGGAGAACTGAAAACAGCAGTTATATAGCAATAGATAATATGCAGATGCTATGCATGAGAACAAGGCTACAACCGAAGGCAGGGAGCCAAAATATCTCAAGATACAACTCAACAACGATAACCAAGCAACTGGAAGAAAGTTGCCATGGTGTGTGTGAGAATATGGGAGCTACCCACTCGTCTCAACACACGGTACCAGATGCATAACAATCCCCTCAACCTGCTGTTGCCCAGCTCATGAGATGTGGGAGCTACCTACTCGGCTCATAGCGGCTGACAGATCCCAGCAGGGAGATGAGGGACACGGGAGTTACCCGCTCGGCCTCCAACACAAGCATCCTGGTACGCATAGATCAACCAACGAGGAAAAGCTAGCAAGCTCTGAGCTCAACATGAATAATGCGTGTATGCAATGTAACAGCTTGCAATAATCAACGCAACAGTAGCACACAAAAACAACATAGGAGCATACACAACAGCACACATAAAATCCATGCCAAAGCCAAGCTGTAAAACAAGCTCACATCCGTACCTTAGTTCTGAGCTACAATTACCACAAACGAGCAACAACTCAGGGACGCAAAGCTTAGAGCTATGAACTGGGAGCTACGAGCTCCACCAGCTCTGTCCTACCCTTCGAGCTCAACCAACAGCTCTAACGAAGCACAAGGTAGGAACTAACACTTACCCAACGACGGCCCAAATGCTAACAGACTACACAAGGAAGCTTCCTTCGCGATCCTCTTCGAGCTAACACCAAGCCTGCGAAAGAGGTATAGAAAGAACGATATTGGCAAGAGGAGTCCAGCGCCACCACTCTTGCGTTCGTCGGAGCTATCTACCACCGGCAGTCGGAGAAGATAAGGTTCGGTGAACAGTAGCTAGGGTATCGCGACAGAGTTGGGTTAAGGTAAGAAATATCTTCTAAGTGTCGGGAAGTAATGGCGAGACCAGAGTCAAAGTCCTCTAAATATACCGCTTAAGTGTCCCAAAATTGATGAACAGCAGCCACCGACAACTTAAGGTCCAAAGCTGATCCCAAATCAGATCTGAGTATCACTCCGACTCTATGCCAAAACAGATTTGGAACTCATCCAAACGACATCGCACCGAGGACCGCTCGCTCACTAGGACACATCATCCAGCTAGCCAAATCTGAATCTCTAAACGATGTCGCATCGCGTTCTCAGATCTGACTCATAAAACCCGCCAAATATGAAATCTCTGAACCGCACCGGTCTACCCCATAACTACGAACCAGGACTACGAACAGGACCTGTCCACGTATCACTAACAACACTCGTAACTCCGATCTGGTTTCTCCCAAAACGATGTCACATCGCTACCCGCGTAGAACCTTCAACACGCGTAACCAAAATAGCCCGCGACCATCAGATTTGACCATCGAATCTGAATACGATCAACCAAAGATGACCAACACTCAAATATGATCATTTCCCACAGAAAATCTCCAACACTTTCAGAGTTGTTTTAAGGACTTATACGGACCCGATAACTACGTCAAGCATACCAGCTCAAAGCTGGTCCATCCCAGATTTGTTCAAGCTAAATCTGGTCTATGTTAAACCCGATTAATTAACTCAATTAATCCAATAAACTTTCGGGTCTCACATGCTCTAAACTATTTCGTTCTTATTTCTTCAGCTCTGAGCTGTTTCGTTGTTCTGCGTACAGATCTGAGCCATTTCTTTGTTTTTGTACAGCTCTGGGCCATTTCATTCTTCTCTGTACAGCTCTGAGCTGTGCTACTGTGATCTGGCCTGTGTTTCTCCAGCTTATACCTCTGAGCTGATCTGTACGTCGGAGATGATTCACCTAATCTGATCTGTCTTCTGCTCTGTTCTAACTTGTTCAGGTCTGAGCTATTTCACTCTTTTTTGTACATCTATGAGCTGTTATTCTGTGATCTGGTTGCGTGAGTTGATCTTCCCTGAGCTTGATACGCTCTAAGCTGATCGACGCTTCTAAGATGATCTTCTTCTTTGCTGAACTGCGCACTTTGTTTATACAGCGCACTTTTTCAGCTCGCCACCTTGTTCGATCTGATCTGCTTCAGTGCACTTCTTCAGCTCGCAGCTCTTGTCCGATCTGATCTGCTTCAGCACACTGCTTCAACTTGCAGCTCTTGTTTGATCTGATCTGCTACAGCTTATACCTGCTCACTTGTGTAGATTGTCAGTAACATGAGAGCAATTTTTGTGTTCATCAAACTCCATATCTGATCTGTTACACTGATCCAACAACTATGACGCAATTTGTAGAGTTGTATATCCGAGAGATTGTCAGACTGCACGACATTGTAGTTTCGATCGTTTCTGACAAAGATACTCGCTTTACATCGACTTTCTAAAGGAGTCGTCATGCGTCACTAGGGATGAAGCTATAGTTTAGCACGACTTTTCATCCCAGACAGACGAGCAGACTGAGAGGGTGAACCAGATACTAGAGGATCTGTTGCGAGCTTGTCTATCATTTTTAGGGGAGTTGGGAAACCAAGCTACCTCTAGTAGAATTTGCATACAACAACAGCTTTCAAGCTTCTAGATGCATGGCACCCTGCGAGGCCTTATGTGGGAGGAAGTGTAGGTCCCCCATTCATTGGGAGGAATTTGGTGACCGAGCATACTTGGGATCGGAGATTGTCCATCAGACAACAGCTACAATATTGAGGATCATATATAGGATGAGGACCGCATAGAGTAGACAAAAGAGTTATGCTGATCTGAGGAATAGGGAGTTGGAGTTTGCCGTCGGAGACCATGTTTTTTTTAAGGTAGCACCCATGAAGGACGTGAAGAGGTTTGGAAAGAAGGGTAAGTCCTCAAGAGAGCGGGGACCTTGTCATACCATGTTGCTCTACCCCCACCCTAGCAATAGTGCATAACGTCTTCCACATCTCCATGCTTAGGTAATTCATGCCGAACCCTCATCTGTTAAATGAAGTAGTAAGATTAAAACATGAAGTTTGATTGTAAACTTTGTAATCTAATGATTTTCTTAGTCTTTGTGAACTAAATAACTTTGGATCGAGAGAATATTTTTTTATTAAATATTCATAATAACCAAAGTTTTAAGAAATATGAAACCAATTTTTGAACCAAGAAACTAACCGAAAATAGGAAGCTTGTTTACACATATTTCTTCCGATTATTATTTTAATCTGCAAGAATAACAAATAAAACTTTGTATATTCATTTAACGCGGAAAGAGTAATATTTGCAGTTGGATTATTAAACTCGACAATGCTTTACCATCTTGTTTGACAATTCCTAGCCATCAGATTGGACTAAAATTACTTTTGAATTTGAAATTCAACATTTAAGTCAAAGTTGAGGCATGTCCTACTAAATATATAAACTTTATTTGTAATAAATTTCTTCTAGAGAATTTAGAATCAAGGGTGTGCTACTGTTAACTGTATCCTTTAGAATTTCCAGAAACTAATGAAAAGTAAACAAATAAATTTTACTAAGGATTAAATTTTTTTAATACAAAAAATTCGCAATATTTTTGTCGCCTAACCAAAATTTCAATACTGAATATGCTAATATAAAAATTTTGGCCTGGCGTTTATGCATATTCATGAGAACTCTTTAAATTTTATAATATTTAACATGCTCGTTAAATTGTTTAGAGTCCCTCCCATGATTTACTATACTTCAATACACATGCGTTGCATAAGCATGTATGTAACTTTTAAATCATATATATTTCATTATTTTGAATGAACGAAAATATATAAACATCGAATATTTAGATATATATTAAGCATAAATAATTGATATGATTTGTCTGGTTGATTGGGAAATTAGAGAGAGAAGGAGGACGATAGTAAGAAAATTACGGAAGATAAGAAAAGGGTATGATTTACCTAACATATCAAAATAATGTAATATAGGGATCGGTAGCTTTTTTGTAATAGTTTCATGGAAATATATCCGTGTAACAGATTTACCAATATATATTTATTGTGAAAAATAATATTTTGACATAAAAGGATATATTTGTAAGACCGAACATTTACTGTTTTACCAAAAACTATAGGCGGTAGTAACGATGCAACTCCAATCTTTTAAATCGTATAGCAACTTAGTGGCACTTTTCGATCGCTCTACCTAGTAGAACAATTATTGCATTTCAATAATTTCTCTGCTAATAATTGGACTTCTTGCAATCAACAGGCACCCAACACATGAAATTGATTCCGATACCAATTGTTGGACCGAGCGTATGTCATTTTACCAAAAACTATATCTTTCAACATCTTCATCTGGTAAAAATTTAAGCAAATAAAGCCTTCAAATCATCTTAATCATTTCAAGCTACCGGTAAAATCTTCTATTTTGGGAGGGTCTACTTTTATATCCGACAAACTATGCTTTTCTTATTTTCAGCATAAACTTTATTATTTCTTCTTTTGTTTAGAAATCTCTCTTCCTCTTTGTGTAAAGTCTTCTTTTCTTGTGGGTGAACTAACTTCTTTGTATAGAGTATCTACATGCCTATCCAATAAATGGGGAAGGCTTATCTATTAGCACACGTGGGTATGTATTCTTCCAAGTTTTCCAAGGTCTGAATCGCAATTATTTCCAAGTGACCTCGATAGATTTTTCCTATAAATTCAAATCACAATCTGAGGACACCACCATCTCCTTTCGAGCGAACCCTTGGTGTATCTCTACATACAGCATACACCTTCCGTTCTACCCTATTTTCATTCGAGCTCAAAAAAAATGGCCGTCGAATATACCGATGAACAGGAATTCAAGGTCTCCCCCAAGAGGTTGTTCAAGGCAATGGTAATCGATAGCCATCACCTCTTACCAAAAATAATCCCCCATGTCTTCAAGCGCATCGATGTCGTCGAAGGGGAAGGTGGCACGGCTGGATGTATTAGGATACTACGTTTCGTCGATGGTAACTTAATTAAATTTAATTTTTAGGATACATTTTAAAAATCCATAACTTAATCAATTCATCATATTCAGAATGTACATGATGCAACTATTGTTGGATCATGTATTGCAAGAAATTATTAAAAGCCGTGGGAAAATACGTCCAATAATTTTACTTCTTGGCACATTTGGTCTATTAACTTTTCAATTTTTTATTTAGTCCATCAGTTGTTCATTTTTGGAACTTTCGATTCATTAGTTGTTATCATTTCTTAATTTCAACTTTACAACAATGGCGAAAGCAAAAATAAAATTTTAAAATTAATGTACAAAAAAAAATTGTTGTCCCAAATAACATTAAGGAAAAGGAATGTGTAAATACTAACAATTTCATGTTGCATCAACATTTATATATGTCTAGGGGCTCCTTTCACTCACTTGAAAGACACGTTCGAAGTTATAGACACGGAGAACCTAATGGTCAAGGTCGTGATCCTCGAAGGACCCATGCTCGGAGAAAAGATAGAGTCGTTGCACTCCAACAAGTGGTTCTTGGATTCCGGCGACGGTGGATGCATCCTCAAGTGGAAGACTAAGCTGCACTTGAAGCCTGGCCACACCAATGTCTCAGAGGAAGAATTGAAGGCGATAAGAGAACAAAGCGTAGCATTCTTAAAAGCTACTGATGAGTACCTTCTGGCTCATCCTGAAGTATGTGCTTAGAGATTAAATTTTCCAACCACACGAGCGCGAGCGTGCACACACGCACACACACACACACACATATATAGAGATATAACAAATAAGTCATGATAAAGGGCACGTAGACTAATTAGTTTACACTTCAGATGTATGAGAGATTGCGATGTGGTGCTTTGTTTTCCTTGATAATGAATTTCAACACTATCTTATACTGCGCTCGTGTAATAATGTGGCCATAATAAAGAAATAAGTTTTTATTTTATAAGTTCAAGTTTTCTTTTTCTTTTTTTTTTGTATGCATTTCTTATTTTTCAAACTCAATTGTTTTGTACACATTAGTGAAGTCAAACTTTTCTAAATGCAATTTAAGGAAAAGATTCACAAAAATAAGAAAAGGGATGGATCGGCATGAACTGAGGTAACTCATATGGGCTTGAAGTCTACCACCTCAACAGAACAACTTTCCAATTAATCGGCTGCAGCATTTTCTTTGACGCCAGGTGTTTTTCATAGTTGAAGCTTTAAATCAGCGGCTTTAATATTCTGAAAATTCGTTAGATAAGATTTCCTAACATCTTGTAGCACCGATTTCTTGTCTAAAACCTAGAGCTAGTAGTCTAAATTTAGTTCAATAACTGTTTCATTTTTTATTTAGTTTATTGCTAACATCATTTTGTTCCTATGACAGTTTGATCATATGGTCTGGGAACTAAGCGTCATACTCTGTTTCTTTCAAATTGTTTAGTTATTTCTACATAGTTTTAATACACTTATGATCTGATAAGGCCTCATCAATCTTCTTAGGTTCTAACTGAGAAATAAATGCAAAATAAAGTATTCATCGCGCATCTATCATCTGGTTCTCAAAGGAGCTGATCAGCTGGTTAGCAGTATGATCTTTTGATTTTAAGAATATTACCAAGTGGATCTTGATTAATCATCAATATAACTAGAGTATATTTTTATTCTCCCCAAGCGCGTTACTAGTATCCGACCACATAAGTCCATGTGTAGTAACTTTAAACTTCGAGAAGATGAGTTCCAACCTTTGTTCTAAAGTTGATTTGACCTACACACCCAATAACATGCTAAACAATTTTTTATTTTGAGAAATCAATTTTGGGCGGATTGGAGACCAAATCATGCTTACTCAAACTGGAAAGTATCTTAAACTTTCGATAATTTAATATCTTACATGGCAATCAACATTTAAAATAATTAGCGAAAAAGAACGGTGGTTCAGAAGATGGCTAGTTGGACCAGACGACTTTATATGTATTTCTAGACTATTGTCCGACCAGTAAAGTCATGCAAATTGATTCTATAACAATAATTTATGCTCATGAACTCTCCCAGATAATCATTTTTACAGAGTTGTCCGATGCTAATTATATAATAGCACATATTTTCAACAGAAAGAACATTTTTGATGATTATATTATCGTGGATAGTCTTATCCTTTCCCACAGTTCTACCTTTCGATTTATCATCAAAAGGTATTGTAGGTCTACTGCATCTTGCGACTTTTTTTAATAGTTAAGCACTTTTATGTTAGAGTAAGTGCACAGCTAGCCAGCTATTGGTAGTGGGGTTCGTTGATTCTTATTGTAATACAATCTTTATCATCTATATAATTTACATTTTTCATGGCATTTTTTATCTTTATTATTATGCAACTTGTTGGATAAAGGCCTTGAATGTACTATAGTGTATGTTAGATATGATAGAGGATTTAATGGATATGCGGACGTGAACGAGGATATTTGATAGATCACCAGGTAGCTATCCATCATGCATGCTCAGAACATACATGTTCCTTACCAATGAATTGTGGTATTTTACTGCAGATTCTTGTCTCAAACTCGGACGGCCCTTATCCTTGTATGTCAATTACATAAATGAATAAATATTGTTTTACAATAGAGCCAACAAAGCCCACATCCAAAGTTTTACTAGCCGGGCACCTTACTCTAACAATCTCTCACTTGTCCTATAGTCAACTATTCAGCAGACGAGTCTCATTGCCTCGTAATGGTTTTAAACAATGGTCCTCGCAAAGGCTTCACAAATGGATCGGCAAGGTTGTCTACAGAGACGACTCATCCAGCAGTGATGTCTCTTCTTCCCACAATTTCCGGATTATGTGGAACTTTTTCAGTATATGTTTGGATCATTGATGAGACCTATACTCAGTTGCTTAAGCAACATCACTTGTTTTGTTGCAGTACATGGAGACTGGACCAACTCATTCAGGAATGACGCCCAACTCTTGGACGTAATTTCTCATCAAAACAACCTCCTTAGTAGCAGCTGATGCTGCAATGTATTTGTAACGCCTAGAAATTCCTGAATACGTAGAAAAGAGTGCATGACTAGGGGAAAATAATTTTAGAAAACTACATGCTATTTTATATGAGTTACTTATGATTTTATTGTTGCATGATATGCTTGTTCCATTTTTAGTCTGTTTGAGTTCCGGACGCCTGGACGATATTAGGGACGACCGAGATGAAAATTAATTGAGATTTTTAATTCCTTCAATTTTTAAGAATGAATTTATCATTATTAAACAACAAATTTCGAAATATGTAAAGGGGAAAGATATAATTTTTGATTGGCAACTTTATGCACATATACACACAACAATTTCCAAGATTTAACTCTCTCCTCTCTCCTCACACATGTGTATCTCCATTATTCTTAGACTTGAAGTCTTCTCTCCTTCTCTCTTGTATTTCCCTTCACCTTTGTAGCTCAATTATCCTTCCCTCAAGCAACCACATCTAAAATTCTAGGATTTTGGTGATTCAAAGGTGGTCTTGTCCCGATCTCGCGTCATCTACGTCGGAAACTCATAGATCTCATCTTTCTCCAAGCAAGGCATGTAATATCGATTTCATTTCTCACCATTTACACCATAGCAAAATGTTTTTAACGTTAAATTCATGATTTGAATGTGATTTGTTTAGATCTGAATGTGATTTGTTTAGATCTGTGCACCATTGTTTTAGATCTATGCATGACTCATGTTTTTCATTATGGTTTTGATTTGATCTCATGTTGCTTCGGTCATGGGCGGTTCATGGACTAGGTTTTGGTCCAAGGGTGTTCTGGTAGCTAGTCCATCGATTTAGGGTCACGTAGGTCCAAACGGGAAGCGATTTGGTCAAGGAATGAATTAGTTACAAATTTTATGATCAGCATGTGTTCTGGCTTGTCGTCTGTGCACAACCGTAGAGTACTTGGGGTCGTGTAAGTTGATAAAAGCGTTTTATGTGGTCACGATTGATTTAAAGAGATATATCATTAAGTTAGGATCACGTAGGTTCAATCTAGAAGTGATTTGGTCGAGAAACGAATTATTTATGAATTTTATAGCTAACACGTGTCCTGGTTTCAATCTGCACACAGGCAGTGGGTTTGTGGGCGTCGGGTTGGTCACTTACTGTATTGTTTTTGAGTCTTGTTTTTTCCAATAACTAGTATATTGAGTTAGGGTGATGTGGGTTGAAACAGAGAGTGTTTTGGTTAATACATGATTTTTAAATGATTTTTACCGTTTTGTCGCTCGTAGTGAGCCTCGTCGGATCATTTTTGTGAAAATTAAGCTTTTGAGTCTTAGGGGCTGCCAATGTGCATGTATGACTTTAATTGATGTTTTAAGAATATTTTAAGATATTTTTCAACATTTTTAGAAGTTATTTAATTTATGATAGTTTTGGCAATTTTAGCGTAGCGGGCCGAATATTTTAAAGTAAAAAATTTTAAAGTTCAATTTTAAAGTTTTGGGCCAAGTCATGTTCAATTTTAAATTAAGTCTAGGTTCTTTTGGGCTTAGAATTAATGGGCCACACTGTTGAACCAGTCCTTGACCAGAGTAGGAAATGTAGACCCGTGAATATATATTTACTATATATGTAGTATGTTATTTATAATAATGTTTTAAATGAAGGAATTAAATATATATTAACGGGCTAAGCTTTTAAATTATATGATTTTACGAAATACATGCATCATGAACGTTTTATGAAACGATAAAGGCATGTCCTTTAAAAGAAAATCCGAGGAATTGAATTGACTTGTGGCAAGTTTACGATGGGAGCTAGCCGGGTAGTCGGGCCCGGGGATCCCCTGTTTTAATGTATTACGAACTTATGGATCCATGTGGTCATGACATGGTGAAGTGGCAAGCATAGAGGTGTGTGGGATCCCAAGGTAAGGTCGGGTGAACCGCACCGTCACGTACGTTGGTTCTTTCGACTGATCAGTCATACGCCCGCTCACATTTCACAGATACGACTCATACGTTTTTATGTTACGTTACGTCATGCCTTATGATATATACTATATGATTATGATACGTTACGATCGATGATGAACCATGTTTTACGACCATTCACGCATGTATTATTTAATGTTATTTCAGTACACGTATGTGCTTGCATGTGGCCTTAATAGTATGTACATTGTTATTTTAAAGATAGAACTTGATGAGCCTCTAGGCCCACTAGGTTTAAATGGAGCAAGTGATGATCCTGTAGAGTATGTCCCGACCGGCGGTGAGGGATTCTGAGCGCCTGTTGCAGCAGTACCCCGTGACCACTATATTGTCTTTATTTTGTTATGATACACTTTTCAGGCATTGATTTTTTAGCATGTCATGTTCAGTACTTTTACTCAGTCTATTCTTTTTAACACTGTATGGATGATTTTACATTTACTGTATGATTGATTTTATATTTTAGAATATTTATTTATTTCTGTATCAAGTATAACTTTTTAGAAATAGATTTAAAAAGGGAACGAGCCATACCTATTAGTTCTTTATTCCGCATATGATTTTAAAAAAAAAAATTTTAGAGCCTGGTTCGTCTTAGTTGTTATCAGAGCGGTGGTTCTGGTGGGCTACTAGCCTGCTGCGTGGAGCTCGGAAGTCGCACTGCTAGTCTGTGAGTTTTATAGTTTTACGATTTATGTTTATGTTCGATGCTGCATGTTTTATTTCTACATGAGTTTTGACCTTAGAATGTTAAGAGTTAGATGCTTAGTCATGCCCTTAGATTTACGTGATAAGGTTTTGGTGTATCAGTATGCGTCCAGACGTGATAGGAGCCACCAGGATGATTCTACGCCTCCTCCTCCCCCACCTCCTCAGCTGACACCGTATGAGAGAGCTAACATGGATACGCTAGCTGGGATTTCCAGGCTTTTGGAGCGTCAGTCGGAGTGACCCGGGAAGTCGCATGAGGAGGACGTCGCTGAGAGGTTCCGCAGACAGGGACCTAAGGAGTTTTCAGGGACTACTGATCCACTTGTTGCTGAGGAGTGGATCACATCTTTGGAGACCATCTATGCTTATATTGGTCTCCCAGAAGCTGACAAGGTTCGTTGTGCCATCTTCATGATGAAGAGCGATGCCGCTCTTTGGTGGGAGAGCGCAGTTGTCGATCTAGTGCCGAAGAGTCTGACTTGGGATGGATTCAAGACTGTCTTCTTTGAGAAGTATTTCACTGCTGATGCCCGGAGCCAACTTATTCGGGAGTTTATGAGTCTCCGCCAGGGAGACAAGTCTGTTGTTGAGTACGTACGGCAGTTCGAGCGGGGGTGTCACTTCGTGCCCTCGATCGTAAATATGGAGAGTGAGAAGCTACGACAGTTTACTGATGGACTACGACCAGACATCCGCCATGATGTCAATATGGCATATGTGGCTACTTACATGGCAGCGGTGAACAAGGCGTACCGGTCCGAGAGGGGCTGGAAGGATACGAGGGATGACTTCCAGAGGAAGCGCCAGTTACAGCAGCCCGTCAGGGGCCAGTATTCGCAGCCGCCAGCGAAGAGACCATTTCAGAAGCCTCCTAAGGGCCCAACTCCTCAGGGGCCTCAACAGCAAAGACCGCAGGGTCAGCAGAGGCCGCAGCAGCAGGGGGCCAATGCCCCTAGACCTGGAGGGACACCGATCTGCAAGGAGTGCAGTAAGCATCATTCAGGACCTTGCATGGATTGATCAAGTCGGTGCTATCATTGCAAGGAGCCAGGGCATATTTCAAGGGATTGCCCTAAGAAGAGACAGGCCACAGGTCGTGTTTTTGTGATGCAGGCAGAGGCTGCAGATCCATACACAACGTTGCTCACGGGTATTTCGTTTTAGATTTCCGTCGTTTCCGTGCTTTGACGTGTTGTTTTTTTGGATGTTTTTTAAAAAAATTGAATGCTAGGTAGAACACTGCTAGGATATTTTATGCCTTAGTTGCTGAATTGATATAGATAAGAACTATTAGATCTTTTAGGACCTACCTTGAGAACTTAGACGGGTAGGAATAGCGAACTTAGAAATGTCTTACGCTTCTAACTGCTTTTTGGGATCTAGTTTGACCATAAACGCGTACCTGTGTGACGTTTCTGTTTCAGGCGAGATTCGTGTGCTAGGTGTCACTACACTAACCTTGCTAGACTCAGGAGCGACCCACTCGTTTATTTTGAGTTTGTTCACACAGAGGATGGGTATTGTTCCAGAGAGCTTGGGAGTAGCTCTCACCGTGACGGTTCCGTCAGGAGAGGAGTTGACGACGACCAGCGTAGTGCAGAGATTGACGATGATGTTCCAGGATCATGCGGTCAGAGCAGACTTGGTCGGTTTGCCGATGTCAGGATTCGACCTCATCCTGGGTATGAATTGGTTGACGGAGTTTGGAGTGGTGATCGATTTTCAGCAGAGGTCAGTGACTATCAGGCCACCAGGGCAAGAGACCTTCTTATTTGAGGCAGCGAGGAGACCGCGGAAGCCCAGATTCATATCGTTTCTATAGGCCAGAAAGCTAGTCGAGTTCGGATGTCAGGAATTCTTACCACTACAGGAGATTCAGCAGGCCCTTCACAGTCTGATGTGGAGGTAGTCAGAGATTTTGCAGATGTCTTCCCTGTTTATGTAGTGGGAATTCCACCGGAGCGAGAGGTGGAGTTTTCTATCGAGCTGATGCCGGGTACTGTGTGTTGGGGGATCCGGATCCGCCCCCGGTCAGGCAGCGGAAGAACGATAAAAATTGAACCGGTAGGCGATCAATACAAAAATAATCTACATTCCTACGACATTCATAGGATGTTTAGCGAGTTACCTCTCTGGCACTTGTGCCTGGCTCCAACCGTGATTACAATAATCCGGCTCTTCTCGGTAGATTGCGGTAGATTATCGCCAATCCGGTCCACGACCAGATCCGAGACTCCTTCGTCAGGCTGCACTAGAAGCCCTGACGAGTTCAGCACGAACGGATTCTCCACGTCGAGTTGGCCGGAAACCAATTTTCCGGCGAAGACGGCGGCGGCGGCGGCGGCGGC
>KV005681.1:47051-58112 GCA_001598015.1 Dorcoceras hygrometricum
GACCTCGGACTTATCCACTCGACAAATGGTAACCACTTGGAAAGTCCGAACGATGGGTAGTTCGATAGATCACCAGGTCACTATCTATCTGTATGCTCAGAACATCACAATGTTCCCTGCCAATGAAACATGGTACTTCGCATCGCAGATACTAGTCTCGAACTCGGGCGGCCTTATCCTCATTTTGACGGCCCAATCGACTAGGAACATGTTCAGAATACACAGCGACTATTAGATGTGTTTCATGATAGCCGTCGTACCCACTATCACATCTAACATACGCTTTAGTGTATTCTAGGTCTTTACTCAACACAATTGTAAATCATTACACACATAATGAAAGTAAAGAATGCCATATAAGAAAATGCGAATATCATATATAAAGATCGTTTGTACAAGAGTCAATAAAACCCACACGCCACAGGTTGGCTAGTTGGGCATCTACTCTAACACTGTGCCTATATCTAAGGCACCTTATCGATTAGCTCCTAGCGAGATGAAGGAGTTGAAAGAGCAGATTCAGGAGTTGCTCGATAAGGGGTTCATATGCCCTAGCTTTTCTCCATGGGGCGCGCCAGTATTGTTTTTGAAGAAGAAGGATGGCAGCATGAGGTTGTGTATTGACTATCGGGAGCTGAACAGAGTCACAGTGAAGAATAAGTACCCACTCTCAAGGATTGAGGATTTATTTGATCAGTTGCAGGGAGCTTCGGTGTTCTCGAAGATTGATTTGAGATCTGTCTATCACCAGCTGAGAGTTAGAGAGGAGGACGTGTCCAAGACTGCTTTTCGGACACGCTACGGCCACTACGAGTTCTTGGTGATGCCGTTTGGCCTGACGAATGCCCCAACGATTTTCATGGATTTGATGAACAGGGTATTCAGGCAGCATTTAGACCAGTTCATTATAGTTTTCATCGACAACATTCTGGTCTATTCGAGGAGCTTGGAGGAGCACATGCAGCACTTGCAGACAGCTTTGCAGACTTTGAGGGAGCACAAATTGTATGCAAAGTTCAGCAAGTGCGAGTTTTGGCTTGAGCAGGTGGCATTTCTAGGTCATATTGTGTTGAGAGATGGGATTTCAGTTGACCCATCGAAAGTAGAGGCAGTGCAGAACTGGGGGATTACGAGGAATGCAGCGGAGATTCGCAGTTTCTTGGGCTTGGCTCGAAGATTGATTTGAGATCTGTCTATCACCAGCTGAGAGTTAGAGAGGAGGACGTGTCCAAGACTGCTTTTCGGACACGCTACGGCCACTACGAGTTCTTGGTGATGCCGTTTGGCCTGACGAATGCCCCAACGATTTTCATGGATTTGATGAACAGGGTATTCAGGCAGCATTTAGACCAGTTCATTATAGTTTTCATCGACAACATTCTGGTCTATTCGAGGAGCTTGGAGGAGCACATGCAGCACTTGCAGACAGCTTTGCAGACTTTGAGGGAGCACAAATTGTATGCAAAGTTCAGCAAGTGCGAGTTTTGGCTTGAGCAGGTGGCATTTCTAGGTCATATTGTGTTGAGAGATGGGATTTCAGTTGACCCATCGAAAGTAGAGGCAGTGCAGAACTGGGGGATTACGAGGAATGCAGCGGAGATTCGCAGTTTCTTGGGCTTGGTAGGTTACTATCGCAAATTTATCAAGGGCTTCTCTTCAATTTCAGTGCCCTTGACAGCCCTGACCAAGAAAAATGCAAAGTATGTGTGGAGCTCTGAGTGTCAGAGGAGCTTTGATAAGCTGAAGGAGGCCCCCACTTCAGCACCAGTTTTATCTATGCCAGTGGACCACGAGGAGTTTGTGGTTTATACAGATGCTTTTTTGAGAGGTTTGGGTGCAGTTCTGATGCAGTGTGGTAAGGTTATTGCTTATGCGTCGAGGTAGCTAAAGAGTTATGAGCAAAATTATCCGACGCACGATTTGGAGCTTGCAGCAGTAGTGTTCGCTTTGAAGATTTGGAGGCACTACATGTACGGCGAGAAGTGTCAGATATTCACCGACCACAAGAGCCTCAAGTACTTCTTCACCCAAAAGTTGGTTAGAGTTGGTGAAGGACTATGACTGTGACATTAGCTACTATCCGGGTAAAGCTAATGTAGTAGCAGACGCTTTGAGCCGGAAGACTGCAGTAGTGGCTTGTTTGTCAGTTGAGATGCCACTACAGACTGAGATAGAGAGGTTTGGACTGGAGTTTTATTCAGGAGGCTGTGCGCCGAGTTTAGCAGCGCTCACTATTCAGTCGACTCTTCGAGAGAGGATTAGAGATGAGCAGGCCTCCGATGAGCAGTTACAGCAGTGGAGACAGCGAGATGAGGCCAGAGGAAGAGGTCTATACACAGTTGAGGATGAGATAGTTTGCTTCAGAGGGTGTATGTGGGTTCCGAGTACTGGAAAGTTGAGAGCTGAGATCTTATCTGAGGCTCATGCATCGACGTACTCGATCCACCTGTTAGAGTAGATGCCCAACTAGCCAACTTGTGGCGTGTAGGTTTTATTGACTCTTTGTATAACGATCTTTATTTATGAAATACACATTTCTTTTATGGCATTATTTATTTTCATTATGTTATAATGTTAACAATTGCGTTGGATAAAGACCTAGAATGCACCATAGTGTATGTTAGATGTGATAGTGGATATGATGGCTATCATGAAACACATCTAATAGTCACTGTGTATTCTGAACTCGTTCGGAACATTGTGATGTTCTGAGCATGCAGATAGATAGTGACCTGGTGATCTATCAAACTACCCTCGTTCGGACTTTCCAAATGGTTACCATTTATCGACTTGGAAAGTCCGAACGAGGGTAGTTCGATAGATCACCAGGTCACTATCTATCTGCATGCTCAGAACATCACAATGTTCCCTACCAATGAAACATGGTACTTTGCATCGCAGATACTAGTCTCGAACTCGGGCGGCCTTATCCTCATTTTGACGGTCCAATCGACTAGGAACATGTTCAGAATACACAGTGACTATTAGATGTGTTTCATGATAGCCGTCATACCCACTATCACATCTAACATACACTTAAGTGCATTCTAGGTCTTTACTCAACGCAATTGTAAATCATCATACACACAATGAAAGTAAAGAATGCCATATAAATAAATGCGAATATCATATATAAAGATTGTCATATACAAGTGTCTATGAACCCACACGCCACAGGTTGGCTAGTTGGGCATCTACTCTAACAATCTCCCACTTGCCCTAAAGCCAACTACTCATCAGACGCAGTCCCATTGTTTCGCGATGTTTTTCAAACAACGGTCCAGGCAATGGCTTCGTAAGTGGATCAGCAACGTTGTCCGCAGAGGCGACTCTCTCAACTGCTATGTCTCCTCTAGCCACAAAATCCCGGATTATGTGGTATTTCCTCAGTATGTGTTTGGATCTTTGGTGAGACCTAGGCTCCTTTGCTTGCGCAACGGAACCCGTGTTGTCGCAGTACACCGGGACTGGACCAACTCCATTAGGAATGACGCCCAACTCTTGGACGAAATTCCTTATCCAAACGGCCTCCTTTGAAGCAGCTGATGCTGCGATGTACTCAGCCTCAGTGGTTGAATCCGCGATGGTGTCCTGCTTGGAACTCTTCCAAGAGACAGCACCACCATTGAGCATGAATACAAATCCAGAGGTTGATTTCGAATCATCCACGTCACACTGGAAGCTAGAATCAGTGTAGCCTTCCAGTTTCAGTTCACCACCCCCATAGACCATGAACATATTCTTAGTCCTTCGCAAGTACTTAAGAATATCCTTCACAGCCTTCCAATGCAATTTGCCGGGGTTGGCCTGGTAGCGTGTTGGTCCCTTGTTAGAAGATTAGGATCAAAAAGATCAGCAGCCGCGCATTTGATAAAAGACTTTAAAATTTTGCGCTGTTGATACTCTGGAGCTGCAATAGCTCGTTGTTCTTGAACATTTAAAACCACAAACAAGAAGAGCACCTGAGACAGATCTGGTATGATTTAAAAATTATGCGGAAAATACCAGAACTGAATCCTATATTTTAAAACAACTCAAACAGATTTATGTACAACATAAATCTGTTCGAGACTTGTGTGCTGCTGTATGCAATGCGATGCTAGAATGCTAAGTGCAGAATTAAATCCGTGCTGTTATGCGATGTGTGCTGAATACTGTAAACGTGTATGCGTGCTAAGTAAATGAATAAAGAACACGATACTCAGTATTTGTTTCTGGAAGTTCGGACTTCAATGTCCTACATCTCCCCTTCTTCCACCTCGTAAGGCTCCACTAGAAGATTTGATCTTACAGCTTCGTGTACAGACCCAATCCCACAACCAGCAGCTGTGAGAACTCCTAGACTCCACAAATGCACAACAGCCGCAACTGTGTGACTGACTACATACACATGAGTTTTACGTCTTCGTGCTTGGACGGGAACTGATACATGATTTCGAGATTCATTCACAAATAGATGTGAATGAATCTCGGTGTGTGAGATTGATACAATGAAACTCTCAACTCTCTGTTTTTAGGGAAATGCTCTAACAAGCTAATCTAGACTCAGCAATCAACTCTCGTGAAAGCTCCTCTCTAATGGCGGTCGATTGCTTCGTCTATCTGTCCATTTTTCCCTCTGTTGGTGCACTGTGTAATCAATGTATTTCGGCCACAGTACTGTAGTTGCACCAACGTCGTCTCCTCGTCAACCTTCTTCAATGGCGCTTCTCGAATATATAGCCTCTGTTTGAAATATGGCCGTTAGATAGATTCCAAATCTGTTCAGTGCTCCATATGGCTAATTTTTCTTCTTTCCATATGCGTGCAAACATCCTCTGTAAATTGTACTGTTACCCAGAATAGTACAAATCTTGTTCCCTTGAATTGAGGCAACTTGCACGAATTAATCTCAGCCATTGATTCTTTCCATCTTGAGCGTTTATTGCGTCTTGTCGCTTTCGCCATTTGAATTGAGCTCAGCAGTTGACATCCAACTCTCGTAAATCGTCAACTGCTTCGCTGCTGATTTATCACAACGACTGGATATTTTGCGACTGGATGCTTCAGTTTGCGACTGGATGCAACGCTTTGCTACTTCTTCTTTTCTTGCGTCTGGGTACCAAGTCGACTGGATTTCCCAACGACTGGATGCATAGCAACAGCTGATTCAAAGAAGCTCTCGACTGGACGCTGCTGTTGCTTGCGTCTGGTTGTCCAATTGCTTCGCCTGAATATTCTTCAACAACAATAGATTTATCTTCTTGCGTCTGGATACACAAACACTGCGTCTGGAAATCTTTGCGTTGCGACTGGATCCACTGTAGCTGCGACTGCTGAAATTATCAACACAAAGTCTTCCTGCTGAATCTTTAGCGCAAGAGCAAAACGCTGTCGTATCAACTTATGTAAACGACATCGTTTTGCTATCGCTATCTCCAAATAGCATCTGTTGGTGAACAGTAGCTTGCGACTGGATCTCCTCTACGACGTCGCTTCTCTCTTGCATCTGGATGCAAGCTACCTGCTGATTCTTGCGACAGCTCTCTCAAACCATCTGCTGAATATGATGACGTCACCAATGTCGTCATCAACGCTAATCCATCTGCTGATTCTTCATCACGACGTCGCATCATCTCTTGCGCTTCGCTTCATCTGCTGATTGCTTCCTGCTGATTGTGATGACATCAAGGCTGATGTCATCACAGCTGATTCCATATCTCGCGCATCTTCTCAACTGCTGATAGCTTTCTGCTGAATGATGACGTCACTGCTGATGTCATCTACACTTAGCGCTCCAGATGATTTCTTCATCGTTCCAGCTCCAGCTTGCGATTCTTCTTTGCTTCTTGCTTCTTGCTTCTTGGATAGCGACTGTCGATAGATTCATCAATAGTACTTATAATCGTGACTGCTAACAGATTCGTCAGCAGTACTTATAATTGGAATCTTCTTCTTCGATACATTTCTTCAGCAGACTTCTCAACTACATGTACCAGCTGGTTCACTTTTCTCTTTAGCGCTTGCAGCTGGTTCACATCGTTCCAGCTGGTTCACTAAGCTCCAGCTGGTTCAACTTGGCCTCCGCCTGATTACGAACAGCTGATTCAACTTTGGACGTCTCCATTGCTAATCCAGCTACCGATTCCATGAACACCAAACCAACTGCTGAATCAATATATTGCGAACCAACTGCTGGACAGATTCTGTTACTGTTCATCATCTTCTTCGTTCCTAGAATCTGTACACTCAAGTAGAATTGTTAGAATCACAATAATAGGTTTTGTGTAATTCAAAACTTAATCAGGATCTGTCAAAACAGATCCAACAATCTCTCCCTTTTTGATTTACACAAAACCTTAAATAAACAATGCATGTTCTAACAATTCTCTCCCTTTTTGTGGGAATCAAAAAGAGAGCGAACTGCTGGTCTTTCCGATATTTAAAACAAAAAGCTCTCCCTACACTGTTACAATAAAAACAACGTAACAGCAGGAGTTTTAACTTTGAAGAACAAAACAGCTTTTGGGAAGCACCATATGCAACAATATATGATTTTCAAAACAAACTGATGCATAACTCAAAATTATAAAAGACAGTGACGCCACTCTCCCTATCTTTTATAACATGAGCTCAAAACATTTCAAAATCAAAATTTTGCATCAGCTGGAATCCGCAAAAACAGAACATTTGAAAACTTATCAGAGCATACAAATATTTCAAATAACACGTGCTACTGAGTTACTCAAAATTATGAAGAACCAGTACAGAGAACAACTCAGATTTTTCCTTCTTCTATCTCGCCCCATGTGCTTGTCACTGAGCCTCGCTCCAAGTGATCTTATAGCACAACGAAAATAGAAGCTTGGCATCTGCCCGAGACTCGCGCATCCCGACAGTTCATCAAGCGAAAAACCGGTTCTACATGAAAACATATCTGGCCTTCATACACAAGCTTCTCAAAATAGTTAAAACATTAAAAACATAGCACATGTGTTTTAAAATCAGTGCTCGTTCAAGAACAACCTGCTCTGATACCACTTGTTGGTCCCTTGTTAGAAGATTAGGATCAAAAAGATTAGCAGCCGCGCATTTGATAAAAGACTTTAAAATTTTGCGCTGCTGATACTCGGGAGCTGCAATAGCTCGTTGTTATTGAACATTTAAAACCACAAACAAGAAGAGCACCGGAGACAGATCTGGTATGATTTAAAAATCATGCGGAAAATACCAGAACTGAATCCTATATTTTAAAACAACTCAAACAGATTTATGTACAACATAAATCTGTTCGAGACTACATAAATCTGTTTGAGACTTGTGTGCTGCTGTATGCAATGCGATGCTAGAATGCTAAGTGCTGAATTAAATGCGTGCTGTTATGCGATGTGTGCTGAATACTGTAAACGTGTATGCGTGCTAAGTAAATCAATAAAGAACACGATACTCAGTATTTGTTTCTGGAAGTTCGGACTTCAATGTCCTACATCTCCCCTTCTTCCACCTCGGAAGGCTCCACTAGAAGATTTGATCTTACAGCTTCGTGTACAGACCCAATCCCACAACCAGCAGCTGTGAGAACTCCTAGACTCCACAAATGCACAACAGCCGCAACTGTGTGACTGACTACATACACATGAGTTTTACGTCTTCGTGCTTGGACGGGAACTGATACAAGATTTCGAGATTCATTCACAAATAGATGTGAATGAATCTCGGTGTGTGAGATTGATACAATGAAACTCTCAACTCTCTGTTTTTCTCACACACTAGGGAAATGCTCTAACAAGCTAATCTAGACTCAGCAATCAACTCTCGTGAAAGCTCCTCTCTAATGGCGGTCGATTGCTTCGTCTATCTGTCCATTTTTCCCTCTGTTGGTGCACTGTGTAATCAATGTATTTCGGCCACAGTACTGTAGTTGCACCAACGTCGTCTCCTCGTCAACCTTCTTCAATGGCGCTTATCGAATATATAGCCTCTGTTT
The DNA here is from genome assembly GCA_001598015.1 of Dorcoceras hygrometricum. Taxonomy (NCBI): domain Eukaryota; kingdom Viridiplantae; phylum Streptophyta; class Magnoliopsida; order Lamiales; family Gesneriaceae; genus Dorcoceras; species Dorcoceras hygrometricum. Next base: position 55,018 of record KV005681.1, read on the forward strand.
GAAATATGGCCGTTAGATAGATTCCAAATCTGTTCAGCGCTCCATATGGCTAATTTGTCTTCATTCCATATGCGTGCAAACATCCTCTGTAAATTGTACTGTTTCCCAGAATAGTACAAATCTTGTTCCCTTGAATTGAGGCAACTTGCACGACTTAATCTCAGCCATTGATTCTTTCCATCTTGAGCGTTTATTGCGTCTTGTCGCTTTCGCCATTTGAATTGAGCTCAGCAGTTGACATCCAACTCTCGTAAATCGTCAACTGCTTCGCTGCTGATTTATCACAACGACTAGATATTTTGCGACTGGATGCTTCAGTTTGCGACTGGATGCAACGATTTGCTACTTATTCTTTTCTTGCGTCTGGGTACCAAGTCGACTGGATTTCCCAACGACTGGATGCGTAGCAACAGTTGATTCACAGAAGCTCTCGACTGGACGCTGCTGTTGCTTGCGTCTGGTTGTCCAATTGCTTCGCCTGAATCTTCTTCAACAACAATAGATTTATCTTCTTGCGTCTGGATACTCAAACACTGCGTCTGGAAATCTTTGCATTGCGACTGGATCCACTGTAGCTGCGACTGCTGAAATTATCAACGCAAAGTCTTCCTGCTGAATCTTTAGCGCAAGAGCAAAACGCTGTCGTATCAACTTATGTAAACGACATCGTTTTGCTATCGCTATCTCCAAATAGCATCTGCTGGTGAACAGTAGCTTGCGACTGGATCTCCTCTACGACGTCGCTTCTCTCTTGCGTCTGGATGCAAGCTACCTGCTGATTCTTGCGACTGCTCTCTCAAACCATCTGCTGAATATGATGACGTCACCAATGTCGTCATCAACGCTAATCCATCTATTGATTCTTCAGCATGACGTCGCATCATCTCTTGCGCTTCGCTTCATCTGCTGATTGCTTCCTGCTGATTGTGATGACATCAAGGCTGATGTCATCACAGCTGATTCCATATCTCACGCATCTTCTCAACTGCTGATAGCTTCCTGCTGAATGATGACGTCACTGCTGATGTCATCTACACTTAGCGCTCCAGCTGATTTCTTCATCGTTCCAGCTTCAGCTTGCGATTCTTCTTTGCTTCTTGCTTCTTGCTTCTTGGATAGCGACTGTCGATAGATTCATCAACAGTACTTATAATCGCGATTGCTAACAGATTCGTCAGCAGTACTTATAATTGGAATCTTCTTCTTCGATACATTTCTTCAGCAGACTTCTCAACTACATGTACCAGTTGGTTCACTTTGCTCTTTAGCGCTTGCAGCTGGTTCACATCGTTCCAGCTGGTTCACTAAGCTCCAGCTGGTTCAACTTGGCCTCCACCTGATTACGAACAGCTGATTCAACTTTGGACGTCTCCATTTCTAATCCAGCTGTCGATTCCATGAACACCAAACCAACTGCTGAATCAATATATTGCGAACCAACTGCTGGACAGATTCTGTTACTGTTCATCATCTTCTTCGTTCCTAGAATCTGTACACTCAAGTAGAATTGTTAGAATCACAATAATAGGATTTGTGTAATTCAAAACTTAATCAGGATCCGTCAAAACAGATCCAACATAGCGGCTCATGACACTCAGAGCATATGCGACATCCGGTCTAGTCGAGATCATGCCATACATAATACTACCTATTGCCGAGGCATATGGTACACGTGCCATATTCTCTATCTCCTCACCAGTCTTTGGACACATAGACTTAGATAGAGTGACCCCGTGGCACATAGGTAGGTGTCCTCTCTTGGACTCTTCCATAGAGAACCTCTTAAGTATGGTATCGATGTAGGTAGCTTGAGTGAGTCCGAGCATCCGTTTAGATCTATCCCGATAGATCTGTATTCCAAGAATATAGGATGCTTCACCCATGTCCTTCATCAAAAATCTACTAGACAACCATACTTTAGTTGACTGCAGCATTCCTACATCATTCCCAATGAGTAGAATGTCATCAACATAAAGTACTAGGAACGTCACAGCGCTTTTAACTACCTTCTTGTAAACACATGGCTCCTCGAGATTCTTGATGAAACCGAATTCCTTAATTGTTTCATCGAATCTCAGGTTCCAACTTCGCGATGCTTGTTTGAGACCGTAGATCTATCTCTGAAACTTGCATACCTTATGCTCGCTTCCAACAGATGTGAAACCCTCAGGCTGCGTCATATAGATCTCTTCCTTAATGTTTCCATTAAGGAACGCATTTTTCACATCCATTTTCCATATCTCATAGTCTTACCATGCGGCTATGGCTAACAAAATTCTAATTGACTTGAACATTGCGACTGGCGAGAAGATTTCATCATAGTCAACACCTTGCCTTTGAGTGTAACCTTTCGCGACCAGTCGTGCCTTGTAGGTCATTACCTTACCATCAGGCCCAAGTTTCCTCTTGTATACCCATTTACACCCAATAGGAACGATTCCTTCGGGAGGGTTAACAAGAGTCCAAACTTGGTTAGCATGCATTGAGTCAAACTCAGACTGCATTGCTTCAAGCCACAAATTAGAATCAGCATCGGAAATTGTTTCTTTGAAAGTTCTTGGATCAGATCCAACAACTTGATCACCATGATCATCTTCAAGGAGAAAACCATATCTCTCAGGAGCCCTAGGAATCCTTTCGGATCTCCTAGGTGCGACCATTTCTGGTATTGGCTCTGTAGGTGCAGGAGATTCACTTGGTACTTTTATTGACACCAGCAAGGTAACCTTCATTAAAACATCCTATGTATGTATTAGTGCTGTAATTATTATGTATTGACCGATTCCCGGTGCAAAATTTTTAAACTTCCGCTGCGCCCCGGGAAAAGGGATCCGGATCCGCCGCTGAGCCAACAGTGGTATCAGAGCCAAGGCTCGGATCTATCAATACATAATTTGTGCCTTATTGCATCAAATCACAAATTTTTCGAAAATAATAAAAAAAAAACACGGTGGCACTGTAGCGTGCTCACGGCTGCACTGTAGCGTGCGCACGGCGGCACTGGTAGCATGCGCACGGTGGCACTGTAGCGGCGCACGGCCGCACTGTAGCGTGCGCACGGTGGAACTATAGCTGCACGCAGCTACAGTGCCGAA
>KV005681.1:58718-79674 GCA_001598015.1 Dorcoceras hygrometricum
GCCAACAGTGGTATCAGAGCCAAGGCTCGGATCTATCAATACATAATTTGTGCCTTATTGCATCAAATCACAAATTTTTCGAAAATAATAAAAAAAAAACACGGTGGCACTGTAGCGTGCTCACGGCTGCACTGTAGCGTGCGCACGGCGGCACTGTAGCGTTCGCAGCTACAGTGCCGATGGCCGGCCACCGTGCGCGATTATCGCGCACGGTGGCGCGCGTCACATGCCGCCCACCTGCGTGCGGTTAGGACTGGACGTAGGTCCGTGATTGGCAACCACGGACCGCATAGCTCTCGCTATCGATCATCCCAAATTTTATATATGCGATATATGTTTGTTGAATCCGCATTTTAAATTGTGATTTAAAATTAATGAGACCGAATTTTAAAAATTAAAATCCCTAATTTTAAATATGATATAAAATTAATACCAAGATTAAAAGTTTATTCGATAAACTAAGGGAATTTAAATTTGTTTAAATTTTCCTACCTTCCATCAACAATGAGTGTCCGTCGATGCTACCCGCATACATGGCCCGGCTCATATTATTGAGGGGGTTATGTATGCCGGAAAGCTGTACACGTCATTGAAAATCACTGTGAGTTGGTTGGAACTCCCTTTAACGTTGGCTCATATTATTGGGGACGTTAAGGGGACCGTCCTTCACAACTCGACATTGATGGGTCATCTTGACACATGATAGTAATCGGCGTCATATTATTGGGCTCTTACTGGACGTGAGGTAAATACACGGAGGTTGCACCGGTTGCAATTGGGCTCTACCTTTTAAGGGTCATGGTTGGCTGATATTATTCGGGACCACGATCGCTTGATTGGACTCTGTGTACCCACTAAGGAAACTTGCTTTCTCGATTTCATTAGAGGGTGGTGAAATCGTTAAAATAGTGGGAGGATAATTCATAAAACTAAATGACCTTGTTTTATGTCTTAGCGGTTTTCATATATAGTTAGTAATGCATGTCTGTTTTTCCTTTCAGTATAAACTGCTTATATAATGTCTTCGATCAAAAATCCACTTGCTGCTATACTGGATAGCAACAAGTTCACTGGTCTGAACTACCAAGACTGGCTTCGAAACCTCAATATTGTATTGGCTTCGGAGAAACTCCTCTACACGTTAGAGAAGAGCCCTCCGAAGGAAGCCCCTGCCGACATCATCCCTGAGGAGCTGACAAAGCTGAATAAATGATGGGATGACGAGCTTAGGACACGATGCTATATGATGGCATCGATGTCCAACGAAATGCAGCGGCGTTTTGAGAAGACGGTGTATGCTGCTGACATACACCTTCATCTCAAAGAGCTGTATGGGGAGAACTCTCAGACTGAGAGGTTCACTACTGTCAAGGAGCTTATGACGAGCCGCATGCGCGATGGGACTTCGGTCCGCGAGCATGGGGTTTGTATGATTGGGCTCATTGAAAAGCTAGTGGGCCTCGATATCACACTTCCACATGAGCTGTCTGTGGATCTGCTTCTCCTCTCACTCCCTGCTGCATTCGACCCCTTTGTGATCAACTTTAACATGAACAAGTTGGAAGCCACCCTTGAAGAGGTGGTGAACATGCTGGTAGTGTTCGAGGGGACCATAAAAAGAAGGACAAGCCGGTCCTCCTTATGGGCTCTTCTTCCTCTGTGAAGAAGGGGGCCAGACGCAAGGGTAAGAAGCGTTCTGCCCCTGCAAAGGAGGAAAAGCCCGCCAAGAAGCCCAGGGCAAAGGCTTCCAAGCAAAACAAGTCTGAGGAAGTTTTCCACCACTGCCACAAGCCTGGGCATTGGAGGAGGAACTGCAAGGATTACCTCGAGCAGTTGTGAACTGCAAAGGGTATGTTCTACATTGAAATAAATATGTCTCTTAATTCGACTTCTTGGGTACTTGATACCGGATGTGGATCTCATATCTGCAATGATTTGCAGGTAATGACAAGAAGCCGACGTCTTAGAGAGGATGAGACCCACTTGAGGCTTGACAATGGAGCAAGGGTTGCTGCAGTAGCTATAGGAGATGTTTATTTATTTCCGTCTTCGAATTTTAAGTTGTTATTAAGAAACGTTTTGTTTGTTCCCGAGTTAATAAAGAATATTATTTCTGTTTCTATGCTTGATAGTGATGGATATTCTTGTCTTTTTGCTAATTCGAATTGCAATATATACAAGAATGAATGTTTGATTGGAATCGGGGAACGCGAAAATGATCTATACACCTTAAAATTAAAATAAGTTCCAACTCACGATATGGAAACACATACAACAACTATTAAAACGAAAAACGATAGCTTAAACCCAGCACAACTTTGGCACGCTAGGCTAGGTCATATTTCCTTGAGTAGGATGAACAAGTTGGTTAGGAATGACATGTTTGATACGTCTAACATTAACTTTCTACCGACTTGTGAATCTTGTCTCAAGGGAAAAATGACTAAACAACCCTTCACGGGCAAGCCTGAACGTGCTCAAAGCCTGTTGGATTTGATCCACACTGATGTGTGTGGCCCTCTTAGCATTGGTACTAAGTACGGTCACACATACTTCATCACCTTTACCGATGATCACTCTAGGTATGGGTACTTGTACTTAATGAAGCACAAGTCTGAATCCTTTGAAAGGTTCAAAGAATTCAAGGCTGAAGTAGAAAATCAGTTGGGAAAAAGTATTAAAGCACTTCGATCCGATCGAGGTGGAGAATACTTAAGTGCTGAATTTCAAGACTATCTTAAAGAGAATGGGATTCTCTCACAGTGGACCCCTCCGGCCACACCACAACTCAATGGCGTAGCGGAGCGTCGAATCAAACCTTGATGGACATGGTTCGATCTATGATGAGCTTCACTGAACATCCTACCTCGTTTTGGGGCTATGCGCTCGAAACGGCGGTAATGTTGTTGAACAAATGTCCACACCAAGGCGGTGGATAAGACTCCATATGATATATGGATGGGCAAGCCGCCCAAATACTCATACATGAGGATTTGGGGATGTCCTGCTTACGTGAAGCAGACAGAGGGAGATAAGCTGGATAATAGATCCATCTTATGTTACTTCATTGGGTATCCAAAGAATTCTATTGGATACTACTTCTACTATCCCAATGAAAGAAAAGTGTTTGTTTCTAGAAATGCCACCTTTATGAAAAGGGAGTTTCTGCTTGATAGAAAAGGCAAGATAGTAGAACTCGAAGAGGTTCGAGTACCAACTGAAGTACCAAGTAAATCTCCCGCACCTCAAGAGCCAATACCAGAAATGGTCGCGCCTAGGAGATCTGAAAGGATTCCTAGGGCTCCTGAAAGATATGGTTTCCTCATTGAGGATGATCAAAGTGATCAAGTTATTGGATGTGATCCAAGAACTTTCAAGGAGGAAATTTCCGATGCTGATTCTAATTTGTGGCTTGAAGCAATGCAGTCTGAGATTGACTCAATGCATGCGAACCAAGTTTGGACTCTTGTTAATCCTCCCGAAGGAATTGTTCCTATTGGATGCAAATGGATATACAAGAGAAAACTCGGGCCTGATGTTAAGGTACTGACCTACAAGGCACGACTGGTCGCGAAAGGTTACACTCAAAGGCAAGGTGTTGACTATGATAAAACCTTTTCACCAGTCGCAATGTTAAAGTCAATTAGAATACTACTTGCCATAGCCGCATGGTACGACTATGAGATATGGCAAATGGATGTGAAAACTGCGTTTCTTAATGGAAACATTAAGGAAGTGATCTATATGACGCAGCCTGAGGGTTTCACATCTGTAGGAAGTGAGCATAAATTATGCAAACTTCAGAGATCGATCTACGGTCTCAAACAAGCATCGAGAAGTTGGAACCTGAGATTCGATGAAACGATTAAGGAATTTGGTTTCATCAAGAATCCCGAGGAGCCATGTGTATATAAGAAGGTAGTTAAGAATGCTGTGACATTCCTTGTGCTTTATGTTGATGACATTCTACTCATTGGGAATGATGTAGGAATGTTGCAGTCAACTAAAGTGTGGTTGTCTAGTAGATTCTCGATGAAGGACATGGGTGAAGCATCCTATATTCTTGGAATACAGATCTATCGGGATAGATCGAAAAGGATGCTCGGACTCACCCAAGCTACCTACATCGATACCATACTTAAGCGGTTCTCTATGGAAGAGTCCAAGAGAGGACACCTACCTATGTGCCACGGGGTCACTCTATCAAAGTCTATGTGTACAAAGACTGATGAGGAGATAGAGAGTATGACACGTGTGCCATATGCCTTGGCAATAGGTAGATGGTCTATGGGGGTGGTGAACTGAAACTGGAAGGCTACATTGATTCTAGCTTCCAGTGTGACGTGGATGATTCGAAATCAACCTCTGGATTTGTATTCATGCTCAATGGTGGTGCTGTCTCTTGGAAGAGTTCCAAGCAAGACACCATCGCGGATTCAACCACTGAGGCTGAGTACATCGCAGCATCAGCTTCTGCAAAAGAGGCGGTTTGGATAAGGAATTTCGTCCAAGAGTTGGGCGTAATCCCTGAAGGAGTTGGTCCAGTCCCGGTGTACTGCGACAACACGGGTGCCGTTGTGCAAGAAAAGGAGCGTAGGTCTCACCAAAGATCCAAACATATACTGAGGAAATACCACATAATCCGGGATATTGTGGCTAGAGCTGACATAGCAGTCGAGAGAGTCGCCTCTATAGACAACATTGCTGATCCACTTACGAAGCCCTTGCCAGGACCGTTGTTTGAAAAAAATCGCGAAACAATGGGACTGCGTCTGATGAGCAGTTGGCTATAGGGCAAGTGGGAGATTGTTAGAGTAGATGCTCAACTAGCCAACTTGTGGCGTGTGGGTTTTATTGACTCTTTGTATAACGATCTTTATTTATGAAATACGCATTTCTTTTATGGCATTCTTTATTTTCATTATGTTATAATGTTAAAAATTGCGTTGGATAAAGATCTAGAATGCACCATAGTGTATGTTAGATGTGATAGTGGATATGATGGCTATCATGAAACACATCTAATAGTCACTGTGTATTCTGAACTCGTTTCCTAGTCGATTGGGCCGTCAAAATGTGGATAAGGCCGCCCAAGCTTGAGACTAGCATCTGCGATGTAAAGTACCATGTTTCATTGGTAGGGAACATTGTGATATTCTGAGCATGCAGATGGATAGTGACTTGTGTTGGCGCAGTGTTGGATCCGGATCCCGTTTCCCGGGGGCGCAGCGGAAGTTTAAAAATTACCCCGAAAAACTTTCAATACATCAAACATAAGCTATAAATCATACATAGGATGTTTTATAGAGTGTCACCTTGCTGGCGTCTAGGCGCCTGGCTCCAACCAGATTCACAGGGAATTCTGGGTCTTCACGGTATGCGGCGGTAGATCCTCCTTAATAAGGTCCACGACCGGAAGCAGGATTCCTTCATCAGCCTGTACTAGAAGTCCTGACGAATTTGGCACGAACGGAATCTCCTCTTCAAGGTGATCGGAACAAGTCCGATCACGAAGCAACGGCGGCGGCGCGGCGGCAAGGGGCGGCGGCCGTGGGAGGCGTGGACGAGAAGGGGGCGGCTCAAGGTATGGAGGCTAGGGTTGTGAGTTGTGTTATGTTATGATCTAGCCCTAGACCAAGTCTAGTATTTAAAAAATACATGGGCTTGACCGGCCCAATGGACTTGGGTCAAGCCCATGTCCATATGAACATTCGGTTCATTTAAATCACCGTGGCTTCATCATAACTCCTATCGACGATCTGATCGGACCGATCTAAACAGTTTCCAAAACTGAGTATTATGATGCGGAAACAATTTTTCAGACCACCTAGTCCAAAATTACAGTTTAGCCCCTCAACTTTGGGAAATCGCAATTTGACCCCTGTTGACTTTTAGGAAGTCGCACTCCCTAAAATCCTCCTCCTATGCTCAACATATTGAGCTCAGTTTCCGTGCGGGAATCGTGAATCCAGTACTTGTGTGACCCTCAATGGTTCAGGGATACAGCTAGCCGTGGGCCCACAACCATTGTGACTCAGAAATCACAATTTCGGACTTGCCCATCGGATCATGGTAAAGCGCCTAGCAACATCGCCCCATGATCCCCTAGGTATCACTGATAGTTCCTGCAAGAACCAGTTGGTCGTGGTTAACGTACAGTACGGTCCTTTCAACACATATATCCCGATCAGATCAACGACCATTGGTAAATCGAGAGTCGCTAGAGATCCGATAACTATGCATACATCTTGGAGATCAAATAGTGACATCTCGAGTGTTACTAGGTAAACCCATTTACCTAAAACACATCCAGTACTCTGACCAGAGATTTATACACTATTATTTCCTCAGATAGCATAGGATATCCACGCATGAAAGCGAGCGGTGAATCCTCGACAACGAAGCATCGACTCCTACATGCATCGGGACCTCACCCAATCCCGCCACCTAATGACCCCAAGTGAGTCGGTAAACGGGTCAAAGTGAGGCGCCTATCATGTAGAGTCTCAATGACGTTTCGAGTAGTGAGGACTAATCAGTACAACCAAGAATTCGGACTTATCCACTCGACAAATGGTACCACTTGGAAAGTCCGAACGAGGGTAGTTCGATAGATCACCAGGTCACTATCCATATGCATGCTCAGAACATCACAATGTTCCCTACCAATGAAACATGGTACTTCGCATCGCAGATGCTAGTCTCAAGCTCGGACGGCCTTATCCTCATTTTGACGGCCCAATCGACTAGGAACGAATTCAGAATACACAGTGACTATTAGATGTGTTTCATGATAGCCATCATATCCACTATCACATCTAACATACACTATGGTGCATTCTAGGTCTTTATCCAACACAATTGTTAACATTATAACATAATGAAAATAAAGAACGCCATAATAGAAATGCGTATTTCATAAATAAAGATCGTTATACACAAGAGTCAATAAAACCCACACGCCACAAGTTGGCTAGTTGGGCATCTACACTAACAACCTGGTGATCTATCGAACTACCCTCGTTCGGATTTTCCAAGTGGTTACAATTTATCGAGTGGATAAGTCCGAGGTCTTGGTTGTACTGATTAGTCCTCACTACTCGAAACGTCATTGAGACTCTACATGATAGGTGCCTCACTTTGACCCGTTTACCGACTCAGTTGGGGTCATTAGGTGGCGGGATTGGGTGTGGACCCGATGCATGTAGGAGTTGATGCTTCGTTGTCGAGGATTCACCGCTCGCTTTTATGCGTGGATATCCTATGCTATCTGAGGAGATAATAGTGTGATAAATCTCTGGCCAGAGTACTAGATGTATTTTAGGTAAATGGGTTTACCTAGTAACACACGTGATGTCACTATTTGATCTCCGAGATGTATGCATAGTTATTAGATCTCTAGCGACTCTCGATGTACCAATGGTCGTTGATCTAATCGGGATATATGTGTTGAAAGGACCGTACCATACGCTAACCACGACCGACTGGTTCTTGCAGGAACTATCAGTGATACCTAGGGGATCATGGGACGATGTTACTAGGCGCTTTACCATGATCCGATGGGTCAGTGCGAAATTGTAATTTCGGAGTCACAATGGTTGTGGGCCCACGGCTAGCTGTATCCCTGAACCATTGAGGGTCACACAAGTACTGGATTCATGATTCCCGCACGAAAACTGAGCTCAATGTGTTGAGCAGAGGAGGAGGAATTTAGGGAGTGCGACTTCCTAAAAGTCAACAGGGGTCAAATTGCGATTTCCCAAAGTTGAGGGGCTAAACTGCAATTTTGGACTAGGTGGTCTGAAAAAATGTTTTTCGCATCATAATACTCAGTTTTGGAAACTGTGTTGATCGGTCCGATCTGATTGTCGATCGGGATTAGGGTCTAGTGTTGTATTGTCAAGAACACTACACAACACAAAACCCTAGCCTCCAAGCGCCGCCCACCCCTCTCCTCCACGCCTCTCTCGGCCGACCGCCCTTGCGCCACCCGCCGTCGGCCGTGCCGCCGTCCGCCACCGGTGCTCACGTGATTGGACTTGTTCCGATCACGTCGACGAGGAGATTCCATCCATGGTAAATTCGTCAGCCCTTCTAGTGCAGACTGACTAAGGAGTCCAGTTTCCAGTCGTGGACCAGATTAGGAGATCTACCGCCGCCTACCTTGAAGTGCCAGTTTCCCTGTGAATCTGGTCGGAGCCAGGCGCCTAGACACCAGCAAGGTAACCTTTATTAAAACATCCTATGTATGTATTAGTGCTTTAATTATTATGTATTGACCGATTCCTGGTGCAAAATTTTTAAACTTCCGCTGCGCCCCGGGAAACGGGATCCGGATCCGCCGCTGAGCCAACACCACCCACGGAGTACGAAGATGTACAAAGATTTGCAGACATTGTACTGGTGGCCGGGGATGAAGAAGGACATTGGGAGATTTGTGTCTGAGTGCTTGACTTGTCAGCAGGTCAAGGCAGAGCATCAGCGACCGGCAGGATTGTTGCAACCACTCCCTATTCCCAAGTGGAAGTGTGAGCACATTACGATGGATTTCATGGTTGGATTGCCCAGGAGTCCTAGAGGGTACACGGCGATATGGGTAATTTTGGACAGAATCACCAAGTCAGCGCATTTCTTACCAGTGAAGACTACTTTCACCCTGACGCAGTACGCCGATCTTTACATCAGAGAGGTTGTCAGACTGCATGGCATACCAGTATCTATTGTATCTGACAGAGACACCAGATTTACGTCTGCGTTTTGGAGGAACTTAAATGCCGCCTTGGGACTAGATTGTCATTCAGTACAGCTTTTCATCCGCAGACAGACGGACAGTCAGAGATGGTCATCCAGATCCTGGAGGATTTGCTGAGAGCTTTGTGTCATAGATTTCCAGGGTACGTGGAACTCGAGGTTTCCGCTGGTAGAGTTCACGTACAACAACAGCTTTCAGGCATCGATTGGGATGGCTCCGTCTGAAGCTCTATACGGGAGGAGATGCAGATCTCCCGTGCACTGAGACGAGGTTGGAGAGAGAGTGCTGACTGGACCAAAGTTAGTACATCAGACGACAAACATTGTGACGAGGATTTGGGATAGGATGAGGACAGCCCAGAGTCTTCAGAAGAGTTATGACGATCAGAGACGACGAGATCTAGAGCTAGCTGTTGGGGATCATGTGTTTGTGAGGATATCGCCCATGAAGGGCGTGATGCGCTTTGGCCAGAGAGGCAAGCTTAGCCCGAGGTTTATTGGGCCATTCGAGATTTTGGAGAGGGTTGATACTCTGTCGTATCGAGTAGCTTTACCACCCAGCTTGTCAACGGTTCATAATGTTTTCCACATCTCGATGCTGAGGAAGTATGTTCCAAATCCGTCACACGTTTTGGATTTTGAGCCGATCAAGTTAGGGCCAGACTTATCATTTGAGGAGCGACCAGTGCAGATTATAGCTAGGGAGGAGTGCAGGCTGAGAGTGCGGATTATTCCGATGGTCAAGGTCCGGTGGTAGAATCACTCGGAGGATGAAGCTACCTGGGAGACTGAGGTCGATATGCAAACGCGCTACCCGGAGCTATTTGGTACGTACTTAATTTTGGGGACGAAATTCCTATAAGGGGGGGGGGGGAGATTTGTAACGCCTATAAATTGCTGAATACGTAGAAAAGAGTGCATGACTAGGGGGAAAATAATTTTAGAAAACTACATGCTATTTTATGTGATTTACTTATGATTTTAGTGTTGCATGATATGCATGTTCTATTTTTAGCCTGTTTGAGTTCTGGACGCTGGACGAGATTAGGGACGACCGAGATAAAAATTAATTGAGATTTTTAAGTCCTTAGATTTTTAAGAATGAATTTATCATTATTAAACAACAAATTTCGAAAAGGTAAAGGGGAAAGATATAATTTTGATTGGCAACTTTATGCACATATACACACAACTTTGAGCATGTTATACACACACTATTATATACAACCACCAAAATTATTTAATCAACCACCAAAATTATTAATCCAACCACCAAACATCCTTCTTTAAACATCACATGGCATGGTTGAATACATATATAACACACAACACATGAAAACACATGCAAACACTCTCAATTTCCAAGCTATAACTCTCTCCTCTCTCCCCACACATGTGTATCTCCATTATTGTTAGACTTGAAGTCTTCTCTCCTTCTATCTTGTATTTCCCTTCACCTTTTTAGCTCAATTATCCTTCCCTCAAGCAACCCCATCGAAAATTCTAGGATTTTGGTGATTCAAAGGCGGTCTTGTCCCGATCTCGCGCCCTCTACGTCGGTAACTCATAGATCTCATCTTTCTCCAAGCCAGGCATGTAATATCGATTTCTTTTCTCACCATTTACACCATAGTAAACTGTTTTTAATGTTCAATGCATGATTTGAATGTGATTTGTTTAGATCTGAATGTGATTTGTTTAGATATATTCACAATTGTTTTAGATCTATGCATGACTCATGTTTTTCATTATGGTTTTGATTTGATCTCATGTTGCTTCGGTCATGGGCGGTTCATGGGACTAGGTTTTGGTCCACGGGTTGTCTGATAGCTAGTACATCGAGTTAGGGTCACGTAGGTCCAAACGGGAAGCGATTTGGTCAAGGAATGAATTAGTTACAAATTTTATGATCAGCATGTGTCATAGCTTGTCATCTGTGCACAACAGTAGAGTAGTTGGGGTCGTGTAAGTTGATAAAATAGTTTTATGTGGTCAAGGTTGATTTCAAGAGATGTATCATTAAGTTAAGATCACGTAGGTTCAATCTGGAAGTGATTTCATCGAGAAACAAATTATTTATGAATTTTATAGCTAACACGTGTCCTGGTTGCAATCTGCACACGGGCAGTGGGCTTGTGGATGTCGGGTTGGTCACTTACTGTATTGTTTTTGAGTCTTGTTGGTTCCAGTAACTAGTATATTGAGTTAGGGTGATGTGGGTTGAAACAGAGAGTGATTTTGTTAAGACATGACTTTTTAATGATTTTTTCCGTTTTGTCGCTTGTAGTGAGCTTCGTCGGGTCATTTTTGTGAAAATTAAGAATTTGAGTCTTAGGGGCTGCCAAAGTGTATGGATGACTTTAATTGATGTTTTAAAAATATTTTAAGATATTTTCCAGTATTTTTAGAAGTTATTTAATTTATGGTATTTTTGGCAATTTTAGCATAGCTGGCCGAATATTTTAAAGTCAAAAATTTTAAAGTTCAATTTTAAAGTTTTGGGCCATGTCATGTTCAATTTTAAAATAAGTCTAGGTTCTTTTGGGTTTAGAAGTAGTGGGCCACACTCTTGAACCAGTCCTTGACCAGAGTAGGAAATATAGACCCGTGAATATATATTTAATTATATATATAGTATGTTATTTATAATAATTTTTTAAATGAAGGAATTAAATATATATTGACGGGCTAAACTTTTAAATTATATGATTTTACGAAATTAATGCATCATGAACGTTTTATGAATCGATAAAGGCATGTCCTTTAAAAGAAAACCCGAGTAATTGAAGTGACTGTGGCAAGTTTACGATGGGAGCTAGCCGGGTAGCCGGGCCCGGGGATCCCCTTTTTTAATGTATTAAGAGCTTATGGATCCATGTGGCCACGAAATGGTGAAGTGGAAAGCATAGAGGTGTGTGGGATCCCGAGGTAAGGTCGGGTGAACCGCACCGCTACGTACGTTGGTTCTTTCTATTAATCAGTCATATGTCCCCTCACATTTCAGATATACGACTCATACATTTTTATGTTACGTTAAGTCAGGCCTTATCATATATACTATATGACTATGATACGTTACGATCGATGACGAACCATGTTTTACGATCATTCACGCATGTATGATTTAATGTTATTTCAGTACACGTATATGCTTGCATGTGGCCTTATTAGTATGTACCTTGTTATTTTAAAGAGAGAACACGCTGAGCCTTTAGGCTCACTAGGTTTAATGGTGCAGGTGATGATCCTGTAGAGTATGTCCCGACTGGCGGTGAGGGCCTCTGAGCGCCTGTTGCAGCAGTACCCCGTGACCACTATGTTATCTTGTTTAAATGATGCAAGTGATGATCCTGTAGAGTATGTCCCGACTGGCGGTGAGGGCCTCTGAGCGCCTGTTGCAGCAGTACCCCGTGACCACTATGTTATCTTTATTTTGTTATGATACACTTTTCAATCATTGAAATTTAGCATGTCATGTTCAGTACTTTCACTCAGTATGTTCTTTTTAACACTGTATGGATGAATTTTCATTTACTGTATGAATGATTTTATATTTTATAATATTTATTTATTTCTGTATCAAGTATATTTTTTTAGAAATGATTTAAAAAGGGAACGATCCATACCTATTAGTTCTTTATTCTGCATATGATTTTAAAAAAAAAATTAGAGTCTGGTTTGTCTCATTATTCAACCTCAGTGGTTGAATCCGCAATGGTGTTCTGCTTGGAACTCTTCCAAGAGATAGCACCACCATTGAGCATTAACACGAATCTAGAGGTCGACTCGAGTCATCCACCTCACTCTAGAAGATATTGTCCATAGAGCTTCCTACTTTTTCAATTATTCTCCTCCATAGACCATTAACATATTCTTAATACTTCTCAAGTAACAATATCTTTCAAGGCTCCAATGCATTTTCCCGGGGTTTGCTTGTATTTGCTAATGTTGCTCAGAGCATAGGCGACATCGAGCCTAGTAGATATAATCCCATATATAATACTACCTATTGTCAATGCATACGGTACACGCGTCATATTCTCTATCTCCTCGTCAGTCTTTGGAGACATAAATTTAGAAGAGTGACTCCGTGACACATAGGTAAATGTCCTCTCTTGAACTCCTTCATAGAGAACCTGTTAAGTATGGTGTTGATGTAGGTAGCTTGGGTGAGTTCGATCATCCTATTCGATCTATCTCTATCGATCTGAGTTCCTAAAAAATAGGATGCCTCACCTAAGTCCTTCATCGAGAATTTTCCGGAGAGCCATACTTTCATTGACTGCAACATTCCTATTTATTCCCAATGAGTAGAATGTCATCAACATGCACGAGAAACATCACAACGTTCCTTAAAACCTTATTGTACATGCATGGTTCCTTCGGGTTCTTGAAAAAATAAAATTCCTTAATTGTTTCATCAAACCTTATATTCAAACTTCTCGATGCCTGCTTGAGATCATAAAACGATTTATGAAGCTTACAAACTTTATGTTCACTTCCGGTAAGTGACTGTGCCTGGGGTAAAAAGGGTGCTCCTCTCTGTCTTATCAAACCTGCCTCAGCTCCTTTAGTTCGATTGAGTGCATCAGCAAGGTTATCAGGTCTTCTCGTATTCACCAGACTAAATACCTCCGGATTTAAATCATTTATAAAGTGATTAGCTTTGGCTCCTTCATTCTTGACTATATGTGGTGCAAATCTCAATAGACTAGATAATTTGGCCACATATTCTTCAATGTTTAGGTTTCCTTGCTTTAAACTAGAAAACTCAGCACCTTTATCCTTTTGTATGATACCGGAACGAAACATCGATGGAATTCAGTTCTGAAGACAATCCAGATAATAATCCTACCTTGACGTTCCAAAGCCTTTCTCAAGGTAATCCACTAGTTCTTGGTAACATCATGAAGTTGATGCACAACTAATCTGATTTTACGATCATCAGAGTAGTCCAGAGTCTCAAATAACTGTTCAATCTCTTTTAACTAGCTTTCACACTTTGCTGCATTCTCTTTCTCCTCAGTCCTAGTGGTTTAAATGATTGGAATCTCATCAATAGAGTTTCCATCGGTGTCGGAGTCACGTCCATCGGATCGTGAGCTATACTGCCATGTTCATTATGAGGGATTGCCCCTGTCTGGGTTACATTCTGTGCACGTCATGGAGGCATGTATGATATTCAAAGGATTAGTCCAAACTTTCTGTTTCCACTCTTTCCTTGATCGGTATACCCATGTGTTCTCATGAGAATTCCGAAGCTGATCGAGGATCAGTTCTGGAGTTGTTTCTTGTTTCTAAAGCAAAGCATGATTTACATAATAATGTAATAATATAATTGAGAGAGAATCATGCTTGAATGTAAGTCATGTACTCTAACAATAAGATCAAGCTCATACAACATAAATAAAGCAAGCGGACTCGATCTACCTCTCTCACTCACCTCTCACATAGTTCAAGAACGTACGCTCTGATACCGGTGCTAATAAATTCGTAGAGGTAATTAAGCATTAATCATCAGTAAGCCAGGGTATTTAACAACATATAAAAAACGTTTTTGTTTCATAAACACGCAGAAATGCGTAAGCTGTCCAACATTTACAAACTATTTTCAAAAGTTGTTTCCAACAACTCTATTCTTTTATATGTCTGAAATTAGACTAGCTAAACACATACAATATCTTTACAAAATTACTATCGTCTGATCTAATGCTAGATACAGTACAAGACGTATCAATTTGACATGAATATTCGTAAACCAACGTCCCACGTCTATGTCGAACTACCCCTGGATAATCTGATCAGCTCGCGCCCGACCTGTTGTTATGTACACATACAAAAAGAACAACAGATAGATAATTCTGGTGAAAAATACAATATTAGTATAATCGATATGACATGCAACATAATAATCATGAATGCAGTGAATGATTTGAAATTAAGGGCTATCAAATCTAATATCAGAATATTGAAGGTTCTGGTATCTTAGGGAATTAGTTCGCAGGACATATCACCGAATCACCCCTTTGAAGTGACATCCAACATCTTTATTCCCCTGACTTTAGAGAAACTATAGTGAGTATTCGGGCTTCAGGAGTAACTCAACATCCTTCGCCACTCAACTACAGCTCCCCAAACTTCTTCTGCACTCTAGGCTATTCTGCACTCTAGGCTATCGGTTTCAGGCTCAAGATGAATCTAATCATGTCAGTAAGCATTCACACAATCAACAATAAATCTCATGCTGAACACAGAGCAGTCAGTCAATGTGAGACCCGAAAGATTATTGGATTAATTGAGTTAATTAATCGAGTTTAGTTTAGACCAGATTTGGCGTGAACAGATCTGGGATGGACCAGCATTGAGCTGGTATGTTTGGTGAACGTATCGGGTTTCAATATTTGTGTACTGGAAAAAGCTCTGGACAGTTGGAGAGTTCCGTGAGGTAGTAATCAGCTTTGGAGAGTTGAGAAGTGCTGGTTGGTGCCTTCGGCTTTGGTGTTGTTGGATAGTAATCGAAGCTAGAGGTCAAATCTGGTTGTCGCAAAGTATTCGGAGTACGCGGGTAGATTATCCTGCATGGGGAGAGAAACGCTATCGTTTGGGAGAAACCAGATTTGAGATGCGTGTTAGCACTTTGTGAATCGGCCTGGTTCGAGGGTTGGTATAGACCGGTTTTGGGTTATCTAGATCGGAAGATAGTGCAACGATGTTTTGGGTAATAGTGAGTGCTGGTTAGTACTTGTGTGAGATCAGGTCATTCAGATCTGGTAGCGGTGCGACACCGTTTAGCGATATCAGATTTGGGTATTAGCGGGTGACGTGTACCAGTGGAATAGTGAACTTCGGTGCGACGTCGTTTTGAAGGAAGTTCAAATCTGTTTAGCGTAAGGTCCAGATCAGGAGCGGTACTCAGATCTGAGGGGGAATCAGCTGTGAGCCTATGCTGTCGGTTGTTACTGTTCATTAGATTTGGGAGATTTAAGTCGTATATATAGAGGACTTTGACTGGTCTCGCCATTATCTTTCTTGACACTTAGAAATATTTCCCGTAAGCTTACTCTATCGCGATACCCTAGCTACTGTTCACCGTAGTCTATTTCCTACGATTGCCGATGGTAGATTGCTCCGATTGAAGCAAGAGTTGTAGCACTGGACTCCTCTTGTCAAGACGCTTCTTCTTATACCTCTTTAGAAGGCTTGCGTTAAGTTGGAAGAGGATCCAGAAGGAAGCTACCTTGTGTAGTCTGTTAGCATTTCGGCAGATTTTCTTTTTCCGTTCAGGTAACGCTTTGGGTAAGTGATAGATCTTCCCTTATGCTTCATTTAGAGCTGTCTGTTGTAGTTGAAGGGTAGGATAGAGCTGGTTGAGCTCGTAGCTCCAGTCCGTAGTTCTGTGCTACTGTCCCTGAGTATTTTTGCTGTTGTTGGCTTATCAGATTTTAGATTTGAGTGCTCGGGGCTTTGATTGTAGTAATTGTAGCTCAGAAGTGAAGGTACATATTCGATCTTGTTTACAGCTTTGGGATTTGGCATGGATATATGTGTATGCTTGCTGGTAAGATTATATGTGTATGCTTGCTGGTATGCGTGTAATCTGTGCTGTCATGTTGTTGTTGCTTACTGCTGGTCTCTGTGCTGATCATTGTAAGCTGTTGCATTGGCATACATGCATTTTCCACGTTTGAGCTCATATCTGTTAGCCCTTGTTGTTGTTGCGCTAACCCGTGTGTACTAGGAGCTATTGTGAGGACGAGCGGCAATACCGTGCTCCTCATCTCCCTGCTGGTTAGTAGGTAGCCTCTATGAGATGAGTGGATAGCTACCACGCTATCATGAGCTTTGGCAACAACAGGTTGAGTGATTTGATGATGCTCCGGTGCAGTGTGTTGAGACGAGTGGATAGCTACCACGCTCTCACGCACGATGTGGCCACTATTTCTTGTTCGATCTTTGACAGCTTTTGAGCTGGTTCTTGAGCTTCTTTGACTCCCTGTTCAGTTGTAGTCCTTCGATCTTGCATACGGTTCTCTTATTCATAGCACGTGCATTTATATCTATTGCTATCTATATGCTGTATTTATGTTGCTCTCCGTACTGGGGTTTGATACATGTCCCTCCGGGGCTGGATTGTTTTGTTTGCCTGTGGGTTGTCCAGGTTTTACAGGTTTCTCCGCTGGTCGTGGAGATGGCCCAGCTAGTGGATGTACCCTGTTAGGGAGTCACTCGATGCATGTATTTGTCATTGTATCTGCTGTTGGTGGTTTTCGTTTGTCGTAAAACCAATATTTTGAGTATCAATGTATTTTTAAATTATGCTTTTTAAGTCAGGCCAAAGCAAAAAATTTTAGTCACTTTTAAATGCTTCCGCAGTTGTATTTTGTGTGGTAAATCTCTGTGTTGTGCACCGGGCCTGACATTTTTGGTATCAGAGCTTAAACTGTGATAAACTCGAATTCTTTTGATCACACTTGAGTCTAGGCATTTTGTTGCGTGTTGCATGTGCTTGATTATGTGATATATTTGCTGTGTGATCTTACTGTATTAGCGTTTGCCTAGATGCCTCCTAGACGTAGGGGTAGAGCTACCAGATAGATTTACGGCAGAATCTGAGGGTCAGAATGAGGAGATTCAGCGTAGTATTCCTGGCCATAGACGTGCTAGGCAGTTTGACGATGAGGTAGATGTGTTTACCAGATAGATTTACGGCAGAATCTGAGGGTCAGAATGAGGAGATTCAGCGTAGTATTCCTGGCCATAGACGTGCTAGGCAGTTTGACGATGAGGTAGATGTGTTGGCTGCCTGTGTGGATGAGATGGAACTAATCATGGCGAGTTTTCAGCGTATGAATCCTCAGACGTTTTATGGAGACGAGAGTAGTTCCGATGCGGAGTCCTGGCTGCAACATATTACTGGACTGTTTGACCGAGTGCGCTATGATGATGAGCGCAGACTGAGTTTGGCGACGTTCCAACTGAGGAAGAATGCAGAGCACTGGTGGCGAGGTGCTTCCCGAACTCTTGAGGAGACTGGTGTCGGGATTACTTGGGATAGTTTCTGCACGATGTTTCGTTAGGAGTATGTCCCGGAGTCTTACGTGAATGCTCGGGAGCGTGAGTTTGACAACTTGGTTCAGGGAACCATGTCGGTGGGAGAGTATGCTCGAAGGTTTTCTTCTATTCTTGCCTACGTTCCTCATGTGTCTGGCCGGGAGAGGGCGAAGAGGAACCGTTTCTTGTAAAGGCTTAACGAGGATCTGTATTCCTTGGTGTTGGCGAGTTCACCTACCAGTTATGCGGACGCGGTGGAAAACGCAATGGACATCGAGGAAGGGTTGAGGAACCGCAGATCTCGGGTTCAGCCTCAAGCTGTGCAAGGTTCACGCCCCAATGTTCCATGGGCGCAACCTCCCCTGTTTCCCCAGTCATCTCAGCAGCAGCCCCAGCAGTCAGCGCAACAGTCTGGATGCCACAGGTTTAGGCCTCGTGGCCATCAGTTCAAGAACAAGCAAGGTTCTAGTTCTTCTGGCTCAGGAAGTTCGAGCAGTAGTAGTAGTCCTGGGGCTATCTTCTGTGGTCAGTGTGGAGGAAAACACCCTTCGACACAGTGTACAGGGTTTCAGGGTGCTTGCAAGTTTTGTGGGCAGTATGGACATTTTGCGAGAGTGTGTCCATTGGCGAGATCTCAGCACACCGCAGCCCCACCGCATGGTCGTCCTGGTGGGTCATCTAGAGGTCGTTATTTTCCTGTTCCGTAGCTGAGGGCAGGGGAAGCTCAGTAGCAGCCTGGTCCTTTGCGGTTTGGACAGTCTTTCCAGACTCAGTTTTCAGGACCTCAGCATTCCCAGGTGAACGCCATGACTAGGGAGCAAGCGGAAGGTACACCAGGAGGAGTAATTATGAGGATTGAGAAATTCGAATAGTGATTAATTAGTTTTGCTTAGGATTAGTCACGAGATTTTAGGGATTTCCAATTTTAGATTTTGAGGAATTGGAGTTCAGCAGTTGCATTTTGCTAGCGGGAAATGATCCCAGTAGTGTTTCAGCAGTATGTTTTATCGCTGGGAAAAAAGTAAAGCCAGCCGCGTTTTTATGCGATGGCTTGCGGGCAATTCTGCTGTTGGTATTTCAGTAGTAGTGTGATCAGTTGTGAGCTATTACGTGATGAACTCAGCAGTGAGTTGCATGAGAATTCAGTTGGAGAGGAATTTTTTGGCAGTTGTTGCGCGGGCGTGAGATTGAACGAGATGATGCCACTTGTTGGTCAACCCTGAGGAGTTGACTACTGATGTTCTAGCGCTAATCAGCTGTTGACTTTGCAAGGGAGTTGATTCAGTAGAGTGATCAGCTGTCGGGTTGAGTGACCAGCTGCTGGTAGTGAGGCGATGTCGTTTTACCTTTGTTAGAGGGTAACAAAACTACGTCGCTTGGATAAGTTGGAACGACAGCGCTTTGGTTGTAACGCTTCGTGTCAGCTGTTGGTTGTGTTGGTCATCAGCTGTTGACAGCGATTGTGACGTGTTCCTCTATGACGTCGTTTGAGTTAGCTAGCGTGTTCAGCTGTTGGTCGTTGGGAGAGAGAGATCTGCTGGCAGCTGAGGAAGTGATGCTACGTCGTTTTGATATTATTTTAGATTCAGTTGTTGGAGCACTGCGACGTCGTTTTGATTAGTTGGTACGGCGTCGTTTTGATTGTTGGGGATTCGTTCTTCCGCTGCCTGGCCGGGGGGCGGATCCGGATCCCCAACAGTGGTATCAGAGCCAGTGTTTCCCGGATCTGATCAATACGATTATGCCATAATTGTATCTAACTTGTTGAATTTCAGAATCGGAAACGAAAATCGAGAACCGACCACCCGACGCCGCCGCGTGCGGCGGCGCCACGCCGAGCACCATCGCGCACGCTAGACGTGCGCTGGCCGCGCTCTCGTCACGCGAGCGACCGCCGATGGTTGCGCGCCCGTCGCGCATCGTAGGCGATGCATCGCACGCCTGGACGAGCGCCGCTGCGCGCCTGGTCGCGCACGGTGGATGCGCCGCTGCTCGATGCTTGCGACGATGGTGGCCGATTCGTTGCGTCGCTGGGCGCCGCCCGCTGCTGCCTCCTGGATGCGCGCTGGTCGACGCTGGGCCGCGCATGGCGCGCGACGTTGCAAGTCGCTGGGCGCACGGGCGCGACGCTTGATGGTGCGCGCTGCCGCCGCGAGTTCTTCGTGGTGGCGGCGCCGCCGTCGCCGGCCGCCGCTCCGGCTGTCGTGACGGCTGGTCTGAATTCTTTTAGGGTTTGGTTCGGGCCTGTCCCGGGCAGCCCGTGAATTTTTCGGGCCGGTGTGCGATGTCGGGCCCGTTTTTGATCGATTTCGAAATTTTAAGTTTTTGGGCCTAAAATTGTTTTAAACCCAATATTGATACATTTAAAATTAGTAAAATGTGATTTTAATTATGAAATGTGATTTTGTAATAAAATATGATTTTGTTGATTAAAATTTGTTTTATCGGCAAAATACGATTTTATTATAAAATACGATTTCGTAATTAGAATATGATTTTACGATAAATAATTAGATTATTTAAATTATGCATGTTAATTAGATTAATTGCATGATTGGGGTGATCGAGAGCCGTGCCCAATGTGTTAGGTGTATGCAATAGGTTTTATTTGATTTCGGTTTTTAATAATATTGATTATCATTTAAAGTGGGCCTGTTTGTGGCCCGTTCCCACCCCTTGATAAATGTATCCCTTATCTGTCATAGTAAATTTAAATGTAAATTACTAGATTTAGTGGGAGGACATCCGAAGACGGTGGAGATGACGATCAAGATATTGAAGACCGAAGATCTGTAAAACCGGAAAGCATTGTAATAGGATTGCATTCCATATTGCATTACCCCTAGGATTGGACCCAGGTCCGTGGCTGGCAACCACGGACCGCATAGCTCTCGCGATCGATCATCCCAATGTTATTTATATATTTGATATATAGTTTAAATGAATCCGCATATTTGCATGTTTTAAATTAGATTTAAATATGCATGAGACCAAAATATTTTCAAAATAAAATCCCTCGTTTTAAATTTGATTTAAAACTTATATCAAGATAAAAAGTTTATTCGATAAACTAAAGGGTATTTAAAATTGTTTAAATTAACCATACCTTCCATCAACAATGGGTGTACGTCGATGCTACCCGTATACATAGCCC
>KV005681.1:109161-121071 GCA_001598015.1 Dorcoceras hygrometricum
TTTGTTTCTGGAAGTTCGGACTTCAATGTCCTACGTCTCCCCTTCTTCCTCCTCGGAAGGTAGCACTAGAAGACTTTGATGAGAGTAGCCTTTCTACAATCACCCGATCCCGTAACCCGCAGCTACGAGAACTCCTAGCGCTTTACAATACTTCACGCAGACTTCGCTGCTGGTTTTTACAATGCTTGAAAGTTTTTCGAACTTCTTTACAAGATAGTTCGTTACAGACTCTATAAAATATGACAATGAAAACACGTATTTAGAGACTGTAAATATCTTCTGGTTTCAACAATGAATACAAGATAACCAGAAGATTGACTCGAAGGTATTTCAATGAAGAACAAATGTTAAGTTCTTCGAGTCTTTGAGCTTTTTGAAGATTTCAACGAAGAGTAAGCTCTGTATAGATTTTGGCAGCGTTACAGCAATAGATAGATAGCGAAGTGTGTCTTCTTCAACACCGTTGCTGATATTTATAGGCTTCGATTGCAACGGTCATATTAATTCTCCAAAGGAAATGAATCCCGTTTGAATTACTGCCAAAATAGTACACCGTAATTCCTGCTCCACTACAAGGTAAATTGCTCATTGACAGAGCCAATTTGTCTTCTTTCCATATTTGTGCAAGCATGGAGAAACGGCCTCTGTACACTGTACTATTTACCCAAAATAGTACCTAACTTGTCTCCTTCATTCCAGGCACCTGTACGATCGTACAAATCTTTTCCTTATGAGCAAACGATCGTATTACAATCACTTTGAGCTTGCGCCTGAAATAACTTTGGTAACCAGCACTATCTTCATCGTCGTTGTCAAGATGCTTCGACTGGAAAAACGCTTGGAAGAATTTACCTGCTGATATGCATATGTGTTTTTCCATCTGCTGATACCTTAAGCGATAAAACGATGTCGTGTCAACTTATTGAAGCCAGAATCTTGAAGTAAATCTGGGATCTCTATCTGATACTATAGAACTTGGAATCCCGTGAAGTCTGACTATTTCTTTGATATACAACTCTGCATATTTACTCAAATCATAGGTTGTCTTAACAGGAAGAAAATGAGCAGACTTGGTTAATCTGTCAACTATTACCCAAATTGCGTTAAAACCTTGAACTGTTCTGGGTAATCCTACCACGAAGTCCATTGCTATGTTATCCCATTTCCAAACAGGTATAGGAAGTGGTTTTAACATTCCTGCAGGTCTCTGGTGTTCCGCTTTAACTTGCTGGCACGTTAAACATTCTGCGACAAATCTACAGATGTCACGTTTCATTCCTGGCCACCAAAACAGAGCTTGCAAATCTTTAAACATTTTTGTTCCTCCTGGATGAATTGAATACGGCGAATTATGGCCTTCATTCATAATCTCATTACGAAAATTATCTGTGCGCGGTACCCACAATCGACCTTGGTATTTGACAATTCCTTCTTCCACAGTATACAAATTTACTTTTCTGTTTTCATCTTGCTTCATCCATTTCTGGAGTTTCTCGTCCTTCGCTTGGCCTTCTTTGATTCTATCTTTCAATGTGGATTGAATCGTAAGGACTGATAACTTAGCATCATTTTCTTTTCTAAATATCCCAAGTTCAAATCGATTAATCTCTAATGCCAGAGGGATTTGAACTGAGATATGCGCTAATCCAACGCTCCTTCTACTTAATGCGTCTGCTACAACATTGGATTTTCCTAGTTGATAACTAATTATACAATCGTAATCCTTAACCAATTCAAGCCATCTTCTCTGTATCATGTTTAATTCCTTCTGGGTAAAGAAATATTTGAGGCTCTTATGGTCCGTGAAGATTTCGCATTTTTCCCCATAAAGGTAGTGTCTCCAGATCTTTAATGCGAAAACTACTGCTGCTAATTCAAGATCACGCGTAGGATAATTCTTTTCATGAATCTTCAACTGTCTCGAAGCATAAGCGATCACCTTTCTCTCCTGCATTAGAACAGCTCCTAGCCCAGTCTTCGATGCATCCGTATAAATCACAAAGTTCCCTTTCTCTGTTGGTAACGTTAGAACAGGGGCTTCCACAAACGCACGTTTTAATGTCTCAAAGCTGGATTGGCATTCTGGAGTCCGCTGCTAATTCAAGATCACGCGTAGGATAATTCTTTTCATGAATCTTCAACTGTCTCGAAGCATAAGCGATCACCTTTCTCTCCTGCATTAGAACAGCTCCTAGCCCAGTCTTCGATGCATCCGTATAAATCACAAAGTTCCCTTTCTCTGTTGGTAACGTTAGAACAGGGGCTTCCACAAACGCACGTTTTAATGTCTCAAAGCTGGATTGGCATTCTGGAGTCCAACCATACTTGATGTTCTTCTTAGTTAATACCGTTAATGGAACAGCGATCTTCGAAAATCCTTCTATAAATCTTCGATAATACCCCGCTAGTCCTAAGAAACTACGGATTTCTGAGACATTCTTAGGTACAGGCCAATCTCGAACAGATTCCACTTTTGAAGGATCTACTTCTATTCCATTCTTCGAAATAATGTGACCCAAAAATACTACTTTGTCAATCCAGAACTCACACTTACTAAACTTAGCAAACAGTTGTTTATTTCTTAAGATCTGCAAAATTTCTCTAAGGTGTTCTTCATGTTCGTCACTGTTCTTCGAGTAAATCAATATATCATCTATGAACACAATGACAAATCTGTCTAAATAAGGTTGGAATACTCGATTCATTAAGTCCATAAACACTGATGGCGCATTCGTTAATCCAAAGGGCATAACTAGAAATTCAAAATGGTCGTATCTTGTCCTGAAAGCTGTTTTATAAACGTCTGTTTCTTTTACACGTAACTGGTGATAACCAGATCTCAGGTCTATCTTGGAAAATACTGCAGCTCCTCGCAATTGGTCGAATCAATCGTCGATCCTAGGGAGAGGATATTTATTTTTAATCGTTAACTTATTTAATTCCCTATAATCGATACACAAACGCATACTACCGTCCTTCTTCTTTACGAACAGCACTGGTGCACCCCAAGGTGAAATAATGGGTCTGATAAAACCTTTATTCAATAAATCTTGAATCTGGTCTTTTAATTCCTTCATTTCCTTAGGATCAAGTCTATAAGGAGGCTTCGAAATTGGAGCAGCTTCTGGTACTAAATCAATAGTAAATTCTAATTCCCGAATCGGAGGTAAACCTGAGACATCTTCTGGAAAAATATCTGGGAATTCTCTGACTATAAGTACATCTTCCAGTTTATTTTTCATTTCGGGTTCTAAGGATATCACATTTACTAAGAATCCCTGACATCCACTCCTTAGACATTTCCGAGCTTTTATCGCTGATATTATCTTAGGGATCTTCACGTAATTACCAGCTTTGAATGAAAATGAATTTCCATCGGGCTTCTTAATGAAAACAGATCTCTGCTTAAAATCTATAACAGCTTCGTACCTAGTCAACCAGTCTATTCCCAATATAAAATCAAATTCAAGCATTGGCAATACTATGAGATCTGCATAAACAATATTGCCCTGCAACTTAAGTTCTACATTTTGAATTACACGATTGGTTACTATGTTATCTCCTGTAGGAATCTGAACACAGTATCCTACTTCTATTTCTTCTGGTTTAAAAGACAATTTCTTAGAGAATCTATCTGACACAAAAGAATGCGTTGCACCAGAATATAATAATGCTACTGTAGACATATTAACTACGGAAATTTTACCCGTTACCATCGCTGTATCTGCCGGAGCTTCCTCAGCAGTCATCACGTATGCCCTGCTGGTAATGAGTTGTTGTTGTTTCTGAGGGAAACTTCTTGAGATGTGGCCTGGTTTACCACAGGTATAACATACATTCTGTCCCTGAAGACATTGTCCCTTGTGCGTCTTATTACAGGTAGGACATGGAGGCCTATTTCCTGTGTTAGGAATATCAGAAATTGGTTGAGCAGCAATTGGTCCCTTTCCTTTCGACCCTTGCTGGTTATTATTGTTCTGCTTCTTAAATTTCCTTTTATCATTCTACTGGAAAGCTTGTCTTTTCAATTTCCTCTCATCATATATTGCTTTCCAGTCTTGTTCTGCCCGCAGAGCTTTGTTCACTGCTGCTCTGTAGTCTACAGATTCTGCCAACCTAACGTCATGCTTGATCATGGGCTTCAACCCATTGATAAAATGACGGAGTTTAGCATCTGCATTTGTCCCTATCAGTGGGACAAAATAACATCCTCTCTCAAACTTGCGGATGTAATCCCGCATCGCCATGCCTTCCTGTTTCAGAGTTAGAAATTCACTCTGTAATTGCTCCTTAACATCCACAGTGAAGTATTGTTCGAAAAAGACTCTTTTAAACTCTTCCCAGGTAAGAATTTCCATGTCTACTGTTAACTTGGCTCCTTCCCACCACATCATTGCATCTCCCCTGAGCATATAGATTGCACACCGGGGTCTTTCTAGTTCTGTTAAGTGTAGATAATCAAATATCACTTCCATGGATTTAATCCAGCTTTCTGCCACCAGGGGATCGGTTGTGCCAGAAAATTCCTGAGGTCGCTGCCTCCTAAACTTATCTTGTGGATCTTCTCTGGGAATTATTCTACTTGAAGACTGACCATTTCCACTAGAGGTTTGGTCCACTAATCGCTCTAACAGTTGAGCCATACTATTGAGGACAGGGTTTAATCCTTCTGATTCATTGTCCTCTTCTAAATAGCTTCTTCTTCCTCTACCTCTACCTGACATATCTGTAAAAAGATAGCCCAAATCCACCACAATTCTATATGAGAGATTACCTTATGCTAATACATGAATGAAAACTCACAAATTTTGAAGTAGCGGGAGAGATCTGCTCAGACTGGAAGTGTGTTTATCTCAAGAACCATGCTCTGATACCAACTGTAACGACCCTCATTTTTCTAATGAATAAATATAAGTTATTGGGGTTCGATTGAAAGACATAAAAATTTCAATCATTTGAAATCATGGATCGCTACTACTATCGAAACGAGAATAATAAATTTTTCTCATTCGAAATGGAGAAATCTGATATGATAATAGAAGAATGTGCGGAAGTATAGAAACTTGATAGAGCAATCAAAACGATACATCTCTTTTTGCAATAAGGTCTGAAACAGATTTATACAAAATAACTAACTTTGAAATCTTTCTTGTTACAAAAGAACAGAAAAATATCCTGTACAGTACCAAATGTCCCAAAAAGAAGCTATGAAATCTGGAACAGAAAGAAACTGTGAAATCTGATGTCCACGATAAACACATCTTTCCTTTCTGTTCATCTCCCTCCAGCTTCCTACTTCGAATTACCTGCACTCAATGAAAACTAGTGAGCCAAAGGCCCAGCAGGTAAAGCCTGGAAATAACAAGAGTACAAAATACAATTGTTCTTAAACTGATACGTACTGGGGTCTGAACTTTAAATACGCTTATGAATAAACAAGCGCATTACATGAATGAGAAATCTGAACATAAACAAAAGCATAAAACATGAATCAATTCTATAAACATTTCCTTGAAACATTCTTAAGAGCTGCGATTAAAATCGCACTTGTGATCAAACTCCTGATATCAGTCGTAGCACTATTGCTCATTTTTGAAGGGGTATATAGATCCGTCAATCCATAATCCTGATCCTTCCTTGGTTTTTGAAGGGGTATACAGTCCGTCGACTGTAATCCTGATCCTTCCTGGGGACCCTTTTTGTTGTCACAACTTAAAACGTTTTCTAAAACATGTTCTGCTCTTTCTTTCTTTCGTGAAATCTGTTTTCTTTCCTTTATACGTTTACTGGTTTTCTCTTGTTTAATGATGTTCTGGAACTGTAAAGGATTTCCTTGTAATGCTTGCGAAAATGAAAATTGAATAAAAATACTACTTGAATCTGTCAGTTAAATCGAATGATTCATTTGAATTGAAGTATAAACGAATAAGAATTCAAATTCTGAAATTTCGTTATTTGTTGAAGAAGATGATCAATAGCTTTTTGTTGGAATAAATGAACAAGATCCGTCAACAGACATCACTCTAAAGGAAATGAAGGTTGCTGCCAACAGATATCGTTTTTAAGGAAAACAAAGATGCTGCCAACAGCTATTGCAACAGTATCGTTTTAAGGAAAACACGAACAAACTGTCAACAGATTTCTTTACAAGGAAAGGAACAGTAGATAGCTGTCAACAGATATCGTTTGAGGAAAGGAACAGTAGATATCTGTCGACAGTTGAAACTTAAGGAAACAACGATTGCTGTCGACAGTTAGTAACTAATGTACACCTGCGATTGCTGACAACAGCTATTGCAACAGTTGATAGCTGATGAACATGAACAGTGCACTTGTTGATTTCGAATATTGCAGCTGCTGAAATTTATAGTTAGAATATCTTCAACATATAAATATCAGCTAATGGTTTAAGAACCAGATTTTCAGGCATAACCATGTGTAACGAACATGACAGTTGATAGCTGATGAACATGAACAGTGCACTTGTTGATTTCGAATATTGCAGCTGCTGAAATTTATAGTTAGAATATCTTCAACATATAAATATCAGCTAATGGTTTAAGAACCAGATTTTCAGGCATAACCATGTGAACGAACATGAAAAACAATGGTTTCCTTTGTCTGAAGAAATCAAGATATTTCAAGAAATTTCTGGAATGCTAGAATAAGCTACTTGTAAGCTACTTCGAAGAAATATATTTTAGAATTCTCAAGAATATACTGGATGAACATCATCAAACCATTTTCTAAAACATTTCTGGATCAAAACTCAGTAAATACGTACCTTTCATAAAACAGAGCATGAACTTCTAACTTTTCTGAAGAACAACCGTAGTTTTCTTCCATAATATGAAATTTCATATAACATGCAAACAGAACTGAATATATGCTTTCACTGAGTGAGCAAGAAACAAAGTTTACTTGCCTGGTTTCTTTAACACAACAACGATAGGAAATCCAGTAACTTCCTGCGCACCGCCTGTTTCCTTTAAAATGTTTTCAAAGAACTTTGCTCGACTTCTTCAGAAAGAACACCGCTTAAAATGATTTGATTTAAATGTAATGAAGAATGAAGCAACTTAATGTCCTATTTATATGACTTACAAAGTCTAATGAAAGACACACGTTTAATCAATATGCCAAAATTCACTATAAGCGTGCTCTGTTTTTAAAATGAAAAGATGCACATGGAACCCGAGAAATTTTAGTAAAAACAAAGGATTCAATTGGCTTGCAGAAGTCACTAACCTCTATTGTAATTGTATTCTAACATTAGACTTTCAACCCATAATAAAAATGAAGGTTGAACATTGTGCAAAAGATGAAATCTGTACGCACAAAATCATAACATCTGGTATTTAGCCTTTAACTAAATAAAATCTAAACAATGTATAGTCAGAAATTTGAAACTCGATCAATTCAAGAATCGAATAAAATAGCATTGTAATCCCTCACTCTCATATCTTTCTAATTGTGGACTTCTATCTGGTCGTTACAATATAGGCTAGACTTGAGATGATTTGCCAGTTGATACACTGGTCTTGATTACCGATTCCTTGGTAGCCTCATGCATTTCATAGCATTGATTTATAGCATGTTGCATGATTTGCTGTTTTGATGGCTCTTCGTACTGAGGCTTGACCTAGTATTTCTTTTCCTGCTTTTGTGTCTTTTGGGTCTGTGTTACCCATTTGCAGGATCTTCAGGTAACCAAGCTGGACAGAGTGGAGCGCCAGCTGGTCGATCCCCATTCCCTTTGAGTCCCAGTTATATATTGTATTATGTATTGAACCAGGGGATGCCCTGTGTTTATATGTATATGGGGATCTGTATCTGATTTGAGATTTTATGTTACCATTTTTGCTTGAGTTCGATTTAACTCGTATTTTGATTATTGATATTTTGGAATGAAGATTTGAGTTCAGGCCCAAATTATTTCGAAAATTTTAATCCCGATTTTATGCTCCGTGATTATGTGCTTGTTTGTGCGTTAATCTTAAGTGATTAGCACGGGGCCTGACAGTAATTGCAGGTACTTGTACTGTCTTTGATTTTCCTGCACGTGTGTTGTTTGATACTGGCACATCACATTCATTTATAGCTGATGCATTTGTGGTTGAGCATGGTTTGCATACTACCTCTTTATGTGATGTTGTTTCTGTTGCGACTCCTGCCTGCGCGAGCCTGTACTCCCAAGAGATTTTGTTGAATGGCATTCATAGGTTTGGTGAGCATGTGTTGGTAACGAACCTGATTCTGATAGTGATGTGGGATTTCGATTGCATTGTGGGAATGGACGTGTTGTCTAGATTTAGGGCCACCGTGGACTTTTTCCATGACGTTGTGCGTTTTCGGCCCCAGTTTGATGAGAAGTTGAACTTCTATGGCCACGATTCCCAATCGAAGATTCCGTTGATATCTGTGATGGAGATGTTTAGCCTTATATCATTGGAGAATTCTGGTTCATGATCTATGCTTTGGACGCATCTTTTTCGTCGTGTGTGGAGCTTGGTGATATTCCTGTTGCTCGGGATTTCCCTGATGTCTTTTCTGAGGAGATTCCTGGCTTTCATCCGAGAAGGAAAATCGACTTCAACATTGAGTTGGGACTTGGTATAGCTCCTATTTCGTGGACTCTTATCGTTTAACGCCTCGAGTTGAAGGTACAACTTAGCGACTTGTTGGAGAAAGGTTTTATTCGACCGAGCATGTCACCGTGGGGGAGCCCCTATCTTGTTTGTGAAGAAGAAGGATGGTTCAATGAGGATGTTCATAGATTTTCGGCAACTGAATAAGGCTACAGTGAAGAATAAGTACCCTTTACCGAGGATCGATGACTTGTTTGATCAGCTTCAGGGTTCATCTTTGTATCCCAAGATCGATCTACATTTGGGGTATCATCATTTGCGTATTCGAGAGGAAGATGTTGCGAAAACTGCGTTTCGAACGAGGTATGGGCATTATGAGTTTTTGGTTATGCATTTTGGTTTGACGAATGCCCCCACAGTTTTCATGGATTTGATGAATCGAGTCTTTCAAGAGTTCATCGATCAGTTTTTGATTGTGTTTATCGATGACATCTTGGTGTACTCGAAGACTCCAATGCAGCATAAAGAGCATTTGAGGTTGGTTCTACAAACACTACGAGACTCGTATCTATATGCTAAGTTCTCCGAGTGCGATTTTTGGTTGGATAGAGTAGTGTTTTTGGGTCATGTCATTTCAGCTAATGGTTTATCTTTTGATCCCAGTAAAGTAGAGGCTGTAGTGAACTGGTAGCGTCCCAAGAATGTGTCAGAGATTCGCAGCTTATTGGGATTGGCTAGCTATTATTGTCGTTTTATCAAGTGATTCTCTAGTATAGCTAAGCCTATGATGCAATTGACCCAAAAAGACAAGATATTTGTTTGGACAGAAGAATGAGAGAACAGCTTTCGATTTCTCAAAGAGAATCTAACCACAACGCCAGTGCTGGCCTTGCCTTCAGGTTCAGGAGGTTATGTGGTTTGTTCTGATGCTTCGCTTAATGGATTGGGTTGTGTGTTGATGCAGAATGGTCAGTCATTGCGTATGCCTCTCGTCAGTTGAAACCGCATGAGACTCAGTACCCAGTTCATGATTGGAGTTGGCAACAGTGGTCTTTGCTTTGAAGATTTGGCGCCACTATCTGTATGGCGAGCAGTTTGTGGTGTATACTGACCACAAGCGTCTTCAGTATCTATTTTCTCAGTTAGATTTGAACATGATACAGCGTAGATGGATGGAGCTGCTTAAGGATTTTGATTGTGAAATCAAATATCAACCTCGGAAAGTGAATGTAGTTGCCGATGCATTGAGCAGGAAAGCTCAAGTGTCTATGCTTGATTAGTTGCAGATTATGAAGGTTCATGAGCATCTAAGCACTACTTGTTGGCGTTTTTACCCAGGTGAGGATTATGTTGTGGTTTCTTCTTTTCAAGTGGATCCACAGATTGTTGTGAATATTAGAGCAGCTCAGAGAACAGATCCATTTATCCATGAGCTGAAGTTGAAGACTCGAGCTGGACAGTTGGAGGATTACACTATCTCGTCTTATTGTTGTTTGAAGTTTCGTGGCAGGTTGGTAGTGCCAAATCTGATTGATTTTAAGGAGGAGATCATGAGAGAAGCTCACTGTAGTAGACATAGTGTCCATCCTGGTGAAACGAAGATGTACCATGCCTTGAAGCCACTCTTCTGGTGCGCAGGTTTGAAGAGTGATGTTGCTGATTTAGTAGCGCGTTGTCTGAATTGTCAGCAAGTTAAGGCGGAAAGGATGAGACCTGGTGGTCTATTGCAGAGTTTAGAGGTTCCTCAATGGAATTGGGAGCACATAGCTATGTATTTTGTAACACATTTGCCTCGTTCCAGCAGAGGTTGTGATGTTGTTTGGGTTATTATAGATAGAATTTCGAAGTCTGCTCACTTCATTCCCTACAATATGATGTATTATTTGAAGAATATGGAGAAACTGTACATAGATTTTGTGGTGCGTTTGAATGGTATGCCTGTGTCCATTGTTTTAGATCGAGATCCGAGGTTTTCTTCCAGATTTTGGAAGAGTTGTTGGGATCCGGATCGCCCCTCCCGGCGAGGCAGCGGAAGAACAGAAAAACATGTGCCGGGAGACGATCAATACGATAATACAAATTCAATTCTATGACGTTCATAGGATGTTTAGGTGACTACCTTGCTGGCAACCCGTGCCTGGCTCCGACCGGTTTCGTAAAGAAAACGGCACTTCACGGTAGACTGCGGTAGATAATGCCAATCAGGTCCATGACCGGATGCGAGACTCCTTTGTCAGCCTCCACTAGAAGGCCTGAAGAGATCGACACGGACGGATTCTCCTCGAAAAGTTGGCCGGAAACAATTTTCCGGCGAGCGACGGGCGGCGGCGGCGGCGCGGCGTGAGGTAGATGAAGAGAGGGGGCGGCGGTTTTGTGCTTAGGGTTAGGGTTTGTAGAGTAGCATTAAGTGTTGTGTTAGTCTAATCTACATTAAATAGATATTAGTGTTGGACTTGGACCGGCCCAACGGGCCCGGGTCCAACGGATGAACATTCAGTTCATCTCCATCACCGAGACTTCATCGTAACTCCGATCGCCGATCAGATCGGACCGATCGACTCAGTTTCCAAAACTGAATACTATGATCTGAAAAACCATTTTTCAGAACCCCAGTGCAAAATGACCGTTTTGCCCCTCAACATCGGCAAATCACGATTTGACCTCTGTGAACTTTTTAGGAAGTCGCACTCCCAAAATCCTATTCGTATGCTCAACACATTGAGCCGAGTATCCGTGCGGGAATCTCGAATCCAGTACTTGTGTGACCCTCAATGGTTCAGGGATACAGCTAGCCGTGGGCCCACAACCATTATGGCTCCGGAATCACAATTCCGGACCTGCCCATCGGATCATGGTAAGAGCGCCTAACAACATCGCCCCATGATCCCCTAGGTATCACTGATAGTGCCTGCAAGAACCAGTTGGTCGTGGTTAGCATACAGTACGGTCCTTTCAATCCATATATCCCGATCGGATCAACGACCATTGGTAAATCGAGAGTCACTATAGATCCGATAGCTATGCATACATCTTGGAGATCGAATAGTGACATCGCGAGTGTAACTAGGTAAACACATTTACCTAAAACACTTCTAGTACTCTGGCCAGAGATTTATACACTATTATCCCCTCAGATAGCATAGGATATCCACGCATGTCTGCGAGCGGTGAATCCTCGACAACGATGCATCGACTCCTACATGCATCGGGGTCTCACCCAATCCCGCCGCCTGATGACCCCAAGTGAGTAGGCAAACGAGTCAAAGTGAGACGCCTATCACGTAGAGTCTCAATGACGTTTCGAGTCGTGAGGACTAATCAA